>CAVLGL010000079.1:1220000-1820000 GCA_963668995.1 Parnassius mnemosyne | reverse complement strand
AAGTTACCCTGCCGGTGTATCATGAACAATACTATCCTGTAACACAAAGGTGTTGGTCGTAAGTGCAGGTTCGAGAAGTAATACTTATCGTGAAGTGAATTCGATGTATGTTTTCTCTCGTGTTATAATATTGTTTTAATAAACGTAGATTAAAAATATGATTGTATGGTTAGCTTATATCATGTTCGCCACGAATTAATTGCTATTTATTTCAAGCTTCTTGAGACTTTTTCATAGTAACTCCCCATAAAACGTAGTTTTACGGATTTTTTCACGTTTTATAATAACTTGTTTAATTCCCTGCGTATTGGGCGCTTTACAGCAGCCATGGTCACGGGAGGGAGGGACGAAGGTGTTTGACGTCCTGCTGCCATAGTTAACGAAGGCTACATTCAACTTTTAAATACTAATCTTTGGTGCGATCTAAGCAAAATGAGCTGGCAGTATCTTAATATCTTGCAGAGCCGACAACCGATGGGGAAAAAAGGTTTTCGACAAAAAAGGATGGAAGGGTTTTGATGGAGGAAGTTGATGCTTGCGATGAAGTTTGCTCAGGACCGTGACTTATAACAGTTGAATTTATACATGTTAGAGCCACACTGCAACTATATTATGGTTGTAGCACGAATAGATCGGCTCGACCGGGGAAGGACCACGCTCTTACACAATACCAGCGTTAAATAGCAGCTTAATGCTGCTGTGTTTCATATGGTGAGTGTAGAGAAACGGAGAGCCTTTTTACTGGAAAAGAGGCATTCCATCTTATTCCTCACGGGTGAGAACGCATCTGCATTTTGATTCGCAAACGAGGATAAATGTAGATGTCTATGGGCTACAGCAACCACTTACCATCAAGTGGACTGTGTGCTCGTTTGTCACCCTATATATATAAATTCCATTTCATACGTCTTCAAATAACATTTGTTTAATTTTCAGACATGAAAGTAAATGAGCACTTAAAATTGCAATTAATAATTTCACAATTTACTGAAAACGAGGCGTTCCATATTAATCACAACGCATCTGCATTTTGACTCTTAATCGAGGATAATACATGTCTATGCGCTACGGCATTCGCTTACTATCAGGTATACTGTGTGCTCGTTTATCATGCTTATTCTATAATAAAAAATATGGCTATACCATTTATTAGATAGGCTTGGCTTTACTAAAAAAAAACTCATTGATAGATAAATACGTCACACTTTCCAAATAGCCCACCATGACACCAAACACCAAGTAAGGGTTGCCGTCGGCCGTGGGTCAAACGATTAACCCCGCTCCGGGCTACCGCGGTCGATGATTGCTTTCGTGAACAATTGCCCACTGTATTAAGATTTATTAGCCAATGTAACAGAAATAATTATATATGTACGTGGTAGAGCCACTCTGCAGCTATATTATGGTTGGATGAAGTTAACGTTTTTATATCTACACACCGAAAATGTTTTTTCAATGTTTAGGTCTATAAACTTAAAAAATGCTAATAGCAGTTTAATTTATACGTGGTAGAGCCACGCTGCAGCTACATATATTGTGGTTGTAGCAATTCGGGTCTACTTAACCGGGGTTAGCAACTTAATGCTGTTGTGTTTCATATAGTGAGTGTAGTTCGTATAGTAAATGTAGAGAACCGGAGAACCTTTTACTGGAAATGAGGCATTCCATCTTAGTCCTTAGGGGGGACATCGCATCGGAATTTTGATTATTAAACAAGGATAGATATTTATTAGCTTCAGATCCATTTACCATTAGGTGGATTTAACATTTAACCTAAATTTTAAGAGCAGTATTAGCCCCTACTATGATTGAAAAAAAAAACTAGTGTTTGGCGAAATTACTTACCTAGAAAATCTTTGGAAATCTTTTAGTAAGCTCTAAAAATACACCGTTGGAAGGAACTTGTGATAATCTGGAGGCCCTAAATTGAGCCGTTCTCGTGTCGCACGCGATCTGAAATACAGCCATTAAAAGCGTTTGTTTTACATATCACTACTAGAATTTCTCTTTATTCACTGGGTGAACAGTTAAAGTACTAAGTACAAGTATACAGCTAAACATAAGCCTTCCCAAAGGAAAGCCATAAAACGCGGCCTAGAGCCACCTGTGGTCCATCTTGTCCTTCTTGAATCTCTTACTAGTGGGGGGTCGCTAAAGTTTGACTCCACAACGTCAGTAATTAATTCTTTGGGTGACGTTTACGCTTTTCCAACAAAATCCTAGAGCATATACAAAATGTGCCTTTATTAAACAAATGTTGTATAAGAAGAGTTATGATTATATAAAGGAATTTATGGATGATAATAACCCAGGTAATGAGGTGATTACTAACAAGCTATTTCTAATTTGTGTTGTGTTGTGTTGTTAATTATTGCGTAACTTTAATTATTGTAGTGTGCAGCTATGGCATATATCCCCCCTATGAGAAAATCTATGGGGGAGGCCAATATTCAGCAGTGAATTTTAATAGGCTGTAACGGTAACCGTAACGGTAACCGTAACGGTAACAATTGTAAACAGTTCTTTTTTTTTTTAAAGTCCCGCTAGGTTTCTTGCTGGTTTTTCCCAGGACAGAGGTATTTTCCGAGCTAGTGGTAAACATTAAGTATAATGATGAAAAAATTACTGCTACTGAATGTACCACATTTCTAGGTATAAGTTTAGACAAACATTGTAATTGGAAAGATCACGTTCATTAAGTTTGTTCTAAAATATTTAAATTTAATTTTGTTTTGCGTAGTCTAGCTTCAATCTTCTCAAGAAACACTTCTCTTATTGCTATAAGAGAAGTGTTTTTTATCATGCATATGTTGCTGCTGTATTAAGATGTGGTCTCACATTATGGGGAAACTCGACAGATGTGAACCGTGCTTTTATAGCGCAAAAACGCTGTATACGAGCAATCTATGGCGTCGGGCCACTTGTTTCTTGCAAATAACTTTTTAAAGAATTAGGTCTTACTCTGCCATCCATGTACATTTTTGAGCTTTCAATATTCGTAAAAAAGTATCCTCATTTTTTTACTAAATTAAAAGATACAGTGAAATATAGTATCAGATACCCCGAAAAAATTATTTTGCCTTCATTAAAAACTAGTCTGTACTCAAAAAATTGTTATGTGATGGCTATACAAGTATTTAACAAAATCCCAAATGAAATAAGGCAATTAGATTATAATCGATTTAGACGTAATTTATTAAAGTGGCTTTTGGAAAAACAATTTTATTCGGTAAATGAACCGCTAAAAATAAAAGAACGTTTCTAGTGACTGTTAAAACGCTGTTTCTTCTTTGATCGTGTTTTAAATTGTTAATATCAAAAATTGTAAACTGATGCACGTTTAACTTTACTTAAATATTGTATTTTCTAATCATAAGTTTTCATATACCAAAATTGGTGAAATATGTGATGATACTTTATTATTTCACATGAACATCTTTGTACCATATTTCTTATGAATAAATTTATTATTATTATTATAATTATAAATTAAACATCAAGGCGACTCTTCACGTTGACCAACATACTGGCGAATGTGTTGGCCAATAACGATGGCCATCGTGTAGAGCGGGTGTTTATGCTTACGTTCGTATGTATTGGAATGATGGCCCACAAGTTGGCGCGAGATCCGTGTGGTGTCGGTTTTTTACAAAAGATTAAAGGGTTATGGCAGAGTATTGGCCGCCGCGTCCACACGTTGGGCGCACGTTCAGTTTGCTACGAGCTCCCAGAGTGATCGCACGCACCTGATTTAAATTTTATATGCACGCATCGTAACTAGTGTCTACGTAATGGCAATAACAATGACCAATGGAAAAACTTTTCGCTTTATAGAGCCCTACCAAGCCGAAAATTATTTGTGAAACACAAGTCTTTTAAGTCTTTTTTTTTTAAAAAAAAAACGTTACCCTCACACTAGGATTTTCTCTTGTATCGTGGAGGCAGATTACAAACATAAATTGCATAAGGACAAACATCCAGACCCGGAGCAATTATTTGCAGGCCATACAAATACTTGTTCCGTGCAGGATTCGACCCCGCGGCCCCCAGCGCAGCAATTCATTGCTAAGGCACTACGTCATAGAGCCGTCAAGAAAAAAAAATTCTTTTTTTCCATTTCTTTTTGATCATCCTTATCTTATACACATTCACGTTGTAGTGGTATGCTGTGAATAAATCAACTGCTGCAGCCGTTAGCGCATCAAAAATCATTTTATTAAATTCGTCCGTACATTGGCATGAACCGAAGCAAACTGAACGACCTTCCAACGTGTGGACGCAATCACAAATTCTTGGCCAATATCTCTGTCAACAAATTCGCCACTATGTTGGCCAACGTGAAGAGCCGCCATAAGAATGACTTACAATAACTATTTTTTATAACCTATATTGAATAAAAAAGTTTCTATTTCTACTTCGCTCGCCGGTTCGAGGCTGCCACTCAAGAATTTCTTCAACGGTTGCCTATTTCTGGGGCAATATGGCATAGCCCATTGCCACTCCACATTTCTAATAAGTTTCAGTAATTCAATATGGATTATAAAAATACTTGTCAAAAGACATTTCTGTTTTTTACCAACGTTTCGGTAAAAAACTTCTATCCTGGGAAGAATCAGCAAGTAACCCAGCAGGATTTTTTAAAAAGTCAATGACAACGGAAACAGGTGCGAGCGTGTAACAAAGCAGATTCAGATAAATAAGATAAAAAAAGCTATACCACTAGTTGTTAAGGAAAATACTAGCGATGATACATTACATTACAAATTTATCTTAAAAGAAAATTGTCGTATCACTTCACTAACGATGTTAAATCTTCACAAAACGCCAGCATGTTTGAGTTCATCCTTGATGTAACAAATGTGATTGACCTTGATAGATATATCTAATACCGGGACGATAATGAATGCGGCCTCAAAGAAAATACCCTGATGGACGGAGAAATGGCCATCAAGATAATTCATGATTTATGACCTTTAACTTGCTATCACATTAACTTTCTTTCCATAAATTACTAACTGTAAGTGTAACAGCAACGTACTTGTCGTAACTAACTGGTCAGCGTTCTTTATAATTGAGTTTTAGCATAACATAACATACAGCATAAAGTCCATTGTTCAATATAGGCCTCCCCCATAGATAGCCTCATAGAGGGATATTTACCATAGTTTGCTACTCTTGGCAAGCGGGCTAACAACACCATTTTTTTAATTAGTAGATATTTGTAAGACGCTGCTTCTGCCCATCTGATTTGTTTCCCTCTGTTGCCTCTAACGACCTACGGGACGATATGGGGTAGTGGATATTCTTACATCGCCACTGCACGGTAATTAGTTCTTTAGCAGTTTTACAATAAATTAATCATTAACAATATTTTTATATTTACGTGGTAGAGCCACGCTGCAGCTATGTTATCTGTACATAGTTGCAGCATGAATGGGTCGGCTCGATCGTTTTAGGACCACGCTCTCACAGAATATCAGTGTGAAATAGTAGAACAATGCTCCTGCATTTAGAATGGTGAGTGTAAAGAACCGAAGACCCTTTTTACTGGTATCGAGGCTTTCCATTTTAGTCATCAAGGATGACAACGCATCAGCGTTTTGATCCGTAATCAAGGATATAGATGTAGGGGTCTATGGGTCATAGCTTCCACTTACAATCATGTGGATTGTGTGCTCGATTGTCACTCTTATTCTATTAAAAGAAATATTATTAGCGTCAGCAAAACTATAAATTGAAGTTATGCCCTTAAGGGATGACAACGCACCTTCATTTTTATGCTTAATCGGGCATGTATGGAGATGTATATGGGCGTCAGCATCCACTCACCATCACGTGGACTGAGTGCTCGTTTGTCATCCTTATTCTATAAAAAAAGTTTGCATTTTTGATATCTCTAGAATATAAGGTCCTTTTATGCCTAGAAATTTTACACGTACAGTTGTCGTTTGTAACTCAATCCTACAGCTGTAATAGTTTCTTGCATTTAGATCGAAACTAATTACTGGGCGTCCGTGACCCTCCGCTGCTGCTACTCAGCAGTACTCGTTTCCAGGTCAAGGGTCAGGTGGTTGTTGGGTCAATGGCGAATTATGTTTCTTGACTTGTTTGTTGTGCATGAATGCGGATTTTTAAGATCAATTATGCACAAAGACGTTTATAAATGAGTATAAAATAGATTTATTTCCTAGTTTCTGTAATGTTCTATTTTTGGATATTACTTTTCATAAATTAAACAATAGGGTGGTAGGCTATGTAATAGTGGTTTTATATTTTTAATTTAAAGATGGCTAATAATCTTACGCTCACCAGATGTCACTAGTTGAGACTAAGGTGAACTTATTTATTACCCAAATGATTACATAGTTTCATCATCATTAAAAAGCTGCGTTCTAAATAAAAGTTTTTCGCTTTCTCGTGTACACATATACGAGTACACAAAATAATGCCTTAGAGCTTTATGCTTTAATATTTTACACATTTTTAAATTTTTTAAACTCTTCAACTTTTAGGAATGTCCGTAAGGTTGGTTTATCCATTTCTGATTAATTTAAAATATAAGTAACAATTGAGAAGGAAACATTAATATTTACATTTTTCTAACAAAATTGACTTCCCCCGCTATAAAATCTGTACATTTCTCCAATAAATTAACATGACACGACACGGACAGCGACACGGGCCATCGGCCGGCCGGAGGGGAGTGGCCATTCGCAGGCGTTCCCCTCTGTCAAAGTATAATAAGTCCACGCGGTCCTATGCGTACAATAAAACAATGTAGTTGCAGCCGCACTGCTCCCTAGAGTCCTAGAGTATATCTAATTGCGTGGCTGAATCGACATCCTACAAAAATGCCGAATTTTTCAATTTTTTTTTAGCTGAAAAAGACACCTGCCACGTGAAATTTACAAAAACATATAATTATAACGGTGGTGTTCTTTTAGATTTGTTTACGAACGCAGGCCGCCCGTCCTCATACAATACGCTAATCCGAGTCTGTATCTGAGTTCACACTGGAACCGATGCTGTTATAATGTAACTATGTTTGTGTGAAATTGTTAGTGTATTGTTTTAATTGTTGTGTGTGAGTTTCCTATTGACAGGGGATTGTTTTCATGTGAAAAAATGAGAGGCAGTAGGTTTTGTATCAGGGAAAAACACTATAGTTATTCCCCTACTGTCCACCGGTGGCCCGTGTTGCCCTATGCAAATTACCTTGAATGAAATCTTTCAAATATTTCACTTCATTCCTAAATGGCACCGCCGTGGTGGTGGAAAAAGTTGTGGATGCCCTCATCAGACATCTGCCAAGCTGACACGCTTGGCAGATGTAGGGTTGACAATCGTAGTTCCAGATGTCCTTTTACACCTTTGACACACATAGAGTTTTTAAAAGTTTAAAAGTAACAAATCAGTTACAATCTTAGAAAGAAAACCTTTCAATATTGAAGCGGCGAGTCAAATTTCCTTCAATTGATTTCCAATTTACATTTTTTGATTACGCGCTTACTTTAGACAAATTTTGATTCCAGACACGATGTTTATGCCTTCCTCGGTGGCAACATGTTGTTTCTTAATCAACGGTAAAGAGAAAATGGGCGCCGTTTTCAATATTCCCAAATATAATTTCATGTTTACGAGTTTTTCATTTAAGCACCGAAAGAGCTCCAGAAATGAAGCGCTTAATATTAATAAATCTGCATCAAAGTTAATTGTTTTTGTAACTTTCGTTTTACTTAATATTTATATTTATTTTGTTGTTTTAGTTTTAATTTTCTTTTTTTTATACTTAATTAACAAATTTATGTACTCCTTCCTTATTAGCAATTGATTGTAAACAACAGTTCTTTGCGCAAAAAGGTTGTCGGGAAGGAATCGCTTCCAGAGTGATAAGACCGCGTATTGTACCTACTATATAATTCATTTCATTTTGTTTTCATTTTAATGGGTATTGGTCTACAATAAAGAATATATATTGATTGATTGATTATATTTATCTTTATAGATATATTTATATTATATATTTTGATAGTTTTATATAGTAACATTGAACAGACAAACGAACCACATGATAAGAGATGGGCCATTTAAGATTTAGAATTTGAAACAGTTTTAAAAAAAAACCTAATGAATATTTTTTCAAAGTTTTGACCTTATTAGAAAGATTGAACCCTTCCATTTAGGAGTGGAATACAACATCATTCAAATGACTGCCACGGCTAGCCTTACAATACCCCATTTCATCAGTCCAATTTTTCAGTACATTTTCGATTGCTTGGGCCTCTATTTCGTCAATGGCAACTTCGATTTCATGTTTCAAGTCGTTAATCGGCTCTGGATGGCTAGCGTAACACTTGTCCTTAACGGCTCCCCACAAAAAAAGTCCAGCTTCGAGGTGGCCTATTGACACCAGCATTTCGGCTGACTATGCGATTTTCGAAAACGGTGCGCAAAATATCGATTGTTACGTTGGTTGCGTGGCACGTTACGCCATCCTGTTAAAACCAAATGTCGTCTATGTCATCCTGTTCAATTTTGGGAAACAAAATATCGCTCAGCATGGCGCAGTAGCGATCGCCATTCACAGTAACGGCGTTTCCTCGCTCATTTTCGAAGAAAAATGGACCAGTAATGCCGCCAGACCAAAATCACAAGCACAAGAGAGTTACTCGTTGTGGATACTTTGGTTTCTCCACGATGACATGAGGATTTTTTGAGCCCCAGATACGACAATTTTGCTTATTGACATATGAACGGCTGGTCATGCGAGTTCAGCTCTTGCACTGATCGAGCTTTGTACGCATTCATATCGAGATCGCTATACAAAATTCTTCTCAAAGAAGCGCGTGAAATGTTCAATTCTTGCGAACGATGACGAATTGATGTTTATGGTTGTTCACGCACACCCTGAGCAACAGCAGCGATGTTTTCGGTTGAGCGCACTGGACGAGTACGTACACGGGTTGTTTTATCCAACAACGATCCAGATTCACGAACTCGCTTCACAAATTGATCCACATACTGCGTTTTTGGCACATCCTTTTTGTCATTTTTTTTTGATTAGAAAAATCACCACTTTAGAAATAAGTTTTAATATTTCCCAACTTTGTTCATGCGAAAAGCGACCCATTTCATAAATGTCAAACATAAAACTAACTTTCTGTTACATCGGAAATGTCATCAAACTTTCCAACCTCATATTTTGAGGTTGAAATTGGTCCGTTTGAAATTGGAACTATAGGTTATTACCTATAGTTCCAATTTCAAACGTTAAATGGCCCATCTTGTAGATAGTAAGTGGCTGTAACCACCTGCAACCAAATAAAAGAGGGAATACAAACGAGGATGCGCCCATGAATACCAGGAATAGCAGATGCGTTGCCGGCCTTGTAAAAAAGCTCGTGAGGTCGTGAGTTTTTTCACGATGTGCGATTGTGATATTTACAATAGAATTGAATCATTTTTATTCAATATAGATTAAAATAATACTTTTAAGTAATTTAAACTTTAACATTGGTTCGGAAAAAAACCTCTATCCTGGGAAGAACCAGCAAGCAACTCAGAGGTTTTTAAAAAAAAAACGTTATAGGTACTATATTATACATTTAAGTATGAGAACATTCAGAAACAGCATGGTAGCAATCATCATCAACATTAAGCGGCTGGAATTAGTCCGCACGATTCCTCCTATCACTCCCCGTGGTAGATGCGATAGAATATGCAAACGGATGCAATATTCCTTAAGCTTAAAACTAGAGGGCTGCAGATGCGTTGTCTCTTCTGAGACCTAAGATAAAATGTCTCACAATTATAATTATACGAGTTGTCTACACCTTTTAGACAAGAACAAAGCAGTATACGCTCTGCTGCTTGCTGGCATAGGACACTATATATTTATATTTTGTTTTTAATTCTATATCGCTACACCTTTACCAAATTCTCACTACTCCATGGGTTGACTGTTAGAGAACGCCTCAAGGTATTAAGACCGCTCTTTGTTTTCTTTTGTTATAAGGAATGCAATAAAAAAATAAATAAATAAATATTTCTTTTAAAGAATAAAGGTGACAAACGAGCAGTCCACCTGATGGTAAGTGGTTGTTGTGACCCATAGACATCAACGTCTATCCTCAATAAAGAATCAAAATGCAGATGCGTTGTCACCCGTGAGGACTAAGATGGAATACCTCGTTTCCAGTAAAAAAGGGGTCCGGTTCTCTACACTACCACCACCATACGAAACACAGCAGCGTTTTGCTGCTATTTTACGCTGGTATTCTATGAGAGCGTGGTCCTTCCCCGGTCGGACCGACCCGTTTGTGCTGCAACTATACTACTAATATAGCTGCAGCATGGCTCTACCACGTAAAATAGACACTATATGGTTTTTAAACTGTATTAAAAGTTGCTGTATAACTTTTTTTAGTGTGAAATCAACGGTAACTTCCTGTAATGCGACGTAGAATTTAAAACTTAATCGTTTAAAATATATCGAAAAGATGTTAAGAAGATTTATTACAAAAAGTGACTTTGCACCATCTGCGGCAAGATTCGTGCCAAGTAGAGAGTCCTCGCGAATTATTGAATACATTTATCATACCTGTGGTACTTTGCAAATCTAATTATTATTTCTTACACTATAATGCAATATTTTTAAATTTGTTATGTTTTATTTTATAGAATAAGGGTGACAAACGAGCACATAGTTCACCTGATGGTAAATAAATGCTGTGGTCCATTAACATCTATATTAATCCTCGATTGAAAATTGAAATGCAGATGCGTTGTCACTCCTGAGGTTTAAGGTGCCTATGGAATGCCTCGTTTCCAGTATAAAGGATCTCCGGTTCTCTACATTCATACACACATACCATACATACCATATACACACATACTATACATACCATATACACACATACCATACATACCGTACGAAACATGCAGCATTATGCTGCTATTTTACGGTAGTATTTTGTGAGAGCGTTGACCTACCTTTGCCGAGATGATCCATTCGTGCTACAACTATAATATAATTGCAGCGTGGCTCTACCACTTAAATTATGTCTTTTCGGCAAAGGAAACATCGTGAAAAAACCTGAAAATATTTTTTTAAAGTAAGAAATTAAGTCCCCCCACTAGATGGAGTGACGAACTGGTAATACATGCAGGAAGTCGATGGGCGCAGGTGGTTTAGGAGCCGTGCTTTGTGGCATTCCTTGTGGGAGGTCTATGTTCAGCAGTGGACTTGTGAAGGGCTGTAATGATTATGATGATGATGATGCAGAAAGAAAGAAAATATTCATTTCGCCACATAACCTCAACGCCATATTGTATATGATATTTACCATTTTAAACCTTACTAATATAATAGTACTAGACGTTGCCGAACGTGACGAAATGTTGACGTGATGCATTCAGTATTTTGATGATAATATGTAAAATAAACACACGTGAGGACTGCGCGATTCTCTCCGCTTTAAAGCAGGATCCCCTAAGTAATGCAAGAGGCATGCTCAACGGCGGCACGTTTATAAACTCTTAGATACTCTACTTTTATGTGATTGAACAAGGATTATTTTCTAAAGTCATTATTTGATTAAAGTATATAATTTATCAACAGCTTTCTTTTAGTTTATGAGGACGTAATTTGATTGAATTAAAAAAAAAACACATTTTAAATGACTTTATGTTTGCGTGTTAAAAACCATGCAGCAGCTATATTACTTTTGAAGCACGAATGGGTCGGCTCAACCGAGGAAAGACCATGCTCTCACCGAATACTATCCTAGAATAGCAGCTCTGCTGTGTTTGTTATGGTGAGTGTGGAGAATCGAAGATCCTCATTACTGGAAACGAGGCATATCATCTTAGTCCTCACGGGTGACAACGCGTCTGCATGTTGATTCTTAATCGAGGATAGATGTAGATGTCTATGGTCATCAGTTGGCTGTATGCTCGTTTGTCACCCATTTTCTACCAAAAATGACAATAAATTAGATTCGAAGACATTGTGTTATAATGTTTACGTATTACTCAATGTTCGAAGATCTGCTTTTCTAAACATTGAATTCCAACTGACTGAAAGAGACAACAATATATTTCTAACGTACAATATTTTAGTTCATGTACAACGGGTGTGAAAATTCACGTTCCTTTGTAATGCTTAGAGAAAATGCATGCAATTCTCCGAAATTTATGGAGACCCATCGAGACCCATTTCGTGAGAAATACTGTGTACTAAGAAAAGCTCGCGACAATTTGCCAAACACGCTCGTATAGCGCGTTGTACTTGTATATATTTTCTTACCTTCTCTTCAAGACCGCCCGAATTTTTTGTAATAACCGCACAAAACTATACACGCACACTAAGAAAAATGGGTAACACTGTTCTTGTTTTATTGTAATGGATGTATATCTTTACTGATGATATATATAATATACGTGGTAGAGCCTCGCTGCAATTATTAGTTGTAGCACAAATGATTTAGCTCGAGCGGGACCACGCTCTCACAGAATACCAGCGTAAAATAGCAGCTTAAGGCTGCTGTGTTTCATGTGGTGAGTGTAGAGACCCTTTTTAATAGAAGCAGGCCATTCCATCTTAGTTCTCAGGGATGACAACACATCTGCATTTTGATTCTTAATCGAGAATAAATTTAGGTGTCTATGGGCCACAGCATCCACTTACCATCGGGTGGACTGTGCTCGTTTGTCACCCTTAATCTATAAAAAAAAACATGAAAATCTTGCTTTTTTATACAATAATAAACTAGCATGATGTTAAGTGGATGCTGTGTCCCATAGACATCTACGTATCTATTCGATTTAGTGTTGCCCAAAATCGGTCTTGGTCTTGCAGTCTTGGTCTTGTTCTTGCATTTTTGCAAGACCAAGACCAAGAACAAGACCGCCTATTTTTAGCAAGACCAAGACCAAGACTCACCGTGCAAGATTTGCGCAAGAACAAGACTAAGCATGCGAGACTCTTGCGTCTTGCAGTTAGAACTGAGTATCGTTTCAGGGAGTATAAGAGTTCGGGTATACGCTTAGAGACTCTATGAGACGCAAAAAAATATAATAAAAAAATGGAAAATTGGACTTAAGCGCATTACGAACAATACCATAAACATACATAGCGAATGAAAATATCCAGTAAAAGAAAAAAAAGAGTGCATCCCTAGTTTTGACCAACGGCACTGTGATAGTGCGCGGCGTCTTGTTGTCGGCGTCATCAAAGGTCGGATACTAATCTGACAAAGAAATTGTGCAGCTATTCGAAATAACAAGTTCAAGATACACGTGCCGGTGGCTACTATTGATATCGCATACAATCGTCGCCGCCGCGCCGCACGCACTACATTTGACACTGTTTGATTGCAGCCACAGAGTACATGTTCCAAACAATAAAATAAGTTTCCGGGTGCTCAGAATGGACACGAATACATTATGCTGATCTGGCAAGGAATATTGTAATTAGATGTAAGGATGATGTAAGGAATGTAAGGATAGATAGATATCATAATAATTTATTCTAGAAAGTAATTATTATAATATTAACTATATGGGTTTATAATAATTATTTACTATTATTATTATTACCTAGTAGATAAACATGTTCAATAAATTCACTGCAAATCTCGACTTATGGAAGTGTGTGTTTTTAAAACACAAAGTGCTCGAATATTTGATAAATATTGTAGACACTTTTAAAACACTTGAAATGTGTAAAAATGGATCTGGATCTTGTCTTTAAGGGTTAATTATTAACGGGTTGAAGGAGTACCTAAGTAAACCCAGAGCCGCCAGCTCGGCGGAAGTAATAGGCTAATAGGTATTGCGAGACTTGCGAGACTCTTGCTGCAAGACCAAGACCAAGACCAAGACTGTGAACGCAATACCAAGACCAAGATCAATACCAGGTGTATTAGCGCAAGACTAAACCAAGACTTGCTAAGTCTCGTCTTGTTCTTGCATTTGGGGAACACTAATTCGATTAAGAATCAAAATGCAGATGCGTTTTCACCTCTGAGGATAAAGATGGAATGCCTCGTTCCCTGTAAAAAGGGATTCCACTAAAAGGAGTAACTCAAATAAAACTTGCGAATAAAAATTTTCCACTTATACAAAAACCAGTTTGTTATACCTTATAATTTGAGAAAGAAAAACAAGTTTCAAGGCATAAATTTATAAAGGTATATCACGTGTATAGGGTTTGCAGCCTCTTACTGCAAGGTGGACTGTAAGAAATAAAAAAGGAAATATGTTTATTTAGAGTCGCTACCAAAAACCAAAGCCTTGGTACTGCCACAACAATGCGACGTTGATCTTCAGTGGTGACAATGAATATTTAACGAAAATAAAAATAAACCTAATACTTATTATTCATTATATATACAGTGATATATAAAATGCATATATATATATATATATATATATATATATATATATATATATATATATATATATATATATATATGTCTTAACATATACACATATAAACTATCACATACATAGAAATAATAAATAAATAAAATAAAAATGCAATTACAATATAAAATTAAAAAGAAACCGATGTAATATGTATGTTTTTCATCAACATGTTTGTCAACTTATGGATATTTGATAAGTATTTTTTGTAGTTACGAGTATATTTAAACGAACCAAATTCTTTCTTTTCTCAATTTAAAAACAACTGGTATAAAAATTTTACAAGAGACTTATATTTTTCTTCTTTCCTTTATAAATATTCCATCGGCACGGCGAAGAGTTGCTCTAGGGGATAGGTAGCAACGGAAGAACCGATCACGTGGGTGATAAATTTTCCTCAATAATAAAATAATTTGCTTTCCTCCCCTCCCACTAGTTTGGTATTCGGCGTGAGTCGGAGGCATTAATTTGAAAGCTCCGGTTAAATTTAATAACAGCAACGTCGTTCGAACGCTGCGGTCCGGTAATCTATGTAACAGTAAGTCAGTAAATTCTATTAATAAAAGGAGCTTTTGGTAGAACAAATTCTCTCCTCCGGCAATGCAAGCGGGACTTCGTCTTCGGTTTTGGGTCCATTATCGTTGTGACGCTGTGCCAGCATCGCTTTGAGCTTGGTAATAAAAATTAACTGTAAACACTAAACTAATTTTACGGATTTTTTCGCGTTTAATTTTACTTATTTTTAATTCCTGACGTTTCGGGTGTTTCGCAGTGCCCATGGTCACGGAGGGACTGAGCTGTTTGACGTCCCGATGTCTAAGTTAACCCGGAGCACTTTCAGCTTTTTAATTATTAATCTTGATTCGATTTAAGATAGATGACCTTTAAGATCATTCAGCGTTAAAGTAGATTTATTCAATTAACTTTATTAACGGTTTTTACGTGGTAGGGCCATGCTGCAGGTAAATTAGTTGTATCACGAATGGGTCGGCTCGACTGAAGAACACAGAAGACACAAGTTTGCGCGTTTATCGCTAAAGAAAACCCCTTTGTCGTATCTCCTCAGTTTCAAGGTACTCCCCTTGTTGTCGACTTCAGAATGTGAAAATATTTTTTTTAACGTTTTAGTAAAAGTTTTTTTTTATAGGATAAGGATGACAAACGAGCACATATCCCACCTGATGGTAAGTAGTTGCTGTGGCCCATAGACATCTACATCTATCTTCGATTGCGAATCAAAATACAGGTGCGTTGTCACCCCTGAGGACTAATATCGGATGTCTCGTTTTCAATAAAAGGGTCTCCGGTTTTCTGCACACACTACTCTAAACACATCGGCATTATGTTGGTATTCAACGCTTAGTTGTTCGAGGATCTTTTTTGTTGCATCCATGATTACCCTGTAGCGTAGTCTGCACAGAGAATTATGCATTGTCATCCTTAATTAAATTAAAAAGAAGATAAGAGGGATACTGATAGTCTTACAGTTTTCTTTTCCGTGAAAAAAAATGCCTGATTTTTTTCACCCTAAGTGAATTCTTCGCGAATTTGTTTGAATGCCTTGTACATTTCTCTCTCCATAGACAAATGTAAGAAATCAGTGTCTGTTTGTTGTTAAGTAAAACTCGTTTGGTCACATTCACTACGTTGAGTGCCACCATTAGATGGCTATTGTGAGATTGCGAGTGCACGATATAATATCGACATATATTATGTAGATATAATACAGTATGCCACCGGAGCATTTGTTAACATGAACAAATAATAAATAGAATAAAATAATTAAATTTTTGTTTAATTTGTCAGAGTAATATGTACAAAAGATTTTGGTGAGGCCTATATTCAGCAGTGTCCTTGTAATGAGATGTAATGATGATGATGATGAATAAAAAATTAAAAGTCAATCTTTTTATAAAACATCTATCCCTGATTAGGAATCAAAATGCAGATGCGTTGCACCCCTGAGGACTAAGATAGAATGCTTCGTTGTCAGTAAAAAGGGTTTCTCGTTCTCTGCTCTAACCATACGGAACACAGCAGCATTAAACTGCTGTTATATATACGTGGCACAAATGGGTCGGCTAGGCGGGGGAAGGACCACGATTACACAGAATACCAACGTAAAATATTATCGGTATTAAGATAAAGTGTGTAAGTGTAAGATAAAGTCTGATATTTACGGCTGGAGCCCCGACTTTGGACGCTATTATGTTGTAATTATTTTAGTTTTCGTTAGTTTAACACAGTTTATACTTTTCATCAAATGTTTAAAAGTTTAATCATTTTAAGTGGTTTAAGGAATAGAATACCCAAGTTTAAGGCGGGATGTGATTTGTAACGTTACATCAAAATCTTCATCCTCCTTTTTTCCACACCAAGGAATGTAAACTTTTTTTTATATAGGATAAGGGTAACAAACGACCACATAGTCTACCTTATGTAAAGTGGTTGCTGTAACCCATAGACATCTTCATCTACCATCGATTAAGAATCAAAATGCATATGTGTTGTCACCCGTGAGCACAGAATAAATTATAGTCGCGAGGACTAAGGTGGAATGCCTCGTTTCCAGTAAAAAGGATCTCCGGTTCTCTACACTCACCATTCGAAACACAGCAGCGTTACGCTGCTATTTCATGCTGGTATTTTGTGAGAGCGTGGTCCTTCCCCGGCCGAGCCGACCTATTCTTGCTACAACTATGCTACGGATATAGCTGCTGCATGGCTCTGCTCTCATAAAAATTTTGGTTTTAATTTCACATATATAAAAAAGTGTCCCAAAAATATCACGTCAGAGCGACATGGAAGATAGTTTAGCCTTAGATCTTGCAGATAAAAAAAATTACCTTAGTAAAAAGTTTTTAGTTTTCGAGATATCGTCAATTAATTTATTTTCTCAAAAATCTCTACTTAAGTTAGTGTTTCTACTGTTGTCGTTAGAAATACCTTGAAAATCTTTGGTTTTTATATTTTTTTTATTTATCGAACAGTTTCTCCATGCATTGAAAGTAAATTTGCCCCAAAATCTCGTGTATTTTTTAAGAAAAAAAATTATTTGTGTTACTTTTTTACCTTTGAAATAATTTCACTTCCAACTTTGATGACCTACCATGCAAAAAAAATGTACTGACGTAAACTGGCAAATAATTTGGAAAATTGCTCTATTTACTGCTGATTCAGAAAAGGTATAACACTTACATTAATTATTTTTAAAAAATGTAGGAATTAGCATTTTTTACATTAAGGGTAGCGCTAAAGCCAAACTTATTGACTTAGATATGGGATATTGACAAAAAAAATGGAACTTTTTGAATCAACGTGTTTATTAAAGCAGATGCTCGAATTGTTTGCCTCTAGTTCGAATACATAATCTACATCTTTTGATAAAATTATTTTTTAATCTTAAACTTATTTGGGATATCTCTTGAGCCGCTACGTTTATTCGGTTACGGAGTTCCCTATCGTTGTGTATTGGTTTTAGGTACACTTTATCCTTGAGACAACCCCAATAAAAAAGTCCAAAGGATTTAAGTCAGGGGATCTCGGGGGCCATAAGATTGGCCCCAATCGCCCAATCCACCTTCCTGGGAACCTATCGTCAAGATAGGCTCGAACGTCTCGAGCGTAATGTGCTGGGCAACCGTCGTTTTGGTACCACATCGTTGCCCGTGTTTGTAGTGGCACATCCTCTAGGAGCGTTGGCAATTGGTGTTGAAGAAATGCCAAATAGTTTTCACCATTTAATGTCGGAGGTAGTTCTACTGGTCCTAATATTGAACCATTGAAGATTCCTGTCCATAAATTGATTTTAAACATGTATTGTGAACGGTCTTCTCTAGTTTCATGCGGGTTTTCTAACTGCCAACTATGAATATTGTGCAGGTTAAGGTATCCGTCCCTTCTGCACTGAGACTCATCAGTCCACAAAACTTTATGAAAAAAGTCGGGATCTTGCCTATTTAGCTCCAGCATTCGTCGGCAAAACAGCACTCGTTTTACATAATCACCCTGAAGGAGAGTTTGCACTCTTTGTATGTGGTATGGGTGAAACTGATACTTTTTTTTAAAATACGATAAACCGATGATTTCGGTATTCCAGTGCGGCTTTGTATCATATGAACCGAAGTCGAGGGCTCCTCTTCGCGTTCCTGTAGCACGATGTCGTCCTCAATTGTTCGCGGTCTCCCAGATTGAGAACCTCGAGTTCCAGGTATTCTACCCTCCCTGTAGGCAGAATCCAATCGTTTAATCACCTCATATGTCGGATGTACACGGTCTGGATACCGTTCTGCATACAATCTTGCAGCCAACCTTGCGTTTAATGACACTATGCCTCGAGTAGAAACTTGCCTGGTTTCGCCGTAAATCAGGTACATGTCAGCGTACTCACGATGTGTAAAGCGACTAACAGCGCCTTGTCGTGGATTTTCCATTATTAGTACTTTAACAACAACATCAATCCGTTCAACAATAGTCCAAGTAGTAAGCTAATCAAAGTCCAATTAATAAACGCCGAGTAGACAAAAATATTAAAAGCAACGAGGGGAGCACAAACCCGCACGTGTATCACGAAAAACTGATGATAACGTACTAAAAACAAAACCAACTACCGAAGCTACATGTGCGAGACTGAGATAGCACTGTACTCCCCCTACTCACAGCTGTCTCGCTCAGTTTATGACCCGAGAACGGGTTGCTGCGATGCTAAACACAAAGACAAAACAACATTCCTTTTCATTGCTTTTGAAAAAAGAATTCGTTTATTCAATACCAAAGTACAGCTTCCCGCTGAGAGCGCTACCCTTAATGTAAAAAATGCTAATTCCTACATTTTTTAAAAATAATTAATGTAAGTGTTATACCTTTTCTGAATCAGCAGTGAATAGAGCAATTTTCCAAATTATTTGCCAGTTTACGTCAGTACATTTTTTTTGCATGGTAGGTCATCAAAGTTGGAAGTGAAATTATTTCAAAGGTAAAAAAGTAACACAAATAATTTTTTTTCTTAAAAAATACACGAGATTTTGGGGCAAATTTACTTTCAATGCATGGAAAAACTGTTCGAGAAATAAAAAAAATATAAAAACCAAAGACTTTCAAGGTATTTCTAACGACAACAGTAGAAACACTAACATAAAGTAGAGATTTTTGTTTATTTCTTATTATTTCATTTAATTATATTTCCTCTACCTTCGTACTGAAATTTCTACATTAATTGTATAGAAGCCGTTTTCTTTTCATATTTGCACATGGAAATTAAATAATATTTTACATTGTACACCAAATGGTGAATCGCAGCGCCACTGAACTTCTTCGTTGTAAAGCGCATTATAACCTGTTGATCACAATAAAATTGATTTGATTTGCTTTAATTTATATGGTTTTCCAAAGTGTAACCTATATAATAAATAATAATCATTTGAAATCGGTTTGGGCTTTTCAGAAAAATCGGTGAATATATATAAAAAAGCATACCCGTCAACTATAGAACAATCTCGTTTTTTAAGGTTCCGTAGTTAAACAACAAGGAACCCTTATAGTTTCGCCATGTCCGTCCATCCGTCCGTCCGTCCGCGGTTTTGCACAGAGACTCTAGGCGCTACAAATCTGTAATTTTACATAGTTATAGATATTAATCACGCTTAGAAAACTGTTAAATAAAATCTTAGAAACTATTTTTTCGGTACCTCCCATTGGTAAAGGGACGATTGCCCCCCATCATTCTATATACATATATATGATGAAGTTAAAAAGAAAACTATCACAGCTAAGTAGTCATAACAAGTTAAGGTGTAACAGTCGACCAACTTATAAAACGCACTTGGATTAGTAAAAATGTCGGTACAATTCCATATTAAATGACCTAAAACTAGCTGCGTTATAACCTTGTAATGTTATTATAAACTGTAAGAAGTAAAAATGATTTGAATAAAACTACTTACCTATGCATTACTACTATAGCGTTACTTTTTCTTTTGTGGGGTAGGCAGAGAGGAACCCTGACATACCACTTTCACTTATTTTTTAGTTGGTAGTTATTTTAGGACTCGTTCATAGTATTCATACTTTCATACATCCTCATACAGTTCCATTTGTGGTATTCTTGGTTTACACGGGTGACCCTCAGGATAGTTTAAGGCAGTAATGGTTTACGGGAAGGTCCGTTACCGTCACGTATATCTTAGGGTTACACCTAATAACAACTGCGGAGAACTAAGAGATTGATAGTGAATTATGAGTTTTGTACGGACTTGGCGTGTGAATGATTTGATCTAGTGTAATGTTGGCAAGTTGTCACTTGAGAGAAAGGCGTGTTGTTCCTTCTAGTACTTTAACTATCCTGCCGTTTATTCTTAACTTAACTCTAATATATATAGTCGTGGGGGCTATACTACACTTCACCTCCCACCGACCAAATAATAACAAAAGAAATGAAAACATTTTGCTTAAACTTATAAAATATACTTTAAAAGAAATGAAATCACTAAAATGCAATCAATCGAGATAGGTACCTATGGCTAGGTCGGATGGTCAGATCCTGCTGTCCGATAGTAATGTTGAGGCCACAATCTCGTACATATAGGTATTCGCCATAGTCTTTTAACGCTAAAAGTAGGATGCATTTACGCCTTCCGTAGCATTTAGTGCAATCACAATTTGCTCCTTACACGTACAAAGTACGAGACTTTGTTCTTTTCCTATTTTTTAAAACTACATGTAACCCGCCAACGTTCGAACAATTAAACACGAGAATGACCAATGGCATTGTTACACTGCACGTAACTGAAACCCGAAACCGAGCCATTAATTGCAGGGTCGCATTGTAATGTTGGAAAGGTGTCAATTGAGAGAAAGTCGTGTTGTTCCTTTTAGAACTTTAATTATACTTCCTTTTATTCTTAATTTAATATATATATATATAGTCGTGGGGGCTATACTACAATTCAGTAGATTGTATTGTTTTTAAAATTGAAAAGATTTTTAATGTCTTGAATACCACTCCTTATAAGTCTGCTTGGAAAATAAGCCCTTCAGTTACTATCGTCCTATTTTTAGTCGTTATAGGAGTCAAACCGCGAACTCACTTCAGCATCATCATCATCATTATAGTCCTTCATAAGTCCACAGCTAAACATAGACGTTCTCCAAGAAATGCTACAAAGCACTGTCTTGAGCTACCTGCATCCATCGACTTCCTGCATGTCTTACAAGTTCTTCGCTCCTTCTAGTTTGGGTGACGCCCTACACTTCGCCTACCGGTATGAGGCTGCCACTCGAAAACCTTTCTTCCTCATCGATTGTCCATTCTTCGAGTTATATGGCCGACCCATTAACATTTCAGCTTACAAATTCGTTGTGCTATTTCGGTTACTCTGGTTCTACTACGTATATCTTCATCTTTAAGTCTATCACGCAGAGTAAACCCGAGCATTGCCCTGCCCATAGCTTGCTGAGTAACTTTGAGCTTCCTTATACGACTAGCAGTGAAGAACCACGTCTCAGATCCATAAGTCGTCATTGGTAACATGCCAACCAGTGCGTACAATTTTGTTTTGAAGAGTTGAGCCTGACGAGAAGATGTGTCGTAATCTCCCATGAACTCACTTAATATCACTCACACGCACACATTAACAAAAAGGCCCCTTTTAAATTCACGTATTATGACATTGCACGTGACCCGACACGCACTTCGCCAGTATTTTTAAAACTTTTTTAATTTAAATTGCTTTTATTAGCCGTTTTTCATAACTTCACTAATTATTTTTGCGTCAAAAATTAATTGGTAAAAGGAAAACAGCTCTTTTTGCTTAAAACGTTCTTCTTGCTTTTCTTAATTGGACGAGAGATAGCAATTACTTATAACAAATAAAAAAAACGAGAATTTCAGCTTCACTTTGAACGTAATATTTTAGCTTATTAGAGCGAATATGATTTGACATGAATTATATTTTCTAGATAAAAATTAAATATAAGTCGACTTTTGCCGAAATAAATGGCAAAATCTACGGACGTACAATTTAGTTTTTCGTTCATTACAGCCTGTCAAAATATATGCCTCCTCTTTATAAAGCCTATGCTTTGCAGACGAGTTGACAAGCACAATTTTTATATTAATTTGAGTTGTTTTCAGCAAGACGCTGCTGCTGCCAACATCCTGTTTGATTTCCCTCATTCGTCACTTACGACGCATATATAAATATAGCATTAGAACTAATTGGGCGTTTTGTCCATTTTCAACCGACTTCGAAGAAGGAGGAGGTTCTCAATTCCACTGTATTTTGTATGTGTTGTTAAGTTGTTGCCAGTAGTTTTTGAGTTATCCTTAAGAATGCGTATTTAATTGACCTCGACTACATTGATGATGTTCACATTTTATTTATATTGAAGTCGGTTGTAAAAGTCTTATAATTTTACCACTTGTGTTCTATCAAGGAGCTGATAGCTCATTTGCTAATAGTAGAACTAGATGGACGAAACCAATACTATATAGTAACATAGATTTTACGCATTTTATTGACGTTAATTAAAAAAAAATTGCGAAAAAATTTGTGGTAACGAATGGGTCGGCACGACCAGGAAAGGAGCACACTCTCACAGAACGCTAACGCGAAATAGCAGTTTAATGATTATGTGTTTCGTTTCGTGAGTCTGTAGAATCGAAAATCCTTTTTACTGGAAACGAGGCATATCTTCTTAGTCAGAGTTACGCATCTGCATTCTGAATCTCAATCGAGGATAGGTGTAGATGTCTATGGGCCACAGCATCCACTTATCCTCAGGTGGAATGTGTGGTGTATTTCAGATTAGACAGTGGAATTTAGTACCGTCTCCTTTTTGAAGTCGGTAGATAACTTAGTCTTTAAACGTCTCAAAGCTTCAATGGGGCCCGCATATATCAAAACTAGCTAGCAAACTTAGTTCTGTAGCATATGCATTTGTTGTGTTGTTAATTTGTGTAACATCATGATTGTAAGCTGTTATTTAAAAAAAAAGTCCCGCTGGGTTTCTTGCTGGTTCTTCCCAGGACAGAGGTTTTTTCCGAACCAGTGGTAATCAAACAAAAGAGTGACTTTCAATAAGTATTATTTATAATCTATATTGAATAAAAAAGTTTCTGTTTCTGTTTATGCTGTAAAAAATATTAGATGGAAACAGCGAGATTAGTTTATTTCAGTTATTTCCGTAGCATAATGTCATATGGAATCTTGCTATGGGGTAATGCGACTGACATTGAAACTATCTTTGTTTTGCAGAAGAGAGCCATAAGAGCAATTTATAACTTAGTTCTGCAGGAATCCCTTATAAAAAAATTAATAAAATTAGTTTTTACGGATTTTATGGCGTATATTAACTTATTTTATATTCCCGTCGTTTCGAGCAATTTACAGCACCTATGGTCACACTGAGGTGTTCGACGTCCCAATGTCATAGTTAACCATGGCTACCTTCAGATTATTAATTTAAGTTATTAAGTTTTCTTCCGATCTAAGCAGTATGAGCTTATGGTATCTTGAAGTCTTGCAGTTTTATGCTTGGATTGTGATTTAATGTTATTAATTACAGGATCCCAAGCAGATGGTAGCACTTAGCCATTTTCTCTATTGAAATTAGGAAGTTTTTTATTTCAATATAGCCTCACGAATAAATCGCTTTAAGAAATAAATATATTAACTTTGACATCTGAGTATATTTATGAAACTTTTATGTATGTTCATTCTGTAAATACTAGGAACAAGCACAAGTTAGTTATACCATTTAATCGACTTCAAAGAATCAGTAATTCCTTCATGAGGCAATGTATACATAAGCTTTTACAACAATTTCCCAGAATATATTAGTAGCTACTAAAGAGTACATAGTAGATAATAAGCCTCTGGGAATGAGGTGATCGCTACCATGCTGTTTCTAAATGTTTTTTTTATTAATTGTATAAAATAATATATTATAAATTAAATTCATTTAAAAGGAAGTCCCGATGGGCTTCTTACGGGCTCTTCCCAGGACAAAGCTTTTTTTCCGAACCAGTGGTAAAGCTTAAGTGACTTTCAATAAGTATTCTTGTAATCTATATTAAATGATTCTATTCTATTCTCACCGCACAAACCAATTTCCGATATGGTAAAGAGAAGAGTATATCACGCTCCTTCAATGTATATTGTGAGACTACCCTCATTCGCGATCATTGCACGTAATCCATTTTAAAATCCAAATATGTAGAATTTAAAATTTTCATCGTAGCTAAATCTTTTGCTGTAGCAGATCTTGAGAATTCCGGACAAATTTATCCCTTACTACCTTACCTTAGTCTAAACGATCGCCGTTGTACTGCCAAATGCCGCGGATTCCACCTTGCACTCGTTTGTCGGATTTTCTACCTGCAGGTGTATTGAGTATCAGTGTCATTTACATTCAAAAATAATAACAAAAATTTGTAAGTATATATCTTTTTAAGACTGCTTTTAGTAATAATAAATTTCATTCATCAAATTGATTAAGTAATTTATATATGTATTTTTTCTTTGTTTCAGGTAATTCACCAGATCTATATTCATAGGCATAGAGGGGCAAACAAACTCTTATTTCACCTCATGTAAAGTTAACACAAATATATATGTTTCTGCAGCAAACTCTAGAAACCCAGAGATTCCAGGTACGTACCTTTCTAGGCGTAACATGGGCTTTGTCGTCAAGACATTGTTTATAAGATCGTATTACTACTGAACACCACAAAACTCTATTTACCTCGTTTCTTGACGAAACACGTGTCGTATTACCGATAATAGTTTTTTTTCTAGTGTAGTGGCCTTGGGAGTAGTGGTGACGGGTATAGTGCACGCAATTGAGCAAGGGCGGAACTTGTATGTGATGTTTATTTTATTTTATTACGTGGAACTTAGCTAATTGTTTTTTGATGCCCGATTCTATTTAAAGGCATAAGAGCTGTTTAAATTAAAAGGCCTCGATGCGCATCAACTGTATAGTGAAATTATTTTTTTGTTCAACGTAAGAAAACGATTGATACTATTAAACGTTTACTAAACGTAATTTAATTATTTAATAGTGTCCCCCCCCCCCCCCCCGTGACCATGAGTGGTGTTAAGCATCCGAAACGTCGGGTATTAAAAAGTTAAAATTCAACGCGATAAAATCCATATATATAGTTTCATTTAATATTTACAACGATTTCTTGTTGAAGTTCCCCGGACAGGAGATAAATTCATAATTTCAGAGGATATTGCAAAAATGTCTTTAGAAAAATTAAAGAAATTGTTAAATAAACAATTAGGAGAGCTTGTCACTAAATTAATCGATATTTTATAATAATAATTATTGACATATTATAATAATGCTATCTACATTTTTTTATAATATAAGAGTGACACGCGAGCACACAGTCCAGGTAATGGTAAATGGATGCTGTAGCCTATACATATCTATTCTTGATGAACAATCAAAATGCAGATGCGTCGTCACCCCTGAGGACTAAGATGGAATACCTCGTTTCCAGTAAAAAGGGTCTCCGGTTCTCTAAGCTCACCATACGGAACACAGCAGTGTCAAGCTGCTATTTTACGCTGGTATTCGGTGAGAGCGTGGTTCTTCCTCGTACGTGTCGACCCATTCGTCCTACACTCTATTTAGTTATTTAACACAAAATAAACATTATTGCTTTCTGGAAGAACCCTATCCCTAATCAATTTTATCGGCAACTTAAAGTACGAGAGCAAAATCCCTTCTCTTTTCCAATTTGTACCAAACGGTTCCTAAAATAAACAAGGTTGGAAATATAAATTGGCAGAGTGTATACGTTCCTTGTAACCTCAAGTATTTTAAAAATTTAGTGTGCGCTTTATGACATTATTTATATGACTTTAATATGATATTTATGTTAATAATTATTGATCTTGTGTATTTTTTTTTAGATTAATTATTTTAAATCGCCATTAGTACGAATATGTCATGTGTACAATGAATTTTGTTAATTTGTCTTCGTTTAGAGAAAATTTATTCAAACAAAGCACACGGTGTATATAGCTCATATGTTTTAAACCAATATAATGTAAATTTGAATATGCGGTAATATCTCGTAGCTCTGAATGCGATTTTTTTGCCAGATAACTGTTGTTAACAATGAATATAGAAGACAGACGTGTACTTAATTACATATTATATAATGCATAAACACTCACGTCTGTCACCTAAAGGGGTAGGTAGTGACTACGGACTTCCATTTGGCACGATCGTGACATACATCTCTCACCTCCTATACATCCATATACCTATGCATACATGCTCATCGGTTAAGGGTACTCTTAATCTGGCCCATCTGCAATATGTCGTAAATTTGGTCGATAAACTTTCGTTTAGGGCGTCCCTTCCCGACTCTGCCGTTCACTAATGCAAAATAAATTTGCCTTGTCACTCTTTCCTAGTTCATTCTTTCTACATGACCAAACCACCGAAGCATTCTTTTTTTAATCCTGGTGACAACTACTCTCGTGCTATATCTGACACACCCAACTTTCACTACCATGCATTCAGTTAGGAACTAACACAGCATGGTTTATTAACACACGTGCCATTTTTGACATATTCTAACTTTCCACAATAGATTCCCACAATACCTAATTACCTAATTACACACAAGCAAAAGATGTTGGCAGTCGTGAATAAGTTTTTTTTTATAAAAAAAATACTAGTAATTTTATTAAGCATTACTAATATTCTCTTGAACCACTTCTGGTAAGCTTAAATGCTTGTGTTAGAAGTGGTTCACGACAGTAGTCGAATGACGGATTCGAACCCACGACCTTTCGAGTTCGCGGTCCGCGCCCTGCCATTAGGCTACTGACGCTTATATAATAAGTAGGATAGAACAAGAGAATGGGAAGTAGTTTGGGAAATAGTAGTGTTTCTTGTAATAGGCTTTGAGTAAATTTTCGGAGTTCCAGTATGTATAATAAAAATTTTAAAATGTTTTTTACTAGGACGTAGCATCTTAGTCCTCACCTACAACTATAGAAGCAATGCTACCTGCATTGCTTCTGTTAGCTTTCTTTATTTTGAAATTGGCTGCATGTGTCCGTAAATTCAAGTGGCTGCTTGCCATCAAGTGGATTCTAAGTTCGTTTGCCTCTTCAGTTTTATAAAAAAAACTAGCTGTCCCTCGCGACTTCGACTTCGTGGAATTTACTAAGATTTCACGGATTTTAATTTTTTTGCGCGGTACCCTAATTCTTTTTCTAAAATAAAAGTATTCTAAGTTACTCCTTATAACATTATCTATCTGCCAGTGAAAGTCCCGTCAAAATCGGTCTGGCCGTTTCGACAATTAGCCGGAATAAACAGGCAGACTGACACAGACAAAAATTTCAAAAATAGTTTTATTGTTATTAGTACCGTATATACTTTCATATGCATTTAGTGAAAAGCTGTTATTTTAACATTAGAAACAGACACTTCAATTTTATTTATTTCTATGTATGTATAGATGTAAGAAAATAGCAGACACGGAGATGCCGTGTTTGATTTTCTTTTATTCTAAGTGTATTCGGTAAATTTTACCATAGTAGATAGGGTAGAAATTGAGTTTTTGAACAGTTATTTTTGCAGGCCAGTTAACAAAAGCACATCAGCAAAACTTATTATTATTTTTCTCATTAAAAATTATTCGATATTAGAATAATCATTTGTTAACGAAATTTAACGTCTAATAGTTAAGAAATTTCACTTAATTATGAATACTATCGCCAGTTCCAGAAACCTTTAGAAATTCTCTTACATCTTTGACTATGTTAATTGGCTTAGTCGGATATATACGAGTATATTATCTTTGTTCCAGGCATCTTTTTAGTAACTTTGTTAAGGAATTTTTAAATGCACTTGTATAGAGTTGTTTTCTAAAAGCTCTGTGAGAAACTACTCTGTAGCTAGCGCTTCGGGTGCGCTCAGGGATATTCCATTAAAAAAAATATTTTCCTCGCTCGGCACTGCGCTAGTGCAAACGTTTATAGCGGATACGTGTACATTATGCATTTCATGTGATTCTTTCCTGCTCGAATGGGTAATGTGCAAGTGACAACGCCTTTAAAGTCCACCTGATGTTTACTACTGCAGTCCATGTGCACCTGAAATTCGAACAAAGAAGCATTGCAAGTATTGCTATTTGGCGACGCTTATCCTCATGGATACCTTCAGCTACGGGGTCAATAGAAAGGTTATGCCGAACTCCTACCGGCTAAAACCACACAGTGATCGCCATCAGCGTATATGAGGTGTCCTGCGATCTCCGTTCGGAACGCAACCCCTCCCTCGCTTTGCTTTATTAAAGCACGTCCCAGGGGCAAGCCTTACAGTGCTATCACGGTGCTTGAGACCACTTCTGAGTCACCATCCTCCTCGGGGAGCTACATCGCTAAGCGCAACCCCAGATACCCCGTTTATGGTAAGGGAACACAATCTCAAGGGGATGACCGTGACGAAGCGAACGCCTTGGCGAGACGGCGTCTCCGAGCGGGATATAAACTGTGCCGACACCGCTCAGCAGCCTCCTTTTGGACTATAACGGATTCACATAAGGCGGTTACGGCCCTCCACGCCGAGTACCTGCTCAGCATTGCCATCACAACTGCTGGCCAGGATTGAACGCTCCCTTTCCCACCTAGTACCCTAGAAGTATTTAATATCTTTGTTAAAGCTAATAGACATTATAATTTTACCTTTACTGAAGGTAAATTGAAGGCGTTTTCTAGGTGGCAGGACTCTTCTTCAGCCTGTGCCCTGGTCCACATTGCGAGTCTAGCGCGGTTCCGACGACGAGCGCGAAGTATCAAACATATGAAACCGCCGTTTGCGTCCATAGTGTAGTGACTAAGGCGGGCGCCTAGCGCGACGGACATGAGCGAGATATGTAGTGCGCGTAGTTTTCAAACGTCTAAACTACGGGCCCAGTCTGCAAGCGAACCAATGCGCGGTTGGCGGGAGTATCAAACTAGTTCTGTCTTGTCGCTCAGGATTAGCGCGTCTTCAATTATTTTTGACGATTTAAGGTGATATTTTACTCATGATATTATAATCAAATGTTGACACGAACATTCGAGTGTACTCAAAGACTTTTCTAGTTTACAATCTCAATTCAACAAAGTAAAAAATTCACCACTTATTTATCTGTTTTTATTTATGTCCTGCACACTCTCCCTTATTATATTATATTATATTCAACATCTCCCATGTTGAACATAAGGGACTCTCTAGTAAAGATTGCCATGGTTTGCAACACCTGAAATACGATGTAAGCACTCCAACAAGGCTCGTCACTGTGGACGCACACTATGAGTCCAACGGAAGGCTAAAACCTCTTACCCATTTCTGCCGCCTAGTAGCAATAGTGTTCAGTCATTCGTCTTATTGAGAGAGGAGAGAACGTATTGGTAACCTTCTTTGTTTAAATTGGTACTGCAGTAGTCACTTACCATCACGTGGACTTTAAGTTTGTTTGTCTCTCCAGTTTAATAAAAAATGCGAGTCTCCATATCCTCCAGGTCTGCTATTTTTTTTCTTAGTGTATTTCTTAATTATCATCATAGTAGATAAAGAAGAAATTAGTAGCTAATTACCTTAGTATAACACTAAAAAACAAGCATTATGTTTTTACGAATACAGAATAAAAAACGAAAGCTCACAACTTGTTTTAATGAAACTCTTAGCACGCTACGACTTGTGTTAAGCTACGCGGCTACGGTAAGCTCTACGTATGGTAGTTATTTTTATTTATCGCTGTAATTAAGGCGATTACAACCTCACCAGCATGCGTTTTCTTATAAAAACAAATCTTTCGTAATTTATATAAACAAGTAATAATCTTTAATTCTGCTAAGAATGTAATAATCCACACAGTCGCAGGAATCTGGGTAGATTCTAAAGTTGTGCTTATGTAAAAAGATTGAACGAGGAAAGAGTGACAAAGCAAATCTATATTGTAGATGTGAACTGCAGAGTTGGGAATAGACGCTTTAGACGAAAGGTTATTGATCAAATTGGCAATATATTGAAATTATATACGTGGTAGAGCCATGCTGCAGCTATTATTAGTATAGTTGTAGCCCGAATGGGTCGGCTCGACCGGGGAAGGACCACGCTCGCACAGAAAACCAGCATAAAATAGCAGCTTAATGCTGCTGTGTTTCGCATGGTGAGTGTAGAGAGCCGGAGAACCTTTTTACTGGAAACGAGGCATTCCATCTTGGTCCTCACGGGTGACGACGCTTCGTCCGACGTTGATTCGTAATCCAAGATAGACGTAAATGTCTATAGGCCACAGCAGCCACTTATCACAGGTGGATGGTCTGCTTGTTTTTCACCCTTATCTTTTAAAAAATGGGTCAGATTAGGAGTACCCTTAACCGACAAGCATGTATGCGTAGATTTATGGATGTAAAGGAGGCGAGAGAGGCGTGTCAGGATCGTGCCAAATAGAAGTCCGTAGTCTCTGCCTACCCCTCTCGAAGACAGGCGTGAGTGTTTATGTATGTATGTATTTTAAAGGATGGCGTCAAAATTTTACTCATAAACAAAACGTATTAATGATTTCATTCATAGACCAGCACACAATGTTGGGGCAGAGTGGCGAACACTTCCTTGCCCCTAAAACCTTCTACAAAATGAAAGGAGGCCAGTGCCCAGCTTTGGAACGCATGTACTTTACTACTTTAAATTTTACGACTATATAGATACTAACAGGTAGTCGACTCCTTATAAATTTTTAAGTAGCTCTCCATTCTATATCTAATGGCGTCGCTAAAGCGATCAAAAGAAAGACGTTCTTTGATTTTTTTATCGCTTTCCGATGTTCGTTGCGAACGATAGCACTCCCACGGGATAAAATGATCTGTCTCGATAACTACCGTTGCGGGAACCTGTGTCACGGCGCGTAACAAATGTCCCCCCACAGTTAAATTCCCCCTTACCTTTCAATTTGTTATTCAGCGCGTGCCCGGTACATTAGTTCGGGATCGGTGGTAAAATTGAATAATGCGGTGTAGCGATTATTGTTGTTATATGACAAAACTTATCGTATACGCTTTTACAAAACAAGGGCTAAAATTAAAAAAATCGAAATCGATTCGCCCAGAAAAATGTTATGAGGTAACACACATAAAAAAACATGCGTGAGTGTCGTGTAACACTCTGTTGGAACGAAGTTCCTTATTCTTGATAAACGTATTATATAATGGATTAACAAATACAAATAAATTTATTACTAGCGTCTATTATAATTTAAAATTAAACAATTTGTACAGCCGACTTCAATATAAGTTATTAAGAATAACTCAAAAACTATTGGTCTGACCTTGATCAAATTCATATGCGACTACACGAGAGGTACCAGATTTCATATAAAAAAGAGTCATCGAAATCGGGTTACCCAGTAAAAAGTTAGGAGGAAACATACATAAAAAAAACACAGAGTCGAATTGAGTACCGTCTCCTTTTTGGAAGTCGGCAGAAAATGAAGCGTCATTTAAAATAAAACACACTATGACACAAGGGGTAGTGAAGAAAAACTCTTACACTTTTTGTCGCCTAGCTCCCATCCGCCAAACCCGTACCGTCCGATAAGGAACTTCGTTCCAAAATATATATATTCGAATTGAGTACCTCCTCGAATATTTATAATTCATTCGTTATTGTCCATCATTTTCAAAGAGATTAAGTAACTAGTAAGTATAATAAGTTTATTTTTTAGTAATTATTATATTTAAGATTTTTATGTAACTACCAGGGCGGCATAATCGCATCAGCGACAAAGCCCCTTATCTATGAATAAAAAAAAGATTGCTTCATAAGAGGGATATTTGTCATAGTTACCACGCTTGGCAGGTGTGTTGGATCCGGATATTTTTTTATTATTTTTATTTGTTTTCAGTATGATCACGACGATTTTGTCAACCATCTCATTCATCAGTCTATAGATGTCCGTTGACTGCAGAAGCCACTTATCATCATGTTATTTATGTCTTAATAGCATTCAAATGTACCCTTGATCTTAAAAGAAGCCAGTCATTTGAATATTACAGACAGTTCAATTTTTTATTTATTTATTTATTCTTTATTGCATTTCTTAAAACAAAAGAATACAAAGGGCTGACTTAATGCCTCGAGGCATTCTCTACCAGTCCATCCATGAGTTATGAAGTGGTGAGAATTTGACGTAGGTGTAGCAATATAGAATAAAAAACAAAATCAACATTATTATTTTATATATATATATATATTTGAAATGAATCCCCACACACAGGGATCACTTTTATTCGTATTACATATCCGATTACTATGTAACACATGACTCTTATGTTAATCTATAAACAAACTTTTATGGAATTAACTCTCGACCGGGGAATCGAACCCCGAACTTTCGTTCCATAATCGAATATTCTTATCATTATATTGCATCTACCTACTTTTTACATAGATTGCCTTATCATTTAGAGTGCTTTTTATACTTAAATAGCAAATAATTATGAATATGAATTTACTTATTTTTATGAAATGAAAAATGATTTAAACTATTTTTAAGCGCGTCGCCAACAATATTACTAACACTAGATCTAAGAGAATATTTACTAACAACTATGGATATTATTAGTTTGAAAAAAAAAAGAACTATATGTATATAATCCACGGACTTACATCGCGGCTGAACTCCCGATACCATTCACACCATCTGGATCATTGGCGGTCCACCACTGTGCGATTTAGAAGATGTTTTCTTCCTCGCACAACTTCCTTGTGGAATCGATTACCATCAGCGATTTTTCCGGACCGATACGATTTAGTGACCTTCAAGAAAAGAGCCTACACCTTTTTAAAATGCCGGCAACGCATCTGCGATTCCCCTGGTTCCGCTGGTGTTGCAGTTGTTTATGGGCGGCGGTAGTCATTTACCATCAGGTGAGCCGCATGCTCGTTTGCCCCCTCTCATATAAAAAAAAAATAATATGCCTTAGTTAAATGGCCTTAACTTTAGAAATCGGTTTTTATCGAGGAGCATTTAATACGCTTAGGGATAAAGTCGACGTTGGATCTCCGGCTTAAAATCGCACTTTAATTGGTATATCGTGAAGGAATTTGCATCCGGTATGAAGATCTCGATGTTGGGTCGTTTTAAATTAAAACTGTTCGCCTCTCTCGTTTCGAGTACGCTATTGAAGAATTTCACCTAAAAGCTCTTTACGGGAATAGTTTTCATTAACTGAATTTTCTATGTTTTATGTGTCTCTGTGATACATTTTATCTCAAGCTTTATTTGCTATTTATATTTTCTCATTAAAAGTAAGATAAATAACAGGATATATAACACCTTCTCAAAAAAATTGCAAATCGAAATTTCATCATATATATTCCGTTATTTATGGATTCAAGTCACAGAGTGCTGAATCAACATGCCGCGCTGCTGCCGCACCGGATTACGCGCGTCAATTCTGTGCTCTGTGATTCAAGTCAAAGTTTAAAACAAACTTAACAACATTAAGGATAATCGCAGGTAATGTATGTTACATTACTGTAGAAATAAACCAATTTATAAGTTAAATTACTGTGATTTGGCAAAGTAATTAATTTTATTATTCTTATTGTCTTCATCATCATCATCATTATCACTATTACAGACCTTCACAAGTGACCCTACCATGTTCATAAGATAGACAATAGCGCCTTGTTACTATAAACTGGTTCGAATAAAAATTTTATATTCAATATTTTAGTTATGTTAGGTTTATGTTTAGATAGGCTAGATGAAGTTAGTATATAGAAGAACTGTGTAGTTCCCCAATATCTCACATATATTCATTAGGACACAAAACACGCCCTTGAGTTACCTGTATTCATCGACTTTCTATATGACTTAATAGGTCGTCTTTCCATCTAGTGGGTGGCCCTATTATTGTTATTGCTTCATCATCATCATCATCATCATCATCATCATTACAGCTCTTCACAAGTCCACTACTACCAATAGGCCTCTGCCAAGTAATGTCACAAATCACGGTTCTACGCCCACGCATTGACTTCCTTCATGTCTTACCAGGTCGTTAGTCCATCTAGTGGAGGGCCGCCCCACACTCACCTACCAGTAAGAGGCTGGCACTCGAGAACCTTTCTTCCCAATCAGTTGTCGGTTTGTCGATCTATACTATATAGCTATCTTAAAGCCAATTCAGCTTATTGTTCCGTACCTATTCTAACATTGCTCTACTTTATTAGTTTGTATTTTCTACCGACTTCAAACAGGAGGAGGTACTCAATTTGACTGTATTTTTTATGTGTGTTACCTCATAACTTTTTTCTGGGTCAACCGATTTCGATAGTTCTTTTTTTATTAGAAAGCTGGTGCTTCACACGTGATCCGACATAAATATTATCAAGGTCAGACTAATAGTTTTTGAGTTATTCTTAATAATTTATATTGAAGTCGGTTGTACAAAATTTTTACAATGCAGTCTATATACAATGATGCAAATATATAAGCTTACTAAACCGTACCTATTTTATCATTGCTCAGGTCTGTATGATACAGATATTATTTATCAATTTGTGCTCTTCATTATTAGTTTGTATTTTAAATATCATTTTCCTTTGCAAATAAGCAAATGTTAAATACAAATAACCTGTAAAATATAGTTTATTATTATATTGTGTCGGACAAATTCTTTTATGTTGGAATGATGTTTATTTGATTTTATGTGGAACGTGGCACTGAAATAAACCATGAAACACTGTTGAAATCTGTTTTTAGGGTTCCTTACCCAAAGGGTAACCAACGGGAGCCTATTACTAAGCCTCCGTTGTCCGTACGTCCGTACGTCCGTACGTCCGTCCGTCCGTCCGTCCGTCCGTCCGTACGTCTGTCTGTCAGCGGGCTGTATCTCGTGATCCGTAATAAATCAAATTAATAATTAAAATTTTTACAGAACGTGTATTTCTGTTGCCACAACAACAACAAACAATAAAAATAAAATAAATTAAAGGGGGTTCCCCTACTAGAAACGTGATTTGCGCGATGTCGACTCTCACTTGGCCGGTTATTATTTTTTCTTCCTTCGCATAGTACCACTATACAACCTCTATCTTAATTACTTACTCTTCACGTCATCTGTCATGATACCCTCGCACTTCCCTGTACATATCTTCCCTTCTTACTTACCTCTCACATTCCGTACCCAAATTTAATTATTAAATGAAATATGTACTTGTTCTTATATGACCCATGTCTATTTCTGTCTGTCAGAAGTTTTAGAATTTAATTCTGTGTAGTACACACGTATTTCAAATTTAATAATTTCAAAATTTAGGATAACAAAGCAATTTATCATAAAGCAACATCCTCGCCTTAAACTATTAAAACACGAATACAATGAGAATTTGTGATTTAAAAAGAAATGTTGAAAAATCTGTTCGAACACTTTGAGTTAAGTCTCGACTGGGAATTCAATATTCGGTAATGAGGGTATCCACGAATTTTCTTGTTACCACGGCGGCGCCAATTACGAATGAGGAAATATTTGACAGATTTTATAGCGAGGGAAGGTAATTTGTTAGAAATAATGTAAGTAAATACGTATTTGACAATAACCATATTTAACAACAACCAAACACGAATTCCAAACACGAATTCATACAATGGAGTATCTGTCGATCATTTTTACTCACATTAATCCTAAGCACCGTTTGTCTTGCTCACACAGCTTAGAATTCGTCCAAACAAGGCGAACAGGTAGTAAAGTAAAATTTTCGAGGGCGACAAATGTACTTATACCTAATAAAGACATGCATTGTTAAAAAAAAAAACTATCTGCCAATAATTTTGTAATTTTGTAATGAAATGCCTACTTTTACACATTAACGGCTCTAATAAGTAATGACATTAAGTACATGGTATTCAAATTTTTTAGAATCCTTATGATATAGGCAAACTTTTTAAATGGTTGGCTACACAGATCCTATACGTTTTTTTTTTCACCACAGATGCTCAAACTTAGCAGTTAAATAAAGTAAAAAATTTAAACTTATGTTTAGTACCGTCTTGTAAAATACTACCCATAATAGTTGAAAACTTTTAAGGGTAATTTAGAAACATCATTATTAGGGAACACATTAAAAGAAAAAAATCCGATTTAGGCATTAAACTGCGGACGTGATGACCACAAATGTGAGCAGAAGTACGAATTTTCGGAATTTTATAAAACATGGCGTAGACCGCGAACCGTTCGGGATAGAATTTTTTTTAGGGAACCGAGGCCACCTCCCCCCCGCCTGAACACGTACATATCAGATTATCCACCATTACTGGGACAGCCTGTATATATATTTGTATTTTTACAATATTATATCATAATCTATTTTAGTTTCTCTTTCTTTTCTTTTCTTTTTTTCTCTTTTAATTGATACACCTACGAAAAACTCTCACCACTCCATCTGTTGACTAGTAGAGAGTGCCTTTAGACATTGAGTCCGCCCTTTGTATTCTTTTTTTTTTAAGTAATGCAATAAAGATTAAAAAAATTATAGAGATTAATGTTTCTTTCTGAACTATTAAATAGATTTTATATTTATTAGAATGGATAAACCAGACTATTATAAACCAAGATATTATTAAAAGTAGAAGAAATAAAATAGGTAAAAATGTAAAAAAAATGAAAGAACACCTCACTTAGGCATTGTTTTGTGTATATACATACGCAACTTTTCAATGATGACAACACTCAAGGTGTTGGTGTCAGTGCCAGCTAGCGACGACATCTGGTGAGAGAAAGATTAATTAGTCTTCATTTGTTACCTTTGGTATCGGATCCCGTGGGAATTAATAATCTGTACGTTTAGAGTCGTAAATCAAAACATATTTTTATAATACTTGAATGACAAACGAGCTAGCGGTCCGCCTAACGTAAGGAGGTTACTGCAGTGTACAATATCTTTTTTTAATGTCGCGGTAACTCAGGGGTTAAGCGCTCGCTGTAAATTTCACAGTACGCACGCAACCAGTTTGATCCCCGCCGGCACCAATGAAATTGTTAATTGCAATTTTGAGGGCTCAATTACTTTCATGTCTGAGAAATTAAACAAATATTATTTCAAGACGTATGAAATCAGACGATAAACGACGGGAATTTAAAAAGGTTGAAATTAATAGCGATAAAATCTGTAAAGTAAGTTTTATTCAGTGAGTAGTATTCGTGAAAATATAAGAAATAATTTAATTGATTATTTCAAAATGATTAATCAATTGTATGTATAACTCAACCGAATCCAATTCTTTTCCATGCACACTTATAGGTAACTTTTCTCCTAAAATTTCTATAAAATAAAGCAAACTGATAATCGATTGAGATCTTCAGAAGAAAACCGAGTTTGAACTAACAAGCACGACAAAGATCTAATAGCATTCCAGTAATCTCGTTGCACGAGCATCTAACTTGCATCGCTCGAGGCGAGTGCCTCTAACTGCGACCCCGCTGTTTGCCATTATAAACTCTCCGGGGAGAGATAAGAGCCTGAATGGTAGCAGGAACCGTTGCGCACTTTGCTCTATACTGTTTATGATTATGTTTATTTCTTTGCTCTTATTTGGTTTACTGAAATATTTTAGTAGGGAGATTTTTTTTGATATTTATAGTTCTATAATACATTTGTCCTTATCTCATTGCTATTTGTACTAACGTGCCGCTTCAATTAATAAGAAAGCTAGATGCAGTGAAATATACCATCTAAGTCCTTTGACGACGTATCTGCAGTTTTCTTTGGTTGAAGTTGGCGGCAGATGTTGATCAATTGGAGTACCCACTTAACCTGTTAGCTTGTTTGTCGCTCTCATAATATTAAAAATAATCGACCAAGTGTATCGGGCCACGCACAATGTAGGGTTCCGTAGTTGCTAGTGAACTTAGAAGGGGGCCTACTTGATACTATTAGCATGTTAAGTAAGTTTACGGCTTGTCCGCTATAACACTAAAAATGGACCCAATAAGACGATGGTAACTGAAAGACTTATTTTTTAAGCATACTTATAGAGAGTGGTATTTAAAAAAGAAAAAAAATGTTATTATAATATCAAGGAATACATGAATGAAAATAACCCCTGGGAATAAGGTGATCGCCACCATACTGGTTCTATGAAAAATCATTTAAAAATTGTATAAACGAAATTATTGATAAGTGAAATGTGTTTGAAAAAAAAAGTCCCGCTGGGTTTGTTGCTGGTTCTTCCCAGGACAGAGGTATTTTCCGAACTAGTGGTAAATAAAAAATGACTTTCAATAAGTATTATGTAATAATCAATGTTGAATAAAAAATATTCTATTCTTTTATCCTATTCTATTAAAAACTTCTATTTTGAAAATAATACAATCTACATCAAATCGTTCACCTGCGAAGTCCTTACAAAAATGGTCATAGTGCCCTATCCATCTATTAGTTCCCTACATTGCAACCTTAAGATGTAGATGACTGTAACCAACCCTCTTGTAAACGACCACTACCTTAAACTATCCTGAAGGACGTCCGCGTAAACCAAAATTAGAGATAGAGTAGGTACCGGGAAATAAACTATAGGCCTACAATAACTACTAACTAAAAAATAAGCGAAAGTGGTATCTCAGGATCGGTCTTTTGGAGATCGATCCTTTCTGCCTACATCGCAAAGGATAACGTAAAGCTATAGTAGCAATGCAAAGTCGTTTACTTAAAAGAATGTTTCTTTTTTGCAGTCCACAATAACGTTACAAAGTTATAATGCAGCGAGTTTTAGGTCATTTTCGATGGAGTTGTAATGAAATTTTTAATAATCCAAGTGGATTTTGTAAGTTGGTCGACCATTACTCGTTAATTTGTTAAGCGTACTTAGCTGTGATAGTTTTAGTTTAGTTGTTAGAGGGGGAGGGGGGGGACACATGACTAAATAAATATCTCGAAAACGGACCCCTGAATCGAAAAAGTGTTTTTCCATACTCCCAATAATTTTGAAAGACCACTCCAATGACAACCTACACGATGGAATAGACAGACGGGTGAAAAAGATCCCTTGTATACAATATAATTCAAGATTTTATTTTACAACTTTGCAGACGTGGTCTCTGTTACCCGTTTCTGTTTACCCGCGGACAGACGAACGGATGGAGGGACATGGCGAAACTATAAGGGTTCTTTGTTGTTTAGGTACGGCACGGTGTCGTTCTAAACAGAAAAACTTATTGTTTCTTTTTTTTTTTGCCCATATTGCGGAATTTCGTTTACAATTTAAAACTACTCGGTTAATACTAAAGTATATTAGTGGAGACATAAACTAAACTGTGACTCGAGCTCAGCGCTCATTTAGTCTATTCGGTAGCCAATTTGCCCCGAATGAGGCTCTGTTCGTATGCGGCACGAAACAAAATTGCACTCTACTCGTATTGTAAAATGAAGAGAATTTTGTACCAATTTTTTACCGCGCAATTTATTTAATGTACTTCCTGTAAAGTTCACCGTTTAACAAAATTAAAATTTTCTATTCAAATCGTTTCTTTGTTGCGGGGAAAGATAATCATTTAATTCTACAATGTACGTAGATGGTTTGAAAAGTTTCTAACCTAACAAAGATAAGAATTTTTTCTTAAAATTTTTTTTTCCTACGTGGTAGAGCCATGCTGCAGCTATATTAGTAGTATAGTTGTAGTACGAATGGGTCGGCTCGCCCGGGGAAGGACCACGCTCTCACAGAAAACCAGCGTAAAATAGCAGCTTAACGCTGCTGTGTTTCGTATGGTGAGTGTAGAGAACCGGAGACCCTTTTTACTGGCAAAGAGGCATTCCATCTTAGTCCTCACGGGTGACAACGCATCTGCATCTTGAGTCTTTTTTGAGGATAGATTTAGATGTCTATGGGTCACAGTAACCACTTACCGTCAGGTGGACTGTGTGCTCGTTTGTCACCCGATCCTATAAAAAAAATTTTTACTTTTCTACATAGTCTCCTTGCTACTCTACACACTTCTCCTAGCGATGTTCTCATCTATCTAACCGTCCAAATAGTAGTAGTGCAAAATAATGGTTCACGAAGGTGATTGCCTCCTCATTTGATGAAAATCTATCCTCCGAGAGCAATTTTTAGATGAGGGAACAAAAAGAAGTCGCTTGGGGCTAGATATGGTGAATAAGGCGGATGGTTAAGCAGTTCAAACCGTAATTCGTAGATTTTAGCCATGGCAACCGCTGAGGTGTGAGACGGCGCGTTGTCATGGTGAAGCAGGATTTTATTTTTCTGCGAATGTGGCCGTTTTTCCTTAGTTTCTGGCTTCAGTTTTTCAAGTAATGATGCGTAGTATGCTCCTGTAATGGTTTTTGCTTTTTGAAGATATTCGATTCAGATAACTAAGGAGTTATATTACTAAGTGACTGTGTTTTGAGATAGTCATGGGACTTAAAACACAGTCGCAATTACTTTCTCAGCCGAAAAAACAGTTCTTGCTGTTTTTGGAGCTGGTACTGAACAAAAATACAGCCAAACAGTGGACTGCAAAGGGGGACCTTTGCAGTCCACTGTTTGGCTGTATTTTTGTTTCGGGCGTATAAAGGTGTATCCATGTTTCATCTACAGTAATTAATTGGCGCCAAAATTCGGATTTATTGCGCCTAAACTGCGCTAACAGAGCGTTGGTAATGTTAATTTGAACACTTTTTTGGTGTAACGTGAGCAAACCCGTCCCCAACGCGCTAACAGCTTTCTCATGCCTAAATCTTGATTGAATATGTGACGAAAACGTTCTTTGGACATTTTCATAGCACCTGTTATCTCTCTCACTTTAATTCGGCGGTCGTCTAGCACCATTTGGTAAACTTTATTGGTGTTATCGTTAGTAGCTGCAGTTTTTGGATGTCTCGAACGTTCATCGTCACCCAACCTCTCACGGCTACATTTAAATTCAGCTGCCGAAAATTTCACTATGGTACATGGTGGTGCAGAGTCCCCATACACATATTCCAACTCATTTTTGATTTACGTAGGCGTATTACCTTTTAAAAACGAAAATTTTATGATAGCTCGATACTCAATTTTTTTTTAACAAAATACTCAGGTAATATTAATTGTTATACAGGATTATTTTTCAAAGAGTAACTAAATTTTAAACTTAAGTTCAAATACATCAATAAAGATTAACCGTTATTGCAGTTTTTGAAAATACGAGCAAATAAGGCTTTTACTTTTATGTGATTAATGGGTAACAACTACGCGTACGCACGTCGCTCCGTGTGCGATTCAATTCACAATGTTTTTGCCGACCAATCGACCCATACGAATGTGTGCGGGCGTAGTAAAATAGTAGTAGGTAGGCATTAGATATTTATGAATGACATTCAGTTAAAATAATGCATTACCACGCATTCTGAATTTAAAAGATAAAAAGGGCAGAATATTTGGGATTTTTCAAAATTAATTTTTCTTCACCTTTTGCTTATATTGCTTATTCTGAACCTTTTCTACAAATTTGGTAGGTTATTGTAAACTAACTCTGTATATTACACGTTTAAATTATTATAAATTGTAAGACACAGTGTTAGTTTCATCATTAACTTAAACTTCTTAATAATTACACATTAAAATATTAATAATAAAATCCAGCAAACACGCTTTCAACTTTCTTTTTATATATGTCTTTATTACAAATTCGTATTCAGAAAATATCTCATGGCAAATACGTAGTACTAGATATTTTATTTTTCTCTTTTCCTCGTGCCGTAATAATAATAAAAGGCTTAATTTTGAGCTAAACTCAATTTTTATACTCGTTCCGTGTTAAAATTTCATAAAATATAAATTTTAAAATATATTCTTTGTGCATTAACGCGATAAAATCCGTAATATTAGTTTCATTTAATATGTAGCATTCGCGTAAATATAAGAAACTAGCTGGTACCCGGCGCGTTGCATCCGCATAAGAAATAATTGTGGTAATATCGTTTTAAATTTGAAAGAATTATATTATTAGAAATGACAATGGATTCATTGATGTTGAATGATATATAACTTACAAATGTGTCGGTACCATACGCGCGCCACCTACTGTAAGTTAATTGTACTATGCCCATAACAACCCATACGTACTACAACCAAAATATAGCTGGCTTGGCTCTACCAAGTATAAAATAATAATAAATACGTAAACAATAAAAGTTGCAGCCTATTTACGTCCCACTGCCCTACTGGGTACAGGCCTCTTCTAATTTCTGAGAGGGTTTTAGGGCAAGGAAATGTCCGCCGCGCTGCCCTAATGCGTGTTGGCGAACTTCACATGTCTTCGAAATAATTTTTATCTTATTTCTCAGACATGCAGGTTTCCTCACGATGTTTTCCTTCACCGCCCAGTACGTGGTAAATCAGCACTTAAAATTGCAATTAACAATTTTATTGGTGCCGGCGGGGATCGAACCCGGGTTGCTCGAGTACTGTGAAGCTTACAGCGAGTGCTAACCATCTGAGCTACCACGGCACTAATAAACACGTATTGTCAGAAATTTGGAGATCTATGAAAACCTTAGTTAACACTTTAATTCGAAGTCAGATGTTCTGTGGCCAAGAACCAACTACAGCCACTACAACCAAGCCCCATCGATACTAACGTCACTATTTTTTTTTTATCCCGGAACACTTAAACTTTATGGTATGGTATTAAAATTCATATTGTCTTTTAAGTATTATTCGGAATCTTTTGTATGGGAATTTAGAAAAGTGTTATTTTTAGACTTTTTCAGGAAATTTTTTAAGTTTTTCTCTCCGTAAGAACTATCTTCGTACTTCAAGGAATATGATAAAAACAGAATTAGCGAAATCGGTACTAAGAAGTGCCTAACCACTAAATACCAGTTGTGGGACTGGCGCTGGCCTGAGTGGCCTCTATGCCGCATCGGAAACTTCCCCATAAGGAAGGGGAGCGTGGGGCACACACCGTCGGGGACGGGAGTGCGGGTATACCAATACAGCCGCACGGGAGTGGCGGTGTCAGAGGAGTGAAGATGTGGGAGTCGCATGAGCGAGAATGCGCACACCGTACGGGAATGGCGAGCACGGTTTGCTAAAACAACCGCACGGGGGCGGCGGTGCTAGCGGAGGCGAGAAGTGGGAGGGAAGGCACTCACCGTAAGGGAACGGTGAGCGCGGACAACTAAAGCAACCGCGCGAGGATGGTGGAGCTAGCGGAGGCGGTACGGCTCTCACCGCACGGGGACGGTGAGCGCGGGCACCTAATACAACCGCACGGGGGTGGCGGCGCTAGCGGAGACAGGTAGGCGCTCACCGTATGGGGACGGTGAGCGCGGACAGCTAACACCACCGCACGGGGGCGGTGGCGCTGGCTGAGGCGGGAGGGCACTTACCGTACGGGGACGGTGAGCGTGCTCAGCTAACACAACCGCACGGGGGCGGCGGCGCTAGCGGAGACGGGTAGGCACTCACCGTACGGAGACGGTGAGCGTGCTTAGCTAACACAACTGCGCGGGAGCGGCAGCGTTAGCTGAGGCGGGAGGGTACCCACCGTACGGGGACGGATAGCGTGGTCAGCTAACACAACCGCACGGGGGCGGTGGCGCTGGCTGAGGCGGGAGGGCACTTACCGTACGGGGACGGTGAGCGTGCTCAGCTAACACAACCGCACAGGGGCGGCGGCGCTAGCGGAGACGGGTAGGCACTCACCGTACGGAGACGGTGAGCGTGCTTAGCTAACACAACCGCGCGGGAGCGGCGGCGTTAGCTGAGGCGGGAGGGTACCCACCGTACGGGGACGGATAGCGTGGTCAGCTAACACAACCGCACGGGGGCGGCGGTGCTAGCTGAGGTGGGATGGGACGGGGCTGCCTTTTTATTCTTCGAACTGAACTGCCCGAGGATTTCCCGTACGGGGACGGGTGCTCGGTCAACTAGCGGACTCCGCTAGCGCACGCCCGCAAGGGGGCGAAGGCGCAAGTTTTTTTGTCTTTTGCAGCCGTTCTTTTATACCATCTGTTAACCAGTGTTGCCAATATCGCATTTTAAAATTACAAAAACTCTACAATTAATTTAATAGAACCTCACAAGTATAAAAATGTCTTTGCGGTATTGCGGTAATCTACAACGCTGATTTTCAATGATGACTAGCCAAGCCTCGGAGTATACAGTCCAAACACCAATACAATATACAATTTAAAATATATATATATAAATTAAAATTATATACATCTCCACTGTGGGGCACTTAACGAACTTACAGCTATGGTAAGTGGCTACTAGAAGCCATGGACACCTTTTTTTTAACATTAGGAAATGCCTACGTGTAACTGCCTCGCGAGATCAAAGACGAGTTATGTCGGACTCGCACCTACTAAAACCTCATGTTGTTCCACCTTCGCCGCATATAGGCAGGGCCACCCGAATGCTCTCGTACACATCCACGGAATCCCCCGCAATCGAAAGTATCCATGAGGATACTTTCGATTGCGGGGGCAACCGGAAAGTTATGACGGACTCCTACCGGCTAAAACCCCACGGTGGTCTCCATCAGCGTGTACAAGGGGTCCCGGGATCTCCGTTCGGAACGCAACCGGGGCCCCTCTCTCGCTTTGCTTTATTGGAAGCACGTCCCAGGGGCGGAACTTACTACCCCCAGCACCCTCGCAGTGCTATCACGATGTATCGGGACCACTTCCGAGCCATCGTTCTCCTGGGGGATTACTAGGCATTCGAGGCCCCCGCTCCAAACGCCTGCAACCCCAGAGGCCCCGTTTCTGGTAGGGGAACACCATCTTCAAAAGGAGGGCCGTGACGAACGCCTTGATGAAGTATTCTCCGAGTGGGATCTGTCCTCCTCCGATCCCGCTCAGCAGCCTCCTTCTGGACCATTACGGACTCACAGAATGAGGCTACGGCACTCCACGCTGAGTCCCAGCTCAACATCGCCGACACGACTGCTGGCAGGGAGAGGTCCCAACCGACCCGGTTTGCCAGGATCATTCGCTCCCGTTCCCACGCTGGACATACCGCCAGCCTATGGGATGCGGAGTCCTGGTCCTGTCCACCACAGTGGAAGCAGTTCGCCTTCGCTTCGCGTCCGATCTTACACAGATAATCACCGAAGCACCCGTGCCCGGTAATTATCTGTGTAAGTCTGTAGGTGAGTCTTCCTACTCGTCGCTGCATCCAGGCTTCGAAGACCGGCAGGATTGTGCCAATAACACGTTTGCGGGTATAGCGCTCCTCGTTGAGTCGAGTGCGCCATATCGCCAAAGCGTTCTGTCGCTCCTGCCGTTTTGTAGACTCGAGCGCCTCATTTGGCTCACTGCCACCGCTCTGATGGAGGATGCAGATTCGGTTGTACACCCTCGCATCCATATCCGCCAGTATATCTAGGGGTGGGAAGTGAGCCAGGACTGTTGCCGCCTCAAAAGATATCGTGCGATATCTCCGCACGATCCGTATAGCTATCCTCCGCTGGACACTGTAGATTTTAGATCTACAGTGCCGGATGGCTAGCCTTTTCGACCACACAGGTGCCCCGTATAAGGCTACGGACCGTACTACCCCCGCATAGAGGCGGCGTATTTCCTCCCTCGGTCCCCCTAGATGGACACCTGTAGCTAACTTCAAACTTATAAGGCTACAGGAAGGCTACAGGCCCTGAGAACTAATACGGAATACCTCACAGTCTCTAATTATATTGGCTCTCAGTACTCTTCAAACTTCTAACACTGCAGTACTAGAAACGATCATATTTATTTAAACTATTAAAAAGTAAAAATACAAAGAGAAACATGTAAATAATTAAAAACAAAAAATTACAATCTAAAATTATGGCTTAAGAAAATGTAAATTTAAGTTTCGTTCTGTTATTCAAAAGTTTTTTCCTCTCGTTTTGTACTGAAGAAAAAAACGTAGCCTTACTGAAATCTTATTTCAATCCATCTGTGACGTTTTAGGCGAGTACTTTCAGTATTAAGAGAACTTTTTATTCGTAAAGTTAAAATCAATTTAAAAGACTTATAAAAGGTTTAAGCTGTTACTTGTTTAACAAGTTTTCAGTCGCCCTACTTCGGCTTTTATTGTTCTTTCGTGTAAAGAAAGGAAAAGACTTGTCCAATTTTTTTCAAATGTATTAAATGTAATCTGTTAAAAAGAAAAAAATCGTAACCACAAACATAAAAATAAAAATTAGTTTATTTTTGCTACACTACCTCCCAAAAGTTTATTCTGCTTAGCCTTATGGTTGACTGGTAGATAATGCCTTAAGGCATTAAGTCCGCCATATGTACGATATGATATTTTATGCATAAAAGTTTAAATAAGTAAAAAAGTGCTTCTGTTGTCACTTTAGTTTCATAAAAAAGTTGACCACAGATTATAAACGAAGAACATCATGCTCTGTTGTTGCACATAAGAGCAGTCACATAACAAAGGTGGAATGTCTCGTTAATAGTAAAGGGATTCATTGAACTTTTTTTTTTTTGGAATAAGGGTGACATACAACGCAATTCCACTTTACTGTAAGTGAATGCTGTGGCACATAGAAACCTACAACGATCCTCAATTTAAAATTAAATTGTAGGTACGTTATCACCCCTGAGGACTAAGAGAGAATGCGTCGTTGCCAGTAAAAATGGTCTCCAGTTCTCAACACTCACCATACGAAACACACCAGTGTTAAACTGCGGTTTTATGCTAGTATTTTCTTAGAGTGTGGTTCTCCTCCGGTCCAGGGAACGTGGCTCTATACCTCATTAAATTATTTAACCATTTCACTGTCCCATGAGTCATATAAACATTTCGATTTTGGAACGAAGTTCCTTATCGGACGGTACGGATTTGGCGGATGGGGCTAGGCGGCAAAAGTGTAAGATTTTTCCGTCACGACCCCTTCTGACGTAGTGTAGATGACCTTGGAGGATATAAGGAAGCGAGAGAGAAAAAGTGATATTATTCCATCTGCCTCGCACTTTTTCTTATCTTGCCATGTTCAGTAATTCATTTATTTGTATTTGTTAATCAATAATATAATACATTTAAATAAAACTAATTTTACGGATTTTATCGCGTATATTAACTTATTTTACATTCCCGACGTTTAAAGCACTTTACAGCACCCATGGTCACGGGGGGGACTGAGGTGTATGACGTCCCAATGTCACAGTTAACCACGGCTACCTCCAGATTAAAAATTATTAATTTTTGTTCCGATCTACGCAGAATGAACTTACTAGCCTCGCGAATCATCCTTGGAAGGAATTGGTGTTCTTTAGCGAGGATTTGTGGTCTATCAAATCTAATGTAGTGACGGGGGCGATCCTGTACGTGTTCACAGACTGCAGACTTCCCGGAGCGTCTATTCTTCACATCAGCTATGTGTTCTTTAACGCGGGTTTTTACGGATCTTTTAGTTTGTCCTATAATAAGAGAGACCACATTTACAATCAAGCTTGTACACTCCTGCATCTTGCAGAGGAATATTACACTTGACTGATGGTAAAAACTGACTAATCTTCTTCGGCGGCTTGAAATATGTTTTAATGGAAACACGCTTCAAGATGTAGCCAATCTTGTCAGTGACACCTCTGACATATGGTAGTACAGCAGGCACTCGCTCGACTGTGGCCGGCTTCACTCGTTCACTGTGACGTAGGCGCGGGACCCGAAGCTTATTGTCGTGCAAAACTTGCTTGACGTGTTGGAGCTCGGCGGCCAGGTGTTTACTGTCACAGATCCCTCGTGCTCTCTGAAACAAAGATTTACCCACGGTAGCTAACTGTGAAGGATGGTGGTGAGAATCACCGTTTAAATATCTATCTGTATGGGTCTTTTTTCTACACATAGTGTGGCTCAAGGTGTTATCAGGATTCCGATTTACTAACACATCTAGAAAAGCTAAAGAATTGTTTGCCTCTAACTCCATTGTGAACTCAATTTTAGAATTTAAGGAGTTAAGTGGTCTAGAAATGCAGTTACTTTATCTAAAGGGACAATTGTGAAAGTGTCGTCTACATACCGCTTGTAGAATCTTGGTTTTACGGGAGAAGTACGCAGGGCTTTCTCCTCAAAGTCCTCCATGAATATATCGGCAACAATGGGAGATACAGGTGAGCCCATCGCTACTCCATCTACTTGCTTGTAGAACTCCTCCTTCCACAATAGGTAGCCAGATGTAAGACAGTGTCTAAGTAATACTGCATATTCTACGGGCATGTTGTTTTGCTCTAGCCTTCTAGTAACAATCGAGATGCAGTCTTCAACAGGTAAACATGTGAACAGAGACTGCACATCAAAACTGACCATAGTTTCATTGTCTGCCAGATGTAGGTCTTTAATCTCGCTGACAAAATGGTAGGAATCCATTGTGTGTGCTCTTGTATGTCCCTTGAGCGGTGAGAGTATATTCGCTAAGTGTTGAGCCAATTTGTAAGTTGGTGAATCGATTTGGCTCACTATAGGACGTAGTGGAGCATTGGGCTTGTGTATTTTAGTAACCCATACAACTTCGGTGGTTTGGCACACGTATGTATTATCGATTTTACGTCTAGATTTAATCTTTCGGAGTGTTTCTTTATGAGATCACTAGTTGTTTTGAGTGTGTTATTTGTTGGGTCATCTGCTTGGGATCCCATAATTAATAAAATTAAATCCCAACCCAAGCATACAACTGCAAGACTTAATGATACTGTAAGTTCATACTGCGTAGATCGGAACAAAAATTAATAATTTTTAATCTGGAGGTAGCCGTGGTTAACTATGACATTGGGACGTCATACACCTCAGCCCCCCCCCCCCCCCCCCGTGACCATGGGTGCTGTAAAGTGCTTGAAACGTCGGGAATGTAAATTAAGTTAATATACGCGATTAAATCCGTAAAATTAGTTTTATTTAAATATGTAGTGTTCGCGTAAATATAAGAAAACAATATAATACATTTATCAATAATAATATACTACGAAAGGAACGTCGTTCCAACCGAGTGTTCCACGATACTTACGCATGTTTTTTTAACTATTGGGTCTTTTTCGCGGACAGGGTATTTGTTAATATTCTTATTATATATGACTGATAATAATCCCTGGGAATGAGATGATCGCTACCATGCTCTTTCTAAATGTTTTCATAACAATTGTATAAAATATTATATTGTAAATTGTACTTTTAAAAAAAAAGCCCCGCTGGGTTTCTTGTGAGTTCTTCCCAGGACAGAGGTTTTTTACGAACCATCGGTAAAAGTAAAAAATAACTTTCAATAATTATTATGTATTGTAATCTATATTGAATAAAAATAATTCTATTCTATTCGTAAGTCCATCCACACAAACCGCAAATTTGAGCGTACCTCAGACCGCATGATTATGGCTCTCCCAATAGCATCGCGCCAGTGTTCCCGCGCATGATTGATTGCTGAATTGTCGGTGATTGACCGTAATTATTTATTGCTGTTCACTAATGCGTTGAGCGTTATTGCGGTTATTTCATTCGGGCTATATTAAAAGGCACCTAGTACGGAAACTGTGGATTATACATAGGAGATATATGTGGATATTTCATCCATGAGGAAGTTTTTACCCGACTGCTCTAGAATAGAGATAAATATTTCTAGAAACAAAAACAGAAACATTTTTTTTCAATGTTAGTTTACAAATAATATTTATTGAAAGTCAGTCTTTTATTTAATTACCACTGGTTCGGATAAAAAAACCTTTGTCCTGGTAAGAACTAGCAAGAAACCCAGCGGGAATTCTTTTTAAATAACAGCTTACAACCACAATTTCAACAAGTTCTTACGGAGAGAAAAATTTAAAAAATTGCCTGAAAAAGTCTAAAAATTACACTTTTCTATATTCCCATACAAAAGATTCGTAATAATACTTAAAAGTCAATTTGAACTTTAGTACCATACCATAAGTTTAAGTGTTAGTGGAGGGGTTCCGGGAAGGCAAAACAATTGAGTGACGTTAGTATCGTATAAATATTAATGTCAATATTTGTCAATATTTATACACACTGGCAGATAGCTGATGTTATAAGGAGTAACTTGGGCTGCTTTTATTTTAGGGTTCCGAGAAAAATAACTCCACGCGGGCGAAGTCGCGGGGTACAGCTAGTTGTTTGTATAAAATTGTATAAAATTGAAGAAAAAATCTATATGGTTGTACTGTTTTTATCTGGCTGGTTTTAATATTAATACGTTAAGAAAAATAAAAATAAAAAGTAAAAAACACTTTCCCTTCGAATATTCCATACATTTTGAAGTTTTATTACAAAAGGATCTTTCATCTAGGCTATATTATTTCCGACTTACATGAAGTTATTTTTTGAAATTGCAAATAATTGATAAAATAATAAGGTCTTTGATAATGTTAAACCTAAACAACGCCACATCAATTTTAACCAGCCGGTGCGGGTCGCTCGTACTTATAAATTATGTTTTCAAAATAATTTATAAATACTAGCTTGGAAAAACCGTAACCTGAAGCCATAGTCGGGAGCGGCGTTGGTAGACAAAGACGCAGGTGCTTTGGGTATTCAAGGACTTTTTAATAATCCCTTGTTGTAAACATGCCTACAACATTGGAACTATGCGATTGAAATGTTCCGGCAACGACCCTTACCCACGTCTCGCAAGATGAAAACTTTTCCAGCACAGTTACTAAACTCTAAGTCTTCGAGTTGAAAACAAAATGATGTTCCCTTTGTAGACAGCGGGTTCTTATAGGTTAGTTTGTTGTTTTGATTTGCAGTTGCTTTTTATTTTCGTTTTTATTTTCTACGTTATAAAAGTACAAAAATAGACGTATGGTTATTTTTGGAGAATTTCAAGATTTTCAGTTTGTGTGTGTTAGAATTTAGTCTCGAAATTATTTAAATAATAAGTATATTTTTTAGTACCTATTGCCTCATCATCATCATCATCATTACAGCCCTTCACAAGTCCACTGCTGAACATAGGCCTCCCCCAAGGAATGCCACAAAACACTGTGCCGAGCCACCTGCATCCATTGACTACCTTCATATGGTACCAGGTCGTCACTCCATTTAGTGGGGAGTCGTCCTACACTTTGCCTGCCGGTACGAGGCTGCCACTCGGGAACCTTTCTTCCCCATCGGTTGTCGGTTCTTCGAGCTATATGGCCGGCCCACTGCCACTTCAGCTTACTAATCCTTTGGGCTATGTCGGTTACTCTGGTTCTACTGCGGATATCCTCATTCCTAAGTTTATCACGCAGAGAAACTCCGAGCATAGCCCTCTCCATAGCTCGCTGAGCGACCTTGAGCTTTCTTATACGGCCAGCAGTAAAGGACCACGTCTCAGTTCCGTAAGTCATCACTGGCAACACGCACTGGTTGTACAATTTGGTTTTAATGTTTTGAGGTATGTCTGACGAGAAGATGTGTCGTAGCTTCCCGAACGCTGCCCAGCCGAGTTGAATCCGTCGATTGACCTCTCGGTCGAAGTTGGACTTAACTAGTCGGACTATTTGTCCCAGGTAAACATATTCGTCAACAACTTCGAGCTTAGTGTTCCCAACAACTACCGGCATAGGTGTGACATGGACATTAAACATGATCTTTGTTTTGTCCATGTTCATCTTAAGACCTATCCGTTGGGAAACACTATTGAGGTCATTGAGCATAGTGCTTAGGTCCTCCAGCGATTCTGCCATAAGGACTATATCGTCGGCAAATCGAAGGTGAGTGATGTACTCGCCATTGATGTTGATACCGTATCCTTTCCAGTCCAGAAGCTTGAAAACGTCTTCCACCTATTGCCTCTTACGTTAAAAATCATAAAACAGTTAAATATATACAAAATATCTCTAATCTCTAAAATAATCTATCAAATATGCAAACCAACAGCAACATCAACTTATCTAATTTATTTATTTCGTCCTTGTTCAACGGAGACTGTTGCTCCCGGTTGGTTACCGTACTTTAACAAGATACGTGACTTACGTGACATGGTAGAGCCATGATACAGCTATATACAGACAGACATCCAGACCCGTAACAATTATTTGTAGGCCATACAAATACTTGTTCCGTGCGGAATTCGAACCCGCGGCCCCCAGCGTAGCAACTCCTTGCTAAGCCACTGCGCCACGCAGCCGTCAAATAACGAGAACAGTTAAATCTTAAGTACAATATGTACAAAGGTCTTATCACTATGAAAAGGATCTCTTCCAGACAACCTTTGTGAGAGAAACTGATGCAAACAATAGTTAAAAATCGAGGGGTGCGTACAAAAAAAATGAAAATGCATATAAATAAAGACAAGTGAAATTTATGTATAATAGGATATAATAGATTCAATGAAAAGAGTTTAACAAGACATTTGAAAGAATGAAGAGATTGAGCACGACGAATGTGTAGAGGTAAAGAGTTCCACAAACGTACAGCAGTGACAGTAAAGGATTTCTTAAAAAAGGAGGAAGATTGCATACTCATCGACAATGTTAAATGGGGTCGCTATCTCCGAGCAAATATCGAGCTCAATGGTCTCTGATACGTTATATCAGTTCTGTATTTGTTTATTGTTATTTAACGTCGGTTTGGTTGAGCGGGTAGCATGATTGCCTTCTTTGTAGTGGAATACAAGTACGATTCCACCTAAATTGAAATGTTCACAATCGAGGTTAACGTCACTGAGTAGTACTTCGTTATTATAATTACATTAAAACAGGTTTTGCAGTAAAAGTGTTGTCCGACTATGTTGTCTCACAATGTAAATAATATTTAATTGTGGTTTGTTAATGTCTACATCATCTATTAGTGAATCTATCACTGGCACTATTTGGTCTTTTTGTCATATGTAAAATATATATTTGAATTATGATTGTTAGTTGACAAAAAAAATTGGTACAAAATTTTTTGGGTAGTGTTTTCATAAGAGAATCCACTGTCCTATATTACCAGCATCCTGTGAGTTTTGGAAGAGGCGACAAAGGAAAATGAAACGGGACAGGTTTTGTCTGTTCGGAAAACTTTCTTACCACACACAAATGTCAAGAACAAAATAACTGCAAAGTAAACTGCTTCTAACAGGGAAAGCTCGATAGCAACAAAGCATTACGACTATCTTGCACCCCGGCTATATAATATATTCAACAAAACAAAAGTTATACAGCAGCTAAGCAACTTTAAATTAAAAAAAATCGTTTTGCTAGATTGGTTAAAAATATTTAATTATTACTCTTGTGAAAGACTTGTTAGTGTTAACGTATAAACTAATAGGTAACGTGCGTACACACACACACGCACGCACGCACGCACGCACGCACGCACGCACGCACGCACGCACGCACGCACGCACGCACGCACGCACGCTCGCACGCACGATAGACCGCCCGCCCGCCCGCCCGCACGCACGCACGCACGCACGCACGCACACGCACGCACGCACGCACGCACGATAGCCCGCCCGAGCCCGCACGCACGCACGCACGCACGCACACGCACGCACGCACGCACGCACACACGCACGCCCGCCCGCCCGCACGCAAGCACGCACGCACGCACGCACGCACGCACCATTAGGTAGATTGTGTGCTCGTTTGTCAACCTAATTCATTACAAAAACAACTTATAATAAAAACTAAAAAAGGAATATTACTAGTTTGAAGTAAGGCGTTGTTGGGTAAATTATAACAATAAAGGTAACAAACGAGCACACCGACCAGCTGATGGTAAGTGGGTGCGTGGCCCATAGACACTGAAATCTAATATCGCTTACGCGTTTTTAATAAAACTATTGGCAAACGAATTTGCAGCCAACCTCAAACAAAGACGGCTACAGATGCGTTTTCACGTCTGAAGACTAAGAGAGAATGCCTCTCAGCTTGTAAACGGAGAAACAGTCAATAAAGACGCAGTGCTCATAATGTACAAATCACTGTGATATTTTGCTGTGAAATCGAGAAAACAGAATTTCCTCCACAAAACTTTATATGAAACTTTTTTGATATCAGTCCGATCTTCGATTCATGTGAAATGGAGCGGCAAGCGAGGAAATCTGGTGGATATCAATAACCTCTTATTTCTTATAGGGAGGAAATAGAGCGAGACTAAGTTGCTACCTTAGAAAATCCATATGAAACGTGGTGCTTTGTATGTAATGTGCTTTAACCTTTTATTTATTTTAAAAAACAAAATTTACATACATAGTGTGATGCCTATGATGCCCGAGATGGTAGGCAGAGTTTAATGTGTTTAGATGGAGAATTATGAAAGAAGTGATATGTTGCTAGCGAATCGCCTACTTAAGAGTATATTAAAAAAATAATCTTAAGACCCAGACCAGGACTTAAGTCCCAGATTATTTTTTTTACTTAAAAAGCTTTATATCAGGATGTTTTTAACTAAACACTAAACAGTTTGGCATCAAGCCTTTCCAAAACTGGGCTGCTGCACGAGAATTGATGAACTCTTACTCTACTTCTTTTTCTTGCATGTATTTTTGAGAAAATTTTCAATGTAAAAAATCTTTATCTCTAGGAATTTTTTATGTACATTATACTTGTAGCCTTCTCATGGACAATAATTTCGATCCACAACAATTATTTGTAGGCAATGCACATACACCATACGGGATTCTATCCCGCGTCCCGTCACACAACAGTCAAACGCTTAGCCACCGTGCTACCGAGTAATAATTTAAAATCCTCTTTTCATTTAAAATATGCATATTATTTTCATGTCAGTTTCAAAATGATTTTAGTCCGTCAGGAGAGTTTTTACTATAATTTACCTTCTTACAGAAAATGTAGCGTCTCTTTACATTGAAAGTTATTCTAAAAGCGTATTTACTTTGGCATCATACTGCCTTGGATTATTAACATTTTAAAAAGCTCACAAACTGTGTATAATATTTTTATTGCATAGTATTCGTGAGCTTTGAGAGAGGAAATGTCGTCGAAAGTAGAAAGTGGGTTTAAAAATAAAGTCAGCATGACATAAGTATTCAAAATGGGTAAGATAAAGAGAGTATACCAGCGTAAAATAGCAGAATAGTGCTACTGTGATTTCTATAGTGAGTGTAGAGAAACAGGGACACTTTTTACTAGTAAAGAGTTATTTTTAAATAATATGTATTCCTTTTAGCTGACTTAAAATAAAAAAAGGTTAGTAATTCGACTATGTGTTTTATATGCTTGTTACTCGATAGCTTCATCAATTGTGAACCGATTTTAGTGATTCTTGTTTTATTAAATAGGTAATACTTTAGGGGTAGTGCCATATATTTCGAGAAAATATTCCACCCTTAAAAAGTTTTTATGGCACTATTTAGACGATATTGATCGTTCTAATATATTATTTATTCAAAAGTAATAGCCGGCTTCGAATAAGAAAAAAGAAGAAAATCATTTCATGTGAAGACTTTAATTCCTGTATTCAATATGCCCTAGCGCACGTGTTTACTGTCACAGTCTGTAACAGTAAAAACAAAGTCTGTACAAGTGATTATCATGGGAATGCTCAACTTTCTAACAGCAGTTAAACAGGTTAACGCAACAGAGTAGCGAAATAACGTAATGTAGAGACATCATTACATGACAACACCAACATAGATTTAGTATACAAAGCAATAGCAAAACTGTTTATCACGATGTGCAGAGCCAGCTCAGTCGCAGATTATACTTTGCTTCTTCAAGCGCAATAACCACAAAGGGCAGAGTAAAGATAAACAAGACAACTGATTAAATGACTTTGACGGAATTGCGTTATACTTAGACCTGTGTTAAACTTTATACTGCTGAAACCATTCATATAATATTACCTATTGGTCTATTGCTTTTCAACTTTGATTAAGAATATTATGAATTATGAACTATGCTTCGTTAACAGTAAATATACGAAATATAGCGGCACTACGCTGCTGTCTTACGCTGGTATTTTACGAGAGAGGGAACCCTTCCCGGTCGAGATATAAGATGAATGCAAACGAGTATGCGGCTGACCTGATGGAAAGTGACTACCGCAGCTCATGAAGAAATGCAACACCAAGGGAATTACAGATCAATTGCAGGCATTTTAAAAAAGAAAGTTCTTTACTTGACGGATATAACTGTAGCGTGGCTCTACCAGGAGTAAAATGTAATAACAATTATTTAGTCATGCGCAAAAACTCATCAAATTAACTTTCTCATCTTGTAAGTAATATATTTCATAACAGGTTTTCGCTTTTTGGTGATATTTATTAAAATGTTTAAGCGAGAAAATTCATTCTCTCGAATATATCCCGATACTGATTCGCCCGCGGCGCCGACAAGCGATCCGTGTCACCTGTTACGCCTCTGAAGCCTCGTCTTCAACGCTATCTCGAATTTTATATCTTCATTTTTGTACGTTTATTTTCTAATCAAATCCTATATTTCTATTGTGTGGCCGCTTCCATGAAAAATTGGTATAAGTAATGTAGGACGTAATTTTTTTTTATATATTAAATGTGAGAAACGAGCACACCCACCTGATGGGTAAGTGGATGGTGCGGCCCATAGATATCGTGAAGCAATCTGCCGGAGCTATCCTTTAGTCCGATTACAACCTGGGCATCTTCAAGGCAAGAGTGAATAGGCTTTTGTTACGCTAAGACAGTGCGATTTACCATCTATGACTCCATAATCACTTATCACCAGGAGGGATTGTAGCCAAGCCCAGGTATATAATTAGTAAAAAGGCCACCGTGGCAGTCATTTATTCATTCATTCAATTCATTTATGCGTTGTAGACTCACGCTGCAACTATTTTATGGTTGTAGTACGAATGGATCTGCTCAACCGGGGTGGGACTACGCTCTCACAGGATACCAGCTTGAAATAGCTTAACGCTGCTGTTTCGTATGGTGAGTATTGAGAACCGGAGACTCTTTTTACTGGAAACGAGGCATTGCATCTTAGTCATTAAGAGTGAAAATGTATCTGCATTTTATTTCTTAATCGAGGATAGATGTCAATATCTATGGGTCACAGTATCCACTTCCCAAAAATAAAAATATTATCATCAACGACATCAGAAATATAGAATTTGCTTAATTTTTAATTTGATACACAGGAAACATCTTAACATATGTGTGCTCTAATTACCAATACGCCACCTCAATTACAAACCGCATCATGCACTCGCTCTGCGCCTCTCGCAAGGGATAGTTTCATTTGTGGAAGACGTTTGGTGCTTGAGCGTCGGCGCATCTGACTTGTTACTCTCCCGCACCTCTCGACATCGATTTATTACGAACGTTGTAGTTCCTGTGAGTGCTTATAATTGGTCAATGGTAAAATGTTATTGCTCTTGTTTATGGGCCACGGCATCCACTTACCATCAGATGGACTGTGCGCTCCTTTGTCACCCTTATTCCCTAAAAAAAAAATTAAAATACAGATGTGCTGTCATCCCAAATGACAAAGTGGTAAGACCTTGTTAGCAATAAAAAATTTTACTGGATATAAATCTGTGATATACGGACGATTGCTCTCGTGAAAATCGGATACGATACACATTTGGCGCTCGCGCTACGTCAGCGGAAGTTGACACATCCGTTACCGTTCCGCTTGTTTGCAATATACGAGTGCGAAGGACTTCTTTTGTTGATGCGGTTATCTTTGGTTTACACAGCTGAAGTAATTTGTTGATATTTCGAAGTTAATAAGTTTTTTTTAATATATTAAAATCAGTTTTTCAATTATCTTATTTTAAAGATATTTGAAAAATTATTTAATTTTCTACGTTGTTTTTTCTATAGGCAAACGAGCATGTGGCTCACCTGATTGTAATAACTACCACCGCCCATGAACAACTGCAACACCATGCAAATTGCAGTTGCGTTGCTGGCCTTTTAAAAAAGAGTAGGCTCTTTTCTTGAAGTTCCCTAAGTCTTATCGTTCCGGAAAAATCTCTGATGGTAGTCGATTCCACATGGAAGTTGTGCGAGGAAGAAAACATCTTCTAAATCGCACAGTGCTGGACCGCCAATCGCCCAGATGGTACGGATGGTATCGCGAGTTTTGTTGCGATTTGCGATGGTGAAATTGAGCGGCTGGAATCAGTCCGAACAAATACTCAGAGCACTCCCCGTGGTAGATGCGATAAAATACACAAAGAGATGCAACATTTTTTCGCAGTGCCATGTCTGTTTCATTGCCTTTATTAATGTAAGATGTTATTGTGATAATTTTTTATGCTCTATTGTGATGTGGCTTCAAATAAATATTATTTCTTATTTCATTCACATAATGATTGAGATGTAATGCTTCAATACCAGTGAAGTAAGTCTTTGTTCTAATCACTTACTGTACTAGTATTATTGCGTACACAAAGCGTCATGCCTGTAATCCCCGTGGGGTAGGCAGACTCCATAGAGCAGGGAACTACTCGGACTACGTTATATGGGTTGCGATGAATAATTTTGACAAGAAGTGATAGTGATAGGTAGCTGGCTAGCCTCACTGGACCAGGATAGAACAAAGCTCTCACAGAATACAAACGTAAAAAAGTGTTAGTCCTGATTGGTGACAGTGCATCCGCATTTTGATCTTAATCGAGTATAGACATAATATATGTTTAGGGGCCACAGCGTCCACTTAACGTCAGGTGGACTGTGTGCCCGTGCCAAACTTAGCCAGGCTTGCATCTTGGCATCCAGAGTTGCATTATTACATCCTCTCGTCGCAGGCGACTACTAGCTCCATCTAGCGACAGCTTTTTGAAACGAAGAAAAAGAAACCGTTGTAAGGAAGCTGATGAAAAAAGCCTTATGAATCTTGCTGTAACCGTCATTACATCTCCGTGATCACTAGCCAACACACCTATACGTTTTTTCATGAAATAAATTGAAACGATTAAAATTAAATACACGGTTTATTGAAAGATCCAGTAAATACGTATTACAGCAGAAAGTAAAACGTAAATAAATACGATAGTGTATTACCTTATGCAAATAATTTAACCTTCCTGTGTACGATTTAATAATAAATGTCATGAAATTCTAACCGCAAGAAATATGCAATTTTAACTGTTCATTAAATAATTAATAGAATCTGGCGTTACTTTGCGGAATTCAATTGTATCAAAGATGTTAAAAATAAGTAATTAATTATGCGGGCCCTTAATATATCGATAACTCGAGATCGACAAAATATCGATACTAAGTTCAAGACATGAAGGTAGAGAGAGTCAGCTATAATTACCAGCTGTGGGTCATTCCAAATTAGTCCACGGAGGTGACAACGCTTCTGTAGCTGTGTATGAAGTTGGTTACAGCTGCTGTAGCTATTACCTTCAAGTGGACTGTAAATTCATTTGTCAATTGAAAATTATAAGAGTAAAATCGGTTGTCTGTAAAGTCGGTTTACTGACGATAGTTGAACGTGACAACGTCATAAGAAAATGTTGCTATAAACAATTGACACCACATTCACTTGTCACTGCACTTCATACTTGACGAAAACATGTAAATGTATTATTGTATAGCAGCTGTCCATGCGGACGCATCGCTCACTCAAGTAGGAGAGAGACAGATGTCGAACGCTGCCGAACGCGGAGGCCGATTTTGAGGCACCTCTTTGTCGCTCGTTCCGCGCTCTCGCTTGCACTTCAAGCCTTAAATGGAACGCCTCAGAGCGAGGTAACGCTGCAGCGAGCTTCATCGAATTATAAGACGTTGACACGTCAAAAAGATAAGACAAATTAGACAACGCTTAAAAAGTCTAGACTTGTATTATGTGCAGAAGCGCCTGTGCATTTTTTTGTAATAAAAGTCAAACAAAAATTAATCAAGGAAATCAGCAGTAAGAACTAGCGTAGTTCATAACCCAAAAATTAGTAGAAGTGACAATGGACCGTGTCCGTGCATATAGCTCGAGGAAGTCTGTTTTCGGTCGCTGAGCTCTCATAGAGAGAGAGAGAGAGAGAGAGATTTTCATTATTGCCGAGATCACGCGCGTTGTTATTATAAAATAGGACGTGCTGAGTGACTGATTCATCACTGCACAGTCCAAATAGCTAGACGTAGACATCTGAAAAGTGGGCAGTAGCTGCCTTTTATGGCTTATATGGCGTTTATGGCAACCACTACGAATGATTTTGAAAAATTTTGAAAAAAAGCCTTAAAGAGATGAAATAGGGTGTTACAGTTTGTATGAAACTTTTTATTTTAAGGGCCGATTGACACGAAACATGCTGAAAGTATTCTGTAAATAAATAAGTGAATACGTATTTTGTGAAGTTTAGAACAACCCTTAAGAGTGTACCTAAGTTTGTTCAAAATTGAATGGAGAAAAAATAAATTATTTTTAGTTTTATCTGAAATACTTTTAACTGAAAAACTACTAGGGACTACATGAGAAGCATAAACTTTCAAATAAAAAAAGAATCATAAAAGTCGGTTCACCCAGAAAAAGTTCTGAGATCACACACATAAAAATACAGTTGAATTGAGTACCTCCTCCTTTTTTTGAAGACGGTTAAAAAGGGTGTTACTTGTACGACATCTTTTATTTTACGGGGCAATTTCATATTTGTATGGTGATAAATTACATATTAAATTAGCTTCCCATAATATCTGATACTAATACAATTTCAAATTTAGAGTTTTCATGTGATAGTTTGAGTTCTCCGTATCCTTATCGTGCAATCTCATAATAAGCGTGGCTCATGACTGTCTGGAGGTTACAACTTCGACGCGGACAACACCGCAGGGCCAAAAGATACTGTAGCAAATAAGTTTAAAGTTAGTTTTGTGTACCGGTTTTGCTATTACAGCCCAGAGGGCGAGTGCTGAAAGAGTTTTCTCTATAATGGGATTTCAGTGGTCAATATTTGATTAATATTCGATTCCATTTCGCACACTTGCACAGTGGTGCAATTTAAGCACAGAATAAATAAATAATAGTTGATTTAAGTTACTTTTTTTGTTGGAATAGGTAGAATAAAAAAATTTACAATTATTTTTATGTAATGTTGATTTGATTTAGTGTATTGTTTCTACAGATAAACAATACTATTTTATTTACTATATCATTAATTCACCAAAATTCTTGTCATTTCCAAAAAAGGCCTCACGACTGGTAAACCTACATGAATCATCCTTGGTAGGAATCGATGTTCTTAATGGCTCCAGTACACGTTGGCCGTTTTGTATGTATTTAGCGTTTGCGGCCAACACTCGTCGACGAGCCGTATAGTGTCGGTTTTCCGTGCACAAATCAAAGAAATTTGGCGCAAGCCACAAACAGCGATCACACGTTGGCCGAGTGTTCAGTTCATAGTTACGCGTCGGAGTAGACTGTAGTGTCGGCTTAATAAAATTGTTTCAACATGGCGACATGGACTAATGAGGAAATTTAGGTTCACTGATTGATTGTCACAATGAATCAGTTATATGGAACCCCAAACATGAGCAACATAAAAATAAAACCAGAGTAATAACTTGCCTAACTGCATTAAATAATACACGTATAGTTGCGATTTCAGAGTACCTACCTAATGATAAATATTATTATAAATTATCTCTGCGTTTATGTTGCTCAGGGATAATGTAGCTTAGGGGCTTCTTTTAGGCTATCTTTTATTTAAAAAAAAACCCCCAGCGAAGCGGGCACGGGTCAGCTAGTAGATCCTATAAGGTTTTCTTTTCTCCTTTTGAGGTCGGAACCCTAAAAAGGACAAACTTGGATTATTGTTGTATATGTAGTTCCTTTTTCGTTCACTCTGAGGAAAGTGAAGTATAAGTATATTACAGCGGCCGCGATCACCCTAACGTCCATCATCATCTAGCTACCAACGCTGAATGAAACACGCCAACATGTGAACGGCACCACGATAATCAGTACACGTTGGCCGAGCGCGCTCGCCGAGTGCGTTCGGCCAACGTGTACTGGGCCGTTTTGTGTGTATTTGGCGCTTGCGGCCAACACTCGCCGACAAGCCGTACGTATGGTGTCGGTTTTCCGTGCACAAATCAAAGAAATTTGGCGCAAGCCGCAAATAGCGATCACACGTTGGCCGAGTGTTCAGTTCATAGTTACGCTTTACGGCTTAATAAAATTTTTTCACGAATATGGCGACATGGCCTTATGAGGAAATATTTAGGTTCATTGATTCTTATCACAATGAATCAGTTATATGGAACCCCAAACATGAGGAACATAAAAATAAGGCCGCGATCACTAACGTCCATCATCATCTAGCTACCAACGCAGAATGAAGCACGCCAACGTGTGAACGGCACCACGAAAATCTGCCGAGCAGGCTCGCCAAGCGCGCTCGACCAACGTATACTGGAGCCTTTACACTAGGATTTGTGGTGCTATCAAATCAGATGCAATAGCGGGGATATTGTGTATTGTGTGATAGTGAGACTTCACTAACCGATAGAGGTCAATGCCAGGAGTGATCTAAATGGTCTTTGATGATACCACACAGGCAAAGACGGGATGAGTTGCTAGTTAATGATATATTGTAGACAAAGTTTAAATATTTTGTTTACAAATTGTTTTTGGTATTCTCTGAAGTAAAAAATATTTTGCTTTGCGACGCTACATCAATCCATCCAAATTTCAATAATAATATAAAAGGCAGAATGAAGCCTGCTATGTAAAATATGGCGGTAAATTTTTGCTACCGCAATCAACTTGGCGCAATTTCTCGCGAACAATCCGAGCCCGCTCGCTGCTTTCAGGTGGCTTAAAGTTGTACGGAGGTAACGGTTTAAGCTACAAGAGTTAGCAATTCTTTATACCTAGTAATTTAGAAAGTGTATTAATAAAAATATATTTAGCTTTTATTGAAGGGACTCTTTTTTTATAGCATAAGGGCATCAAGGTTGACAATAGAGCATACAGTCCACCTCATGGTAAGTAGATGCTGTGGTCCATAGACATCTAGACCTGCATCTCGATTACGAATCGAAATGCAGATGCTGATCCGGTGAAAAGGGTCTCCGGTTCTCCACACTCACCATACGAAACACAGCAGTATTAAGATACTGTTTCAAGCGTGTATTCTGTGAGAGCGTGGTCCTTCCTCGGTCGAGCCGACCCATTTTTTTTATAGCATAAGGGTGACAAACGAGCCCACAGTCCACCTGATGGTAAGTGGTTGCTGCGGCCCATAGACATTTACATTTATCCTCGATTACGAATCAAAATGCAGATGCGTTGTGAGGGCTAAGATGGAATACCTCGTTTCCAGTAAAAAGGGTCCATTTATGCTACAACCATTATATATAGCTGCAGCATGGCGCTACCGTGTGTTAAAAATGTGATAATTAATGTCCCCTCTACTTATTAATTTAAATATATGATTAGAGTGGAGGAGGCTCAAGACTTTTTATGTGGCATTCCTTTGGGGAAGCCTGTGTTCGGTAGTGTACCTGTCAGGATAACTGCAGTAATGACAATGAAGAGAGAGCATCTCACAGAAATGTATAATTATTTATTACTTAACACAATAAGACAACACGGTATATGTTTATTGTAGTTGAATATAGGCGTTGCTTTTTGCGAAAATCTATAAAGTAGTTTTCAACAATGTCATTTAACTAAGATACGCTTTAAAGTATAACACTTTGAACATCATCACGATTCTCAAAACTGTGATGCTTAAAAATATAAAGATTGCATTGTATCTTCAGCACTAAAATACAAGTAGAACTCCATGAAGACAGGAATATTGTTCTCTAACACCTCTTGATTGCAATAGGTGGTTGAATGTAGACGTAATTAAGGGCAAATAAACATTGGTGCTAACAAGATAGAGCTTGTTATGCAGCAGAAAGGGCCCATTTACCGGGAAAGGGTACCAGCATGAAATAGTAGCATAATGCTGCTGTATTTCGTGTGGTGTACGGAGAAGCGAGAACTCTTGTAACTAGTAACGAGGCATTCCAGACCTAAGGACTATAACAGAATTCCATATAAAATCCTATATATATATATATATATATATATATATATATATATATATATATATATATATATATATAGATATAGATATATATATATATACTGCGGCCCCTTTCCCTAAAGGGGGTTGCTTTCAATTCGGCTGAAAGGTCATACAGGCCAAAGTCAGTCCCAAGTGGTGTTTAGTGAGTAGGCACTTAGGCTTCATAGTGAGTCGCACATAACCACGCAACCGGCTGCGTGGTATGCTTAGAGCATTCACCACCTCCCTCCCCCGCTTCCCGGAGTTTAGCCTTTTTCATTGCTTCTGGGTGCAAAAAAAATATTTATATATATATATAATCTATAACATAACCTCTGGGAATATAATATAACTATAAATGGGAAATATAATATAACCTCTGGGAATGAGGTGATTGCTACCATGTTCTTTCCAAATAAATTATTGTTTAATAAAATAGTCCCGCTGAGTTCCTGTTGGTTCTTCCCAGGACATCATTTTTTTTCGAACCATAAAAGCATAAATGTCCTTCGTATTCTTGTAATCTATATGGAATAAAAGTTATTCTATGCTATATAAACGCATTTGTATTTTCTTCCTTAATAAATTGGTTTTTTAAGTGGACATATTATTTCATGTTGTTCTTAAAGATGTTTAGTCTGCAAAAAAAGTTTTTACTTTAATGTATCTTCTTACAAAATATGCAGCGTCTCTTTACGTTGAAAGTTATTTTAAAAGCATATTTACTCTGGCATCATACTTACTGCCTTGGATTATTAACATTTTAAAGAGCTCAGAAAATGTATATTTTTATTGGATAGTTTCCGTGAGCTTGAGAGAGAAAGTGTGGTTTTTGTCCGACTTATGAAAAGGAGGAGGATCTCAGTTCGAGTGTTCTTTTTTGTATGTATTTTGCTTTATTTTATAATTTTTTATATTTTAAAATTAGAATAACAAACGAGCACACAGTTCTCCTGATCGTAAGTGGCTGCTGTGGCCCATAGATATCTACATCTATTCTAAATTAATAATCAAAATACAGACGCGTTGTGTTTGCCCCCTCTTCTATAAAAAAGCCTTTTTTTATTAAAAGTTTATCTTCAATGATATTAATTTTCAATTGGTGTCTTTGGGCTTCAGCGTCCACTGATCATAAGACAGTCTGTGTGATCATCTGTCAGACATAATTCCAAATAAAATTTTATATGTCAATTTTTTAAACTTTTTTAACAAAATCTGTTGATCAAAAGATTTTTTTTTCTATTTTATGGTTTATGAAATACAAAATATTATTATAGTGCAATATGTGAAAAGCGTAACAAACGAGTACACAACGACGTTCATTCTGACTGAAAAAGGAAGATAAATTTAGGTGTCTATGCGCTACACCATCCACTTAGCATTTTTTAAATTGTGCTGCCATCTTTAGGACTAAATTTGAATGCCTTGTTACAATTACGAAAGGTCTCCGGACTCGTCACTAAACATAATATAATATCAGGATTATTTTGCGTTTTGTGATGATTAAGAGTGTAGTTATGAAAGTATGGTTTTAATTAGTCCAAAATTCAACATCAAAAAAATAAAGGAAAGTAAAAAACCACCAGCAAATGTTTATTATAAACAAAATTTTACGGTTAGTTTCAAAACATCTTAATAACTTATTTTATGAATCTTTTAACTGCCCGCATTTCGTCTTAAACCTGCACTAGAAAGTATTTTATCGTTTTTAAATAGAACTAATTTTACGGATTTTATCGCGTATATTAACCTATTTTTATATTCCCGACGTTTCGGGTGCTTTCCAGCACCCGTGGTCACGGGGGACTGAGGTGTTTGACGTCCTGCTGTCATAGTTAGCCCGGCTACCTTCAGTTTTTTAATTTAATTTTTGGTCCGATTTACGCAGAATGAGCTTATAGTATCTTGAAGTCTAGCAGTGGTATACTTGGGTTTGGATTTAATTTTATTAATTATGGGATCCCAAGCAGATGGCAGCACCCATCCATCTTCTCTATTGAAATTAGGATGTTTTTTAATTTCAATAGCCTCGCGAATCATCCTTGGGAGGAATCGGTGTTCTTTTGCGAGGATTTGTGGTCTAAAATCTAATGTAATGGCGGGGACGATCTTGAACATGTTCACAAACTGCAGACTTCCCGATACGTCGGTGCTTCACGTCAGCTATATGTTCTTTAACGCGGGTTTTTATAGATTTTTTTGTTTGTCCTAAAAAAAAAAGATGATTCACGAGGCTATTGAAATTAAAAAACATCCTAATTTCAATAGAGAAGATGGATGGGTGCTGCCATCTGCTTGGGATCCCATAATTAATAATATTAAATCCAAACCCAAGTATACCACTGCTAGACTTCAAGATACTATAAGCTCATTCTGCGTAAATCGGACCAAAAATTAATATTAAAAAACTGAAGGTAGCCGGGCTAACTATGACAGCAGGACGTCAAACACCTCAGTCCCCCGTGACCACGGGTGCTGGAAAGCACTGAAACGTCGGGAATATAAAAATAGGTTAATATACGCGATAAAATCCGTAAAATTAGTTTTATTTAAAAATGTGTAGTGTTCGCGTAAATATAAGAAATCATTATTTTATCGTTTATAACTTTGGCTTATGTAGTGCCATCGTTTACTTGAAGCAATGATCCGTGAAATTTGCTGAGGAATTTCATGACGTAGAATATGAAATGGCGCGAATGATCTGAGACAAAAGATATTAACATCTCAGTTCTATTTAGATATTAATAGAATATATATTCTATTAAGATATATAAGTAGAATATTAAATTATTAAAAGGTCTTATTAACCGACTTAAAAAGGATGGTTCTCTGTTTCTCCTGCATGTTATATTGGTCATGATTTTTTCAAAACTTGCTCGGGCAATTTTTATGATTTGTTTTACTAGGGTAATTTAAAGGGATGGTTTCTGTATATAAAATATTTACAAACGTAACTTTTTAGTTCTATTACGTCAGTTTATTTTTTTTTAAAGAAGTTACAAACGAAATTCAAATACAGTTGGGTTCACCTGATGGTAAGTGGTTACTGCAGTGGTACAGCTATGAAAGAGTTGTCACATTTGAGGTTCAAGATCACAGCCTGTATTTATAGTGCCCTTCTATACCCTTCAGAGCGGAACGCAGCCAGCGCACTTATTACTGCTTAGCAGCACAAATAGTAATAGGCAGAAAAGAAGACCTACCACCCAATCAACAACAACTTCTTATAGTCGTCTTGGTAGTTTGTCATCTGCAGTCAATGCTTCCTTACTTTCTCGGACATATATCGTCGACATAACATTAATTCTTCTCTATAGATTTTTTACAGAATAAGGCTGACAAACGAGCACACAGCCCACCTGATTGTAAGTAGATGCTGTGACCCATAGAAATCCACATTTCTCCTCAATTATGATACGTGGTAGAGCCATGCTACAGCTATATTAGTAGTATAGTTGTAGCACGAATGGGTCGGCTCGACCGGGGAACGACCACGCTCTCACAGAATACCAGCGTAAAATAGCAGCTTAACGCTGCTGTGTTTCGTATGGTGAGTGTAGAGAACCGGAGACCGTTTTTACTGTAAATGAGGCATTCCATCGTAGTCCTCACGGGTGACAACGTATCTGCATTTTGATTTGTAATAGAGTAGATGTAGACGTCTATGGGCCGCAGCAACCACTTACCATCAGGTGGACTGTGTGCTCGTTTGTCATCCTTATCCTATAAAAAAATAAAGAATCAAAATTCAGATTTGTTGTCACCGCTGAGTACAGATAGACTACCTCGTTTCCAGTTAATCGACTTCACCGAGTTAATTCATTAGGGGGTTGTATACGCTTTTACAACAAAATCCCAGAAAATATACAAAATTTTACCTGTTCAAAGTTCAAAGACTTTACCGAACAAAGTTTGTCTAAAATTGGTTATTATAATATTAAAGAATTTATGGATGATAATAATCTTTGGGAATAAGATGATCGCTACCGAGCTATTTCCAATTTGTTTTGTGTTGTTAATAATCGTAACCTGTTTTCTTTTAAAGTCCCGCTGGGTTTCTTGCTCGTTCTTTTCAGGGTAGAGGATTTTTTCCGAACCAGTGGTAAATTAAACCAAAGAGTGACTTTCAATTCATATTATTTATAATCTATGTTAAATAAAAAAGTTTGTTTCTGTTTCCAGTAAAAAGGTCTCTGGTCCCCCTACACTAACCATACGAAACACAGCAGAGTTAAGCTTCCATTTTAGGTTGGTATTGTGTGAGAGCGTGGTCCTACCTCGGTTGGGCCCACCCAATTGCTACAACCATAATATATACATAATAGCGTGGCTCTACCACGTATAACATCGATTCCAATTATTTTATATCATGCTTGATTTTTTTTTTGGTTTTACCTATTTTTCATTTCCACTTAATACAAAGCGTAATATAACCCTATTATTAACTATAAACTTATAATAAAAATACAAACTGACTTCAAAGAAATAAAAAAAAAATGCTCATCAGCTTCTGAAGTCATTATATTGCGTGGAGAAGAATTTATGTCCTTTGACTTTAGAAGGTATAACATGGAAATTATTATTTTTTTCTTTGAAATCGGCTTAACCTTTTATTGAAATTTAATTTTTTGACCCTTTTGAGTAGAGTCAAAATGCAGTCGTCTAAACAGTTATATTATTAAAACATTCATCCCCAATTTTCTACTCTTAGGATATCATTTTAAAACTAAATTAATTATTATTCAAATTATTAATTGATTGAGATTTCTTTCAAATTAAATTAGGCACATTTGTGGTATAGTCTATTTAATCATTATTATAACTTTTAACCCCTTTGTCGTATCTCCTCAGTTTCAAGGTACTCCCCTTGTTGCCTCAGCCAGTATCGGAATCCTTGGCGTCGACATATCGAGTAGCGTGCAGTTTCGTGGTCACTTGGAAGAGAAGGCCAAATTGGCCTCTAAAAAGCTTGGCGTGCTCAGCAGAGCGGGACAGTATTTCATGCCGGCTCAACGCCTGCAACTTTACAAGGCGCAGGTTCGGCCTCACATGGAATACTGTTCCCATCTCTGGGCTGGGGCTCCCCAGTGCCAGCTTCTTCCACTTGACCGCATCCAGCGCAGAGCGGCTCGAATCGTCGACGACCGAGTCCTTTCCGATCGGCTCGACTCATTGGCACTGCGAAGAGATGTTGCATCTCTTAGCATTTTCTTTCGCATTTACCATGGGGAGTGCTCTGAGGAATTGTTCGGATTAATCCCAGCCGCCAAATTTCACGAACGCACATCGCGGCAGAACTCCCGATACCATCCACACCATCTGGATGATTGGCGGTCCACCACTGTGCGATTTAGAAGATGTTTTCTTCCTCGCACAACTTCCTTGTGGAATTGTTTACCACCAGCGATTTTTCCGGACCGATACGACTTAGGGACCTTCAAGAAAAGAGCCTACTCCTTTTTAAAAGGCCGGCAACGCATCTGCAATTCTCCTGGTGTTGCGGTTGTTCATGGGCGGCGGTAGTCACTTACCATCAGGTGAGCCGCATGCTCGTTTGCCCCCTCTCCTATAAAAAAAAAAAAAACTAAAAGTAAAAACCGACTTTAAATTGCTAAAAAAGAATTTATTTATTTGCTACCCTTAGGGGTAGAATTTATTCTCCAATCTCCAAATATGGGACCACCTTTGAAGTATAATTTACTATTTAATAAAAAAAGTATCATCAACATTGGTTCACAACCTGCGAAGATACTGCGTAACGTACATACAAAAAAAAACATACACTCTAATTTAGAACTCGTCTTTTTTGAAGTCTGTTTAAAACGAGTCATAATTAATAGAGTCAGGCGTTACTTTACGACAATTTTAACATATTCTTATTTAAAAATAATTTCAAATCGCTTCACAACTGGCAATTATAAAAATCAGTGGAATTAAGATTGTATGTATCTTCGTATATTATGTACACGTCTTCGTATCATCAGCTTAATTGTTATTGTTGTGTAAGCTTACTATATTGTGACACTGGAACAGTACTGACGTTTACAACTCAGGTCTTCCTATTGTAAGCGTCAGTTGAAATTCATCTGTGTAGAATAAACACAATAAATTGCAAAACACAATTTGCTTGTGTTCTCTCAAACGATCTGCACGTAAGAGATAATGTTATAAAAAATACATGTCTGCTATATCGTGTAATCACTTTGCATAATTTTACCCTGAAACTCGCATTAGGCGAAGTCAGCTAAGCCAACTCGCTTGGTAAAATTATTCTATAACTGTGTAATGACAAAAGTTTGCATGTTTCATGAATGTTTTACAATTTGCCAACAATCTAAAACATTAATTTGAATGAATTGAAGCGTGTTCAAAGCTGTATCTTCTTATTTTAAATATTTACACAGCTATTTGCTTAAAACTTTTTTTTAATATTAATAATAAAAATATTTATTACCACACAACAATAAGTTTACAATTAAAAACATACACATAAATATAAAATAAAAACGTGTACAGTTAACAAAAAAGTGTACAGTAAAAAAACGTGTACAGTTAACAAATTAACTACTATAACTAAATATACGAGCATAATGTGAGAACACAGAACGCCAAGTAGTCACGCCATCTAGTGGTTAAATCTAAATCTTTGTATATACGTTAATTCTTCTAATTCTTTTAAACCTTCACAAGTCCATTGCTGAATAAAGGAGTACAGGCCTCGCTTAAGAAATGCCAGAAAATACCAAGGTAACCCATCTAATAGCAGAACGTCCTATAATTAACTTACCACTATGAGCCTGCCACACCAAAACCTTTCTTAATGTTGCTGTGTTTCGGTTCCTTACACTTATTGGTTTTTAGAGCTATATGGCGGGTCTATTGCCACTTTTTTTTTAACAAATTAAACCTTAAAACGAAAGTCTTTCTGTATACGAAACTCAACAAAAACCAATTGATTTTCTGTAAAAAGCGAACATAGTAAGTAGTAACATTCTGCAAGAAAATGTTTGAAATGAGTTCATTCCCTAATGTCGGCGACTGGTTGGCGACTTGATCCATTATAGGACGCAAATCGTAAGTGCAAAACAAGGAGACTCGCGTGTGGAGCCTGACTAGTTTGTGCTTGTCGCAACACATCCCCTCGCCATGTTGGAAAACCGAGTTAGTGATTTAAAAGCTTACAAGGTTACATTTTACTAACCGTGTATCGGAAGAGGTCGTCTCCTGCGACAACCACCGGCAATATACGAATACCACGGGAGAGGGAAACTGAAATAGGAGATGAGCCGCAGCTTCTTCCTGATAACAACACGTCTGCCATGCGTGACAAATATGGCAAAAACCCCTCTGACACAATCTATAGCAAGCCTTTGTTAAGCAGTGTAATGAATAGATTTTCAGTTACATATGTATGACTATCCTAATAATATTACAAATGCTAAATTAGCTCCGTCTATCCGTTACGTTTTTTACGCCTAAGTTACTTAGCGAATTTGATGAAAATTGGTACGGATAAAACTTGAACCTTAGGAAATATTCGTGGTAGAGCCATACTGCAGCTATATTAGTGTATAGTTGTAGCAGGAATGAGTCGGCTCGACCGGGGAAGGATCACGCTCTCATAGAATACCTTCGTAAAATGGCAACTTGACACTGCTGTATTTCGTATGGTGAGTGTGGAGAACCGGAGACCCATTTTACTGGAAAAGAGGCATCCCATCTTAGTTCTCACGAGTGACGACGCATCTGCATTTTCATTCTTTATTGAGGATAAATGCAGATGTCTATGGGTCACAGCAACCACTTACCATCAGGTGAACTGTGGGCTCGTTTATCACCCTATCCTATAAAAAAAGAAAAGGACATTTAATTGAAGAGCATGCTACTTTTTAATCCACCCCCTAATGGGGTAAATATGATGTGTAAGTTTGTATGTATGTCTTTGATTTTGATGTTGCAAAAGTAATAATTGGTATATTGGCTTACTTTCTATAATCGATGATAGATATGGATTCTATGGGCACTGCGTCTATAAGTATATAGTATCAGGTGAACTGTGTTCTCGTAAACACACAGTATGTAGTACTGTCCTCCATGAACTAAACAACTTTTTAGCAATTTTCCGCAGAACTTATCGCTGCACGTCCACATCGAAACCGATCGAAATCTTTCATTAAATATTCATATCAAATTCTGTTCCTTTTCAAATCTCGATAGCGCTTTCAGCGCCCGCGACACTTCACGCCTCACTTACGTTCACACCTGAGCAACGTTCACGTAGAGCCTCGCCTGAACGTTCACGCAGCGTCTTCCTTAAGTTATTAAACGGATTTCTGGGGATATGAAAGTGAATGAAAGAAATATTTTGTATTGTGTGACTTCTAAAGAATTATCTTTTCTCTCTTTTACTTTTATAATACGACGAATATCCTTGATCGTGCTCAGAACTTATAACTAAATCTTATTACACGAGTACAATAAAATTTTTATATATAAGAAATTCGGTTTTATTTTATATAATAAGAATGACAAACGAGCATACAGTCTACCTGATGGTAAGCGGATGCTGTGTCCCATAAACATCTATTTCTTTCCGTATATACTCGATTAAGAATCAAAATGCAGATACGTTGTCACCCCTGAGGACTTGGATAAATTGCCTCGTTTCCAGTAAAAAGCGTCTCTGGTTCTCTACACTCACCATACGTAATACAGTTGCATTAATCTGCTATCTTACGCTGGTATTTTGTGAGGGTGTAGTTCCTTCTCCCATCTCGTGCCTGCCTACCCACACATAGTACAACTATAATATAGCTGCAGCATGGCTCTACCACATCATCATCATCATCATTACAGCCCTTCACAAGTCCACTGCTGAACATAGGCCTCCCCCAAGGAATGCCACAAAGCACGGTCCTGAGCCACCTGCATCCATCAACTTCCTTCATATCTTACCAGGCCGTCACTCCATCTAGTGGGGGGACACCCTACACTTCGCCTTCCGGTACGAGGCTGCCACTCGAGAACCTGTTTTCCTCATCGGTTGTCGTTTCTTCGAGCTATATGACAGGCTACTTCAGTTTACAATTCCGTTGGGCTATGTCGCTCACTCTGGTTCTACTGCGGATATCCTCATTTCTAAGTTTATCACGCAGAGAAACTCAGAGAAACTCTCCATAGCTCGCTGAGCGACCTGAACTTCCTCATCCGGCCAGCAGTGAAGGACCATGTCTCAGTTCCATAAGTCATCACTGGCAACACGCACTGGTTGTACAGTCTCGTTTTCAAGTTTTGAGGTATACCTGACGAGAGATGTGCCGTAATTTCCCGAACGCTGCCCAGTCGAGTTGAATCCGCCGATTGACCTCTCGGTCGAAGTTGAACTTACTACTAGTCAGACTATTTGTCCCAGGTAAACATACTCGTCAACATCTTCGAGCTTAGTGCTCCCAACAACTACCGGCATAGGTGTGACATACCACGCTACGTGGCTCTACCACGTAAAAATCTAATTATCTATTTGTATACATACATTTCTTCTGTACAATGTTTAATGATATTTTTTATCTTTTCAGGTAAGGAAATTGTGCACGGGCAAAGAAAAGGTTCATGCAATTCTCCATCTAGCGTTGAGCAATCAGGACTTCAGTAAGACTTCATTAACTAATAAATTCTATAACTCCACTTTTTATTTGTAAATATATGAAAATCTCTTTAATTTAATGAGTTTTAGTACTCTTTTAAATATTCATATAACATGTTCTTCATGTTTATGTGGTAGAGCCATGTTGCAGTTATACGAGTACTATGGTTGGGACACTAATGAGTCGGCTCAACCGGGGAAGGATCACGCTCTCAGAAAATACCAGCGTTAAATGGCAGCATAAATGCTGCTGTAGTGAGGCTTTCAATTTATTTCTCAGGAGTGAGTGAAAAAAATACTTTCAATAAGTATTATGTAATAATCTATATTGAATAAAATTATTCTATTCTATTCTTAATCGAGGATATATGTAGATGTCTATGGGGGCACAGCATTCACTTACTATCAATTGGACTGTGTGCTCGTTTGTCACACTTATTCAATTAAAATTTTTATAATTCTTCTATACTGTCATAGAATATGTATGTGAATTTTTTTAATAAATTGATTTTAGTAAAGATTAGAACGAAGTTCTTTATCGGACGACACGCGAATGGGAGCTAGGCGACAAAAAGTGTAAGATTTTTTTCATCACTAGCCCTTGTGGCATAGTGTAGACGGCCTTGGCGGCGAAATAAGAAAGTGAGATGGAATAATATCCATCTCCCTCGCACTTTTTTGCCATGAAAAAAATATTATTATTTTATTTCAAATGACGTTTCATTTTAATAGACGCTAGTAATTAATTTATTTGTATTTGTTAATCAATCTATAATACCTACGTGTATTAATCGGGGGGCACGGTAGTGCCCCCGCCAAGTCGAGAGCGAAGCAAACACTGCAGTACCATCCTTTACTGGAACCATTTCGCCGCATTTTCAGGTCCCTATTTGAGAACCTCTGGATAAGACCAGAAGGCAGAAATTTTCGTCATCCAGTAAGCTATAATCACATACTTAAGATCCAAAATTTCAAGTCTGTAGGTCATTTAGTTCCGAAGTTAAACGAAAGTAAAGTTTCGCATTTATGACACTCACTCACTCACTCATGATCATCAGAATAGAACTAGTACTTCCCATAAACTCAGAGAGCTGAAATTTGGTACAGAGTTAGGGTTTAATGGCCACATAAAGGGAAAGCTATAAAAACTAGGATAATTGAAGATCTGGAGTACCTGGTGACCCTGATTAGAAAACACAAGACCCCAACCAAACTATTAGAAGAGATCGACATACCGCCTTTACAAAAAATATTCAACTTGGTGGGCCGCTTTATTTGATGTCAAAAATCGAAGGTTTGAAGTATCTGATGAAGAACCCTCAGCTGGTCTCAGCTGCATTAGAGATATGGTAATGCCCCTTCTACTATTGGTACATAAAAAAATCTACTGTCATTGCAAAAATCCAGCGTAGTGGGACACATCTTCTAATTTAATCTAGCCGAGGCGAATGCCTCCCCTTCTGCTTTTAATACGCATATAAATAAAATTAAAGGAAAACTCTGGATAACACTAGACTGGCTTTTATACTTATACATACAAGTTTACAAGAAAAAATAGTCGAACGATTAACTTTATTCTACTCGAACATTACACAAATTAAATAAACAAATTACGCTAAAATATTAATTTCGCTCAAAATTTGTTCAAAATATAATGCATTGGACTAAGAGTGGCGGTGATACCCGCACACGTCGCTAGATGCTGACTTATGCCCACGTTTCTACAAAAAGCAGAGAAATGCCACCAAAAACATTCTGTAAAAAAACTAGCCAAGTCTCGATGGAGCTGCTTATTTAACTCTAAAAAGTAATGAAATCTAGACAAAGTCGTGCCAAGAACCTTAGGGTTCCTTACTGCGATTTCTTTATTATTATAGTTAATGTTGTGTGACTTGGCCGTTGAAGGGTACACAAGGGTACAAAACCAGGTGCTACATGACACCATTGCACCAATCTGTCGCCAGAACCGCATAATATTATATCTGTTGTAACAAACATAGGTAGTTACAACAGATATAACATTACGTGTAAACACAATTACGTGCAACATTACGTGTAAACGCAACTTTATCAAGCTTACAATATCCAATCAACGTTTTCCAAGTGGCAATTTTCCATCGTCAATGGGTAGCGGTTCTGGCGACAGATTGGTGCAATGGTGTCATGTAGCACCTGGTTTTGTACCCTTGTGTACCCTTCAACGGCCAAGTCACACAACATTAACTATACTAATAAAGAATTCGCAGTAAGGAACCTTAGACTTGGCACGACTTTGTCTAGATTTCATTACTTTTTAGAGATAAACAAACAGCTCCTTCGAGACTTGGCTAGTTTTTTACAGAATGTTTTTGGTGGGATAATAATATACTACGCAAGGAACTTCGTTCCAACCGAGTGTTCCACGACACTCACGCATTTTTATTATAACTTGACTGAAAATAAAGAAAAATACTTACTCGTATACTAATTTATTTATAAATTCATTCGTTTATTACTTCCTATCAAAGTTCCGCTGCTGACTATAAATCTCTCTCGTAGATTACCAAATAAGCGTATTTGTTACAGCCAGGTGGCAGGCGGGTTGGCAACCGTTGTTCTTTTTTATTATTTATTTATTTGCTTACTACATGTTTATAACATCAGTAAAGTCTATGGGGGCACAGAAACCACTAACCATCAGTTGGACTGTGTGCTCGTTTGTCATCCTTATCCTATAAAAAAAACGACGGGCTGCACTCGTGGAATGCCGGCAGAAGTGAAAACTTGAATATTAACGTTGGGCATTTTTGATATTTTTGATATTTTGGCGGTCCACAACTGTGCGATTTAGAAGATGTTTTCTTCCTCGCACAACTTCCTTGTGGAATCGATTAACATCAGCGATTTTTCCGGACTGATACGACTTAGGGACCTTCAAGAAAAGAGCGTACTCCTTTTTAAAAGGCCGGCAACGCATCTGAAATTCCCTCCCTGGTTTTGCAGCTGTTCATGGGTGGCGGTAGTCACCATCAAGTGAGCCGCATGCTCGTTTGCCCCCTCTCCTATAAAAAAAAATATTTTGGAATGGCGGAGATTATTTATTATTATCTTATTTCATTTATTTTCATTCGAAATTATTTGTTTGGTAAACCTACACCGCACATGTGCTTATTGTGATGTTATGAAAATGTAGGTTAATGCTATAAAGTATAAACATATTACAAATATTATATCTATAATGTGTAAGTACATATGTATCTATATTAATAATTTCGTCAAGCAGTACAGTAGACTCGATCGAAACCTAATCTTAATAATAAAATTATATTATATATATAAATGAAACTTAATTAAACCTAACCTAACCTGAATAATACTACTACGCCGCGCCGGCTGTCTACTCTCCGTCCGTCTTACGAATTTTCGATCAGGACACGTGACCTGACGCAAGTTTAAAATTTTTTACCCATTACAAAAAAAGTGCACAACGCCGCTAAATTAGTTTTCACTTTAAAAATCTAATTTATCCAAAATCTGCTCCAAATAAAATATTTTTTACTAAAAAATGCTAGTCCCGATTTTCCACAGAGCCATAATCTTACTTACTGTAAAATAGTGTGGGTCACATCGTAACGGTATACTTTGTTATTTATTGTTATTGTTGTCGTATGCTGCCCCACTTTCCAGAGCAGTTCGCAACGTTAGTTTGGCGGTAAACAAGAAAATACGGCAGAAGTCGAAACGGAGCTAACTTTGCTACCATTTTATATTTCTAAAACTTAAACACGTTTATTGATTTAGAAAAATAAACTGCTCATATTTCCTCAACTATTTAGTTTATAAGATGTAGTTATGAAAATGCTAATTTTAGAAAAATGTTATTCAACAGATAAAGGTTTGTTTTAGTGTTCCTTGTTCCTTGACAATTTTCAAATTACTTCGGTATTATCTTTTTATATAATATCGTGTTTAAATACTTAACAGCAACATGTTAACGGAGGGGGGGGGGGGGGGACTGATGTGTTCGACGTCCCAATGTCATAGTTAATCACGGCTACCTTTAAATTAAAGAAATTATAAAGTTAGTTAATATACGCGATAAAATTCGTAGAAACTAGTTTCATTTAAATATGAATTGTTCGTGTAAACATAGGAAATCGTTATCCCCCTAATGAGGGAATCTATGTTCAGCAATGGATGTTGGTAAACTGTAATGATGATGGTGACATATATACACACACGTTTTTTTTATAGGATAGGGTGACAAACGAGCACACAGCCCACCTGATGGTAAGTGGTTGCTGTGACCCATAGACATCTACATCTATCCCCAATAAAGAATCAAAATGCAGATGCGTTGTCACCCGTGAGGACTAAGATGGAATGCCTCTTTTCCAGTAAAATGGGGCTCCAGTTCTCTACACTCACCATACGAAACACAGCAGTGTCAAGCTCCCATTTTACGCTGCTATACCAGCTTAATGCTTCCGTGTTTCTTATGATGAGTGTAGAGAACCGGAGACCCTTTTTACTGGATTTTTTTTTATAGGAGAGGGCGCACACGAGCATACGGTTCATACGAAATTTCAACTTAGTCCTCAGGCGTAACAACGCATCTTTATTTTTATTTACAATCGAAGATAAGTGTGGGTATCTATCTATGGGCCGCAGCATCCACTTACCATCGGGTTGAATGTGTGCTCGTTTGTCATCCTTACTCTATTAAAAAAAACGTGCTAACGCCTAGAAGCATTCTTATTACATTGTAACTAAACACAATATGTATCAGCAGACACGAACACAAAATGGTTAAAACCCCCGAGTGAAATTTCACCGTCGATACTTGTAGCCGCGGGCGTTTTCCTAAAAAGCTGACAAGGGCTCATCCGACCCCATTGCTCGGGGTGAAGTTAAGCCCCCACATAAATCTTAAATATCGTGTGCCATGATTACGTTTTGTTCAGTATACGCCTGAAGCGTGAATTCGTGCAGTTTTTTTCAGATTAAGCCTAAGGGGCTTCGTATTTGAAGTGTGTATAAGACTTTCCTGGCTGATTTCCAGTTTTTTGAAGTTTGTCAACTTCGTAGAGTAATGTTTTTTATATAAACTTCTCCATGGCCATCTGTATTGCTCTAATTTGATTGCAACGTTTTGGGGTCCAAAGTATGTTCCATATTTCGCTTTTTAAAACCAATATAAGCTCTAACTCAATCTTTTTTTTTTAGAATAGGAAGCAAACGAGCATAACCTGATGACTCTTGGTTCTTACTGGTGTAATTTAAAGTACTTAATAATTTGTAAGTTCTTTATAATATTTGTATTGAACATTATAAAAAAGAATATAAATTGTAACATCAAATAAATAATAAAATAAAAAAAATAACAATTTTAGATGCAAATTATAACAAATTATGATTGTTAGGAAAGTGTCGGCTCGACTGGGGAAAGACCGCGCTCGTACAGAATCTCAGCGAAATATAACAGAATAATGAATGGATTGATATAGATGTCTATGAGCCACAGCATCTGCGTTGTGTGCTCGTTTGTCAACCGTATTCTATAAATAACTATACATGTATGATTGAATATTGAGTCCTGAGGATTGAAATGGAATGTCTAGTAAAAAGGGCTTCCAGGTCGTGTCGCTCATCATAAAAACACAACAGTATTATTTATGCTATTATTCCACACTAGCTTTTGTGCGAGATTAGTCCTTTCCCGGTACCCGTACCCATTTGTGCTCCAGCTTGCTCTATCGCGTAGAAAAAGTTTCCCAATTAATTCTTTTTAGCCTTTACAGACGTTTCAAATCCGTGCCTAAAATTACGTAAAACATTTAGGTATACGAGTAGAAGACGCCGGCAATACGATACTTGGGTTGCTCACGTTCCTTGTATTTAGAGTCGCTAAGATTGTTTGGCTCATTGTGCGTTTATTTAATTCGGATTAGTTCTTCGTAAAGCAATTAGTATACAATAGGAACATTGTTAGACAGTGTTCAGTTTAACTCCGAGTGAAATAATTACTTATTTGTTGAGACTTGTTCGGTTTAAAGAACTTTTAGGCTAAAGAGACTTGTTTTACTTATGTAGTTAAAATTTTAGCGTCAAAAGTTTATCAAGTCCGAAGGGACGGAACTACTTTTGGCTGAAATGTACATCCTAAACCTTTGATGAAATTCGGACCAATTATATATCAATCGATATCGGCCGCCCCATATCAACACCGAGTAAGAACTATTACATCGCTTTACAGGAGAGCGACGAATCACAATAAATTAAAGTACCTAGTCCATAACCCCTCAGAGGTAGTCTTGAAAAGGTTTGAATATACAAAAATTATATTAAGGGATTTAAGACATTAAAATTACTAGGTTATAATTTTTGGAACGAAGTTCCTTATCGGACGGTACGAATTTAGCGAATGGGGGCTACGCGAGAAAAAGTGTAAGATTTTTCCGTCATGACCCTTTATGACGTAGTGTAGACGACCTTAGCGGCTATAAGGAAGCAAGATGGAATAATATCCATCCCTCTCACACTTTTTCTTATCTTGCAATGAAAGATATATTATTTTATTTTAAATTTTAAATGACGTTTCATTTTAACAGACGCTAGTAATTAATTTATTTGTATTTGTTAATCAATAATATAATATATTTATCATTAATATTATACTTCGAAAGGAACTTAGTTACAACCGAGTGTTCCACAACACTCACGTCTTTTTAAGATTTATCACAAGTGTTTACATCTTTCTGCAGGGAATTACAATAAGTAAGAATTTGAATATAATGTGTATTTTAGTAAAGTCAGTTACTGGGCTTTTAATAACTATAATAATAATGATCTTCAGACCGAACTTCTGTCACAGCGGCCAGTCTCACTGGAGACTAGCTATCTGCGCAGGACAGAATTATAGTGGACAAGTATGTGCAAACACAGGTGCACTCTCTATTCCATAGTCCAGTGAGACGGTAATCCGACACGACCGAAGAGAGATCAGGTGCAGTACCAACGGCTTTCAGTGCTTTCCGAGGCAAGCGGGTGAAACACCGCCAACTTCTTGGCTCCGGGCTACTAACTAATGTTTGACCTGATCTGGAATGTGTGTCCTTAACACATTCAACAATCGCATTTACGACCACTAGACCAAAGAAGTAGGGTTTTAATATGGGACAGCCGTTTACATTTATTTAGCCGAAAGGCTGTGGTTAAACTTGAACACTAAGTCTACGCCCAAAACTAAACTTTAGTTTAGACGGCTAATCTTGAGTTATTATTTACACGGAAATGAGGGCATTCACGACTTTTTCTACCACCAGGGCACCGCCACTTTACAATGAGGTAAAATATTTGACAGATATCATATCGGGGACAAAAGGAAAATGTAAACTTTAATGTTTCTTTCCGTATTATTAGTTATATTTATATTAATTAAATTAGAAATGAATTATATAAACTATAAATATAACTAAAAGTAGCAAAAAAGGAGTTAATAAGTACAAAAAATTAAAAGTCAAATAATAAATAATACTCTAGATAATGATAAACTACTATTTAAAACTAATGTCACATCGTATAACTTTAACTTTACCTCAGTCACAACTAGCGACATCTGGTGAATGGACGATTACTAGCCCTCATTAAAAGTAACATTTATAGAGATAAATATTATTTTGTATTAGTTAGATGACCATAATTACTGGTTAATACGCGTAGCGATACACAAACGGGTTCTAAAATGTAGATGACAGGATTTAAAATTTACTTTCATATTCGTCTAGAACGTCTAAAAAAATCTTTTAACTTAATGAGGAGAAATGTTTTAGAAAAATTGCCTCAATTAATTGCCATCGCAATTCCTTTGATCATTTGTTCTATGCACAATTTTATTTTTTCGGTGCCCCGTCATTACTGAGGAGTTTTAATTTTCAACTTTATATTCATTTACATTTATATTTCCTGTTTCTGTTTTGTACTTTTACTGTCTTATTTTTGTAACTCCTTCTGTATCAGGCGATAAAATTTCTCTGCTGGATCTGCACCGACCACTGTATAGATTTTTTAGTAGAGATAATTTGCCTTTATCGCCAGGCGCATATTAGTTTTAGTCTTCTCCCCTAGTCATCTCGTTTATTTCCAATTGGAATTTCCCACGGTCACCTCTTATATGACATCTACGGGACGAAATATGGTTATAGATTCTTTTACGCCGCTTTTTATTTTTTTAATTATTGCGTGTAAACATAAATTTCTATATAATTTAGAGATGTTTAACATTGATTATTAACAACTTCAAAAAAAGGAGGAAGTACGGAATTAAACTGTATTTCTTTATGTGTGTTACCTCAGTTCTTTTTTCTAGACGAACTGATTTTGAAGATTCTTCTTTTATTTGAAAGTTGGTGCGCTTCTAATGTGGTCCCATATATATTTGATCAAGATCTGACCAAGTAGTTTTTGAGTTGTCCTCAATAATGCGTATTTAATTGACTTGGACTACATTGATGATGTTCTCATTTTGTTTATATTGGAGTTTTTGTTTGTTAAAGAACATCGATCACGGCCCATACATGCTGTGACCTGGCTATAAAATATCGCGAACATGACTGGTGTATGGATTATATTATATTATTTGGTTTTCGTACAGAAACGCCTGATATAATTACGTATTTAGAATCCGCAAATGACCAAAAATGGTTTTATTTTTATAGCTTACGTAACCATACAGTTAAAATGAAATCACCGATATATGGGAAGCAACAAAATCCAAAAATTAAATTGAAAGTCGCCTAATTGCTGGATACATAATTATAAAGTTTTATTTGCTTGTTGAGGACAATTTTACAATATCGTTAAAATAAGCGATGATGAAAGTTTACATTGCAAACATTACCTTGTATCTGCTCAGCGTTTCCAGATCGTTTACATTGTAATTTACATAAGCACAGTTTGTTCGGACGAGCTTTAAAATTAGTGCAATTATCTGTTATCATCATCATCATCATTATTATTATAGCCCTTCACAAGTCCACAGCTTAACAAAGGCCTCGCTCAAGGAACACCACAAAGCACGGTCCCGAACCAGCTGCATCAATCGACTTCTTGCATATCTTAACAAGACGTTACTACATCTAGTGGTGCGTCACCCTACACTTTGCTTGAGGTTGCGACTCGAGAACCTTTCTTCAATATTTAATATTTGAATATTACAAGTAAATTCGACAAATCGAAGCCAATAATAATTTGAACTTTTTTTTTAATAAAGCCAGTGGTTGGTTACAATCCTACCGTGGTAAGTGGTGATGAAGCTCTCGATGGCAAATCAGTCATATCAATCTGTCTTTCCCTCCGATTACAATATGCGTGTCTTCAAGGCTTAATTAAATAGGTTATTGGTACGTTAAGACAGTGTGATTTACCATCTACACTTTTATTACCATTTGTCACCGGTTAGGGTTGTAGTCAAGCATTACCTTTAATAAGTTAAAAAAAACCTGTCATTACTAAGTGGGGTTTTGAACAGGAAATAGACCGTCGCGCAGCCCTTAAGCGTTTTAATGATTTAATTTGTCATGTCATGCGATGATGGAAGAGAATACATTAGGTGTCGTAAGATACGACCATGTAAAATGCCAGAATGTTTTTATAACTTACTATAGTGTACCTACACCTGCCACAATAGCTCATCACGCTACGGGTTGACTGGCAGGAAGGGGCGACAGGCATTCCGCCCATTGTTGCCTTAGTTCTATTTTGTAACATAAAAAATAAAATCAAATAGATAATAGATCAGGTCGTATAGCACTCAAGCACTGGCTTATAATAGTAAAAAAAAGATGGCAGTATCACCATCTCATTCACAGCAGACGTAAAATATCAACACCTGTAACAGACAGCAAAGTCTAAAGTAAAAATCGTCAATCCTTCGCTAATCTTGACCATTGAGGAGAATCCTCCCTACAGTGGGAGAAGCTCATGTCTAGTCGTTGACTTTTACGTTGACTTTTAATGATGAAGATGATGACTTCATTAGTCCACGAAATATTTTTTTAAAATTTATTCGACAGGCGATTGGTCGGTTTTGGACTGGTAGTCATGCTGAAACTATATTATGTTTGCATCACGTATATGTCAGCTCGACCGTGGAGGGACTAATGCTTTCAAAGAATTCCAGCGTACAATAGCAGCTTAGTTCTGCAGTGTTTCGTAGGGTGAGTGTAGAGAACCGGAGTCATATTATCACATACTATCTTAGTCCTCAAGGATGATAACGCATCATCATTTTGATATCTATGACCCACAGCATCCACTTACCACCAGGTGGACTGTGTACTCGTTTGTTACAATTATTCTTTAAAAATGTATGTTTCCTCATTATGTTTTCCTTCACTGCCTAGCACAAGCTTTTTAAGTTGCAATTACAAATTCATTAGTGCTATCGGGGACCGAAGTCAGGTTGTTCATGCACAATAAGATTAATAATAAGCACTTATCTCCTAGTCGGACTATTTGTCCCAGGTAAACATACTCGTCAACAACTTCGAGCTTAGTGCTCCCAACAACTACCGGCATAGGTGTGACATGGACGTTATACATGGTCTTTGTTTTGTCCATGTTCATCTTAAGACCCCTATCCGTTGGGAGGCACTATTGAGGTCATTGAGCATAGTGCTTAATTTCTCCAGCGATTCTGCCACAAGGACTATATCGTCCAACTTCAACCAAGAAGTCAATCGACGGATTGAAATCGGCTGGGCAGCGTTCGGGAAATTGCGGCACATCTTCTCGTTAGGTATACCTCAAAACTTGAAAACGAGACTGTGAAACCAGTGCGCGTTGCCAGTGATGAGATATGGAACTGAGACGTGATCCTTCACTACTGGCCGGATGAGGAAGCTCAAGGTCGCTCAGCGAGTTATAGAGTGGGCTGTGCTTGGAGTTTCTCTGCGTGGTAAACTTAGAAATAAGGATATCTCACAGTAGAACCAGAGTGACCAACATAGCCCAAAAGATTAGTAAACTGAAGTGGCAAGGTTGCTCAGGACCGTGCTTTGTGCCTTGGGGGAGGCCTATGTTCAGCAGTGGACTTGTGAAGGGTTGTAATGATGATGATGATGACTTATCTCCTACTCCAAGATATTAACAGAAGAGTGTACTAGGTAGATAATCAAAACAAGCCCAATGCTGAAAGCAGTAATTAATAATATAAAATTAAAAATTTTGTACAGCCGACTTCAATATAAGTTATTAAGAATATCTCAAGTAACTCAAAAACTATTGGTCTGACCTTGATCAAATTCATATGGGACCACACGAGAAGTATCAGCTTTCATATAAAAAAAGAATCATCGAAATCGGTTCACCCAGTACAAAGTTATGAGGTAACACACATAAAAAAAAATACAGTCGAATTGAGTACCGCCTACTTTTTGGAAGTCGGCAGAAAATACAGCCCATATGTATGTTAATATCCGACAAGCCGTTTAGGCCAAAGACATAGACATATATACACTCGAAAAACATTACCCTCCTTCTGGGGCAGGCGGGTAAAAATAAAAATAAAATAATAACGCCGATCGTAAACCGTCAACTTGACGTCAGGAGCACGGTCAATGAATATTCATGCGGACTCGCGGCGGTCGACTTTTCGTGTCCTCCAACGTGGAAATACGCCCATGTTGACGTTTGCCTTACTTGTTAGCGGTTTTATCTAAAAAGGAGCATTCTTTTTCAGTGTAATATCATCATCCAAGGAGGATCATTATCTAAATAATGAATTTTTATATTCACTCGCATACTACACATTTAATGAAACTTATTTTAAGGATTTAATCGTGTCTAATTTTAGCTTTTTAATCATCGGGCCGTCTAACATCTCAGTCCGCCCCGTGACCGGAGGTGCTGTATAGCATCCGAAACGTCGTGAATTAAAAAGTTATAATTAAACGCGAATAAATCTGTATAATTATTATTATTGAAGAATTATTATTCATTTATTCAGTCATTCATTACATCCTGTCAATGTTCACTGTTGAGCATAGGCTTTCCCATATATTGGCTCATAAGGGGGATATTTGCCTTAAGTTGCCACGTTATACAGGTGTTAGCAACCGAAATTTCACATTTTCTATATGTTACTAGTAAGACACTGGTTCGATTCCCTCTGTCGCCTCTTAAGACATCCGGGACGGTACGGGATAGAGTATGTTACACTTACCTTGTTAAATCAATTATGATTTAACAATGTTTTGTTTTATATACGATATTTTGTAAAAAATACTAATTATTTAGATTAATACACGGATAATTCTCTTTTTAAAAATTAAGGATATCCCGCCATAAACATTAATGTAATAAGGGTGAGGGTTGTCGGCTTCGCTGGTAAAAGAGTGGATATCTGAATGAATGCCAAGCTCCATAGCAATTTCAAGAACGTTGTACATTACCGGTCGTGCATGGAGTATTGCTGCCATACTGGTGCTGCAAAATGCCACCTACCAGCTTTGAACTCAATGGAAAGGCGTGCTAAGAGGCTTATTGGTGACCCGAATTTGGTTAAAACCAATCTTACCAGCCTCGAACACAGACGCAAAGTAGCCAGCCTTTCGTTTTTCTACAGGATGCATTTCGGAGAGTGTGCGCAAGAATTGCATAATTTAATTCCTCCCTCTCCCTTCCACCATCGGACAACCAGACGTTCGGCCAGTCTCCATCCCTTTATTGTTGACTTACCACGCATTCGGACCAAACGGTTTGCTACATCGTTCAACATGCGTATAGCAAAGGAGTGGAATAAGTTGCCATCATCTGTCTTTCCATCCGATTAAAGTGTGACTGTCTTCAAGCCAAGAGTGAAGGCTCTTGTTAAGTCAATGCGCTTCACCATCTTAGGCTACATCACCACCTATCATAAGGTGTGATAGTAGATGAGCGCTGGCTTAGTAGAATATAAAAAAAAAACATTCTTGTAGCCGGACGTCGATTGTAACTTGGCCCCTTTTATACGATATGCTCCTCAAAATAAAATAAGAGTTTAAAAAATACTTATCGTATTGATAAAGAGCTGTGATGATCCTGATAACTATTTCTGGTTATAGTATTTTATATTATCCTGGTGATCCTGATCCCGATTTACTAGTATTAAGATAAAATTAAAAAATTATTGCAAATTTTCATGTCAATCAGCCGTCTCCATGTTAGTGATGAAAATATTTTGTTACATTCAAAGATTCACTCGAAGTTAAAAAAAGAAATTTTATACAGAATACCAGAATGATAAAGAAACATTATGTTTCGTACTTATAGTTAGAGCAGATAACCGCAAACTCTTTTAATGGCTACAAGGAAATTTATTTCTTTTAAGAGATAGAGCCATGATGAAGCTATATTAATAGTATAGTTGTGGTAGAAATGGGTCGGCTCGACCGGGGAAGGACCACGCTCTCACAGAATACCAGCGTGAAACAGCAGCTTAATGCTGCTGTGTTGTATGGTGAGAGTAGAGAACTGGCGACCATTTTACTGGAGGCATTCTATCTTAGTCATAACATATTCTTACTCGAGGATAGATGTAGAATTCTATAGGCTTGCTTGTCACCCTGATCTATATCTATACTTATAATATAATAAAGCGGAAGACTATTTTTTGTTTGTTTAAACACGCTCATCTCTGTTACTGCCAGTCAAATAAAAAAGAAATCTTTTTATATGATAGCCAGTTTCATGAGAAATAGTATAGACTAATCTAATATTAGGCTACACCTCACAGCTAGCCTTAAAAAGTAAAGTAAAGTTGCAGCCTTTTTACGTCCCACTGCTGGGCACAGGCCTCCTCTCATTTCTGAGAGGGTTGTAGGGCAAGGAAAGGAAGAACCGTGGTAGCTCAGATGGTTAGCGCTCGCTGTAAGCTTCACAGTACTCGAGCAACCCGGGTTCGATCCCCGCCGGCACCAATGAAATTGTTAATTGCAATTTTAAGTGCTAATTTACCACGTGCTCGGCGGTGAAGGAAAACATCGTGAGAAAACTTGCATGTCTGAGAAATAAGAAAAAAACACGCATTGGGGCAGCGCCGCGGATATTTCCTTGCTAGCCTTAAATATTGATTTTAACCATCTGCAAAAAAGGAGGTGCTACTGAATTCGACTGTATCGGTTAGTGTTTACCTCAGAACTTTTTTCTAGGTGAACCGATTTTGATGATTCTTTTTTATTTCAAAACTGGTGCTCATAAATTTGATCAAGATCTGACCAGTAGTTTTTGAGCTTTCTTTAATAATTCGTTTTTAATTGACTTCGACTATATTAATGATGTTCTAATTTTATTTATATTGAAGTCGGTTGTACAAAATTTTTAATTGTATCACTTTTTGTTAAGCAAATCAGAAGAAAAAGCGCCCCTGAACTGCTTTATCTGCGTGCGTTGGCGTAATGATTAGTGATAAGTAAATACTATGCTCTACAAAAGTATATATAAATATTTACTCCATCTATAAAAAAGTCCGGCATACCATATGTCTATTTCTTATAAATAAGCCATAATAAAGTATTTTGTGACAAAAATCTTGGAAATTATAAAGTGATTTATGAGCTTTATTATTAGGCATGGCATAGTAATCCTTACGAACGAAGGTACCTTCATCATCAAGACAATTTTATGGAGATAAACTTTGCTTCTTATAGCATGTTATTATTTGGACGCATAGTTTAAGAGATAATCAAAAATTAAAATAATTCAACACTCAGTTCGGCGCACGAACGACGCATAAGCCTAGCCGACCGATGAGAACCGAGAGAAACCAGCAGTGAACGCCGGTGCGTGAGTTGTCATAATATATAGGCGAATGCGAGGTGTCAACCTGCCATTACATTTACCACGTGCTCGGCCTTGAAGGAAAACATCGTGATGAAACTTATATGTCTGAGAAATAAGAAAAAGTATTTCGAAGACATGTGAAGTCTGCCAACACGCACTTCCTAGCCCTAAGCCCCTTTCAGAAGTGAGAGGACGGCTGTGCCCAGTAGTGCAACGTGTAACGCTGTAACTTTAACTTTGACTTTAAGTGTATTGTCATGTCGCACGGCTCAGACGCGTGATATATGTGGGTTGGATCATCAAGTAGATTGAACGTTTACCAATCCAACTAAAATACTATGCAAAATGTCCTCTCTAAATTTATGTATGTAAAACATTTTATGGTTATTACTTTTAAAAGCTTCGCAGTAATTGAGGATACCGGAATTCCCCAGCTAGTGTTTTTTATTCGTCGAGGAAAAGCATTTTGGTGCATTTAAAAAGCGATTAGATTGTTAGAGAACTTTGCAGTCGTGCAAAAAGCTCCATTTGCGGGAAAGAGATTCGGCAAGTGTAAGTGGTTGAAAACCACATCCTATTACGGGACGTCGTTTCTCTTAGCTTTCAACGAACTCGAATCACACTGTTTAAAGGATTTTCTGAGGATTTCGGATACGTTAATAGTTTGTGAGACATAAGTATAGTTTAATTTGTATTTATATTATTTTTTGTTGCCAGAAAATATTCCAATTATTAGTGTCGATATCACCACCGTCATCTTTTTTTTTTTTTTTCTCTTTATTTATTTAGGGATTTTTATTTGTTAATATGTCAATCCCATTATAACTAATTTAAAATCTATACATTTATTATTAATCTGCACATACTCAATGCAATATCCGAGGTGGGGGCATGTAGAATGCCTTGCGCAATACCCATATTGTACATATTTATCTTATAGGTCCTTATAAATAATTCCCTTGCCCCTCGGTTCCGCTCACATTCCATTAAAAAATGATGTAAGTCTTCTATTACTCCACACGTTTCACAATTAGGTGAATCAGTTTTTTTCATCAGATAAGAAAATTTTTTTGATGGGATGTGACCTGTTCTTATTCTAAACATTATTTTAATAATATTTCTATTTATTTACCGTCACCGTTTTATTTTTTGTTGCCAGAAAATATTCCAATTATTAGTGTCGATATCACCACCGTCATCATTATAACAGCCTGTCAAAGTCCACTTTTTTATTGAATTAGAGTGACAAACGGACACACAGTCCACCTGATGATAAGTGGATGCTGTGACCCATAGACATCTACATTAATCCTTGATTAAGAAGCAAAATGCAGATGGGTTTTCACCACTGAAGACTGAGCTGGAATGTCTCATATCCAGTAAAAAGAGTCACCATACAAAACTCAACGGCATTAAGCTACTATTTTGCGCTGGTATTTTGTGAGTCAGATACATGGCTCATGTTCTTATATTAAAACTAAAAGCTTTTTACAAAGATGTTACTTTTTCTTACAAACTGCAAGAAGCGTTTTGTAAGAAAAAGTTACATGTGCACAGTTTGCAAAAACTCATCAATTTGTAGTAGTTTTATAGCATCCATTTTGCGAATTCTTTCACTTGAAGGTTCGTATTGGGTAGTCGTTTCGAGAAACTCATTAGTGAGCTATTTTTGCGTTTTTCCGGCTTATTTTCTTCATTTCGTGTCTGTCTATTGTCGTCTTCTTAATTAGGTTCGTACATTAATTTGTTTTTTTTTTTGTCTATTTTGAAGCACGAACGAGAGCCGGTTTCTATTTTTCGTGTAAGAATTATTTGCTTTGTTTCTGTCTAGATGACTTAGTTTCTTTTAAATTACATTGTGTAACCTATATATAGTAATATTTTGGAGGTTATGGTTTTTTGATAATGATTTTGAACTTTTACCATCTATACCGTCATAGGGCTTGATCATTGCCTACCACAAGATGGAATTTTAGCATTCATGCACACAATCTGGATGCTTGGCGGTTCACCACTGTGCGTTTTACTAGGAATTTTCGTCCTCGTACGACCTCTCTGTAGAATCGTTTACCCCGGCGATTTTTTCGGGCCGATACGAATTAGGGACCTTCAAAAAAAGAGCTTGCTATTTTCTAAAAGGCCGGCAACGCACCAGCAATTTTTTTGGTGTTACAGTTGTTTATGGGCGGCGGTAGTCACTTACCATCAGGTGAGCCGTATGTTCGTTTGCCCAAATTATGTATCATAAACTACTCACAAAAAATACCTATACAATTAATAGTAAATAAAAAGTATATTAATGAAAATAGTTTTTATATTTTTACATAATACTACTAATCGGGACCGTCAGACGCCAGATAAGTCTCTGTCTTTTCGGTAGGTGGCGTGATGGATGTCTCTCCGAATTCGCTCCACAACTTTTAGTGTAGGTACTTAGAATATTCATTAATGACTCCATCACAGTGCCTACCACAATGCAGATTTTGGGATTTTCTGTGTTGGCAATAAGTCAACATATTTCATTGATTATTTTTTATCCATCATTTGTTAACAACTTGACTACAGCGATACCTATCGGATCCTAGCATATTTATGAACCATTATTTCGAAAAAATCGTTTAATTCGTTTAGCAGTTAATCATTCACTAATAGACGTAATAACGATAGTCGATACAAAATATAAAATGTAACATGAATCATTGTATAAATGTAATCTCAATTACAAAATATAAAATATATGCTTTTTTGCCTTGACGTCACGTATAATATAATAGATAAGTTATTACGAATATAGAAGCAAATACACCAATAATACATTAAGAGAATTTCCCTCCTTGGTAATGCGACGATCTACGAATGACTACGGCAATTTGCGTAGTACGCCCGTGTAGCAGCTCTCGTTACAATGGTCTACGTAATCGTAGCAGTTTGTAGCTTTTGTTCGAATATTGTGAAACTTCTTGTAACTTAAAACGTTTGCCAGTTATTTCACACGATGCTTTAAGTTTAATTTAAGACTATACGCTAAAGTAGAAAAAGAAGTTTATTAATCCGAAGTTTCACAGTCCGAAATGCTATTTAGTAATATTAAAAATAATAGCAATAATTCTTTATTCATAAAACTTAACCTACAATTGCATACATTTTTTTTTTATAGGAGAGGGGGCAATCGAGCATGCGGCTCACCTGATGGTAAGTGACTACCGCCGCCCATGAACAACCGCAACACCAGAGGAATTGCAGATGCGTTGCCGGCCTTTTAAAAAGGAGTAGGCTCTTTTCTTGAAGGTCCCTAAGTCGTATCGGTCCGGAAAAATCGCTGGTGGTAAACTATTCCACAAGGAAGTTGTGCGAGGAAGAAAACATCTTCTAAATCGCACAGTGGTGGACCGCCAATCATCCAGATGGTGTGGATGGTATCGGGAGTTCTGCCGCGATGTGCGTTCGTGAAATTTGGCGGCTGGGATTAATCCGAACAATTCCTCAGAGCACTCCCCATGGTAAATGCGAAAGAAAATGCTAAGAGATGCAACATCTCTTCGCAGTGCCAATGAGTCGAGCCGATTGGAAAGAACTCGGTCGTCGACGATTCGAGCCGCTCTGCGCTGGATGCGGTCAAGTGGAAGAAGCTGGCACTGGGGAGCCCCAGCCCAGAGATGGGAACAGTATTCCATGTGAGGCCGAACCTGCGCCTTGTAAAGTTGCAGGCGTTGAGCCGGCATGAAATACTGTCCCGCTCTACTGAGCACGCCAAGCTTTTTAGAGGCCAATTTGGCCTTCTCTTCCAAGTGACCACGAAACTGCACGCTACTCGATATGTCGACGCCGAGGATTCCGATACTGGCTGAGGCAACAAGGGGAGTACCTTGAAACTGAGGAGATACGACAAAGGGGTTCTTTTTAGCGGTAAACGCGCAAACTTGTGTCTTCTGAGGATTAAACTGGACTAGATTTAGTCGCCCCCAATCCGAGACTTTGTCCAGCAAAGACTCGACTTCAGACACAAGTTTATTCCGGTACTCAGTGACGTTTTCCCGAGAAATATTGGCACGGCCGGTGTATAGAGCATCACCAGTGCTGTCATCCGCATAGCAATGAATGCTACCGGCTTGCAACATATCATTGATATGCAGAAGAAACAGCGTTGGTGATAGCACGCAGCCTTGTGGAACACCAGCGTTAATAGGCTTGTAGTCGGAGCATGCACCGTCTACAACGACCTTGATGCTCCGATCTGCAAGAAAGCTGGTGATCCAATTGCACAATTTCTCGGGAAGCCCATAGGAAGGGAGCTTCGAAAGAAGCGCTTTGTGCCAAACCCGATCGAAGGCCTTCGCAATGTCCAGACTAACGGCCAACGCCTCCCCCTTGGACTCTACTGCCTCCGCCCATCTATGGGTCAGGTAGACCAGAAGATCACCAGCTGATCGACCCCGACGAAAACCGTACTGGCGGTCACTAATCAGCTGGTGATCCTCAAGGTACCGGATGAGCTGGCAGTTAATAATGGATTCCATTATTTTGGAGAAAAAGGGGGTGATGGCGATAGGCCTGTAGTTGGACGGGTCTGAGCGGTCGCCTTTTTTAGGGATCGGGTGGACAAAAGCTGTCTTCCATGACTTCGGGACTACGCCTAGGGAGTAGGAGTACCGGAAAAGACGCGTTAGAACCGGTGCCAACTCCGGAGCACACGTCCTCAGCACAATTGGGGGGATTCCGTCAGGCCCACTCGACTTGTGGATGTCAAGGGAGAGGAGTGCTCTGCGAACCGAGCGCTGTGAGAACCGCACATCCGGCATGGAGCACTCACACCGCGGGATGGTCGGCGGTGTGTTCCCCCCGTCATCAACAGTCGAGTTGGACGCAAAAAGGGAGCCTAAAAGGTCGGCCTTCTCTTTTGCGTCGTGGGCCAGTGAGTCGTCCTCCCTGTGCAGAGATGGTAGTGATGGCTTACAGAAATTCCCTTGGACAGCCTTGGCGAGAGACCAGAATGCACGGGTTCCCGAAGGAAGGCGAACTAGTTTCTCGCCAATTCTGCCTATGTGCTCTGACTTTGCCTTGGCAATAACTCTTTTGAAGGACCTGGAGGCGAAGTTATACTTCTTTTTGAGTGTGCTGGTGTTTACATCCCGAGTCACCGAAGCCGCAGCCCAGGCTTGATAACACTCCAGCTTACTGCGTAATGCAGTCTTACAGGAGCGACCAAACCAAGGCTGAGATCTGCCTCCGATGGGTACCACAGATGATGGAATAAATAGTTCCATTCCCTGTAGCACCACATCAGTGACAGAGTCAGCAACAGCGCTGGGATCATCCGGCGAGAAGCAAACCCGCCCCCATGGGTAGGAAGCAAAGAAAGACCGCATTCCGTCCCAATCCGCCGACCTGTAATGCCAAACACGGCGGCAACCTGCAGAACGCAACCGCGAGGGGAGCGTGAGTGGCACCACACTCCAGATCAGACAATGGTCCGAAGAGCCAAGAGGGGCATCGACGGAAACCTGATATCCGTCCGGATGAGAGGTCAGCAGAAGGTCCAACAGGGAAGGTGTATGATCCTCAACATCTGGAATCCGCGTAGGCGATGTAACCAGTTGTGTCAGACCATATGCCAAGGCAAAGTCATAAACAGATCTCCCCGCATGATCGGTTAAACGTTAACCGAGCCATTCGGCGTGGTGGGCGTTAAAATCGCCAAGGATCACGATCTCTGCGGATGGGACCTGTTGTAGCAAGGAATCTGCAGCCATTTGGACGTGGTCGATGAGTCGGTCTGTTTCGGCATTACCGCTATGGGACCTATAGAGGCACGCGTAGACGCGCGGATGGTCGTCGCTGTCCACGCGTAGCCAAAGGATGGACAGGTCCGAACCTTCAAGACTGCCGAGGCGTCGAGAACAGATGTCCTCTCTGACATACACGCAAACTCCAGCCCGAGGCACAAAGGAGTGCTCCAATTTGTACCCCGGGCAGGAGAGATACGAAGTATCAGCCGGAGAGGACACCTGCGTCTCGGTCAGAAAGAGCAAGGCCGGCTTCGCCGTCTCAAGATGGTAGTGGACGGCGTTTAGGTTCGAGTGAAGTCCCCTGATGTTGCAGAAATTCACGGATAGCGTGGCAGGGGTCGCCTTGGTCGAGCGTGAAGCGGAGATATAGTACTTCATTGTCACCAAATCAAAAAATCGTGATCCACTCAAGTTATGTCACTTCTACCAGCTTTATATTGCACTTATATAGTAAAAAAGTACACTGAGTGATAAGATTATTTATTTCGATTATTATTAAAAAAAAATTAATTGACGTCAGTTGGTCGGTATGAATGTGAACAAGATATATTTCGAAAAACTGAACTTATAACTTTGATTTTTGATATTATACTTCTTTTGGGGTGTTTGGGAAAATGACGAGAGTGAATTTTTGCGATACGCGCGCACACCGACAGCTAAAAACGACACCATGAAGTTGTTACGATTCGCGCTCACACTGTCGCCTAAAAGCGTCAACTTCAGTGGGTAATTGTCTCGTTTTTTTTTGTTTTGTTACGCTAAACAAGTATAACTTCTTACGTGTGTATTACATCTTATTTTGTTAGCTTTAGATTTTAATCCTTAGGAAGCCTTTTGAATTTCATTATTGTAAACCGTCTCGTTCATTAATATATTCTTTTTTTATTAATTATTTGACATTTTTTTTTCGGTAACAAAATGTGAATCACGGGTATCAAGCAGTCAAAAAATTTTGTATTAATTAAACAGAAACAATTTTTGTAGTTTTAAACGAAATACGTGTTTTGGTAATTAATAAAAGTAAATTGATTATTCAAAACAATACATGAGCGTTCGAGGTAAACTCTTTTGGATTTCAAAATGTTATATTAGTGTGTATATTACAATAATTTGCGTGAATTCGTATTCGAAATTTGTGTAGGTATTTGTAACATATTGGCTAGTTTTGCAACAACAAATTAGACTTCTACCCCCCGCACTAGTTATAAACTGTATGACGGCAGAGTAGTGCGGCTAGTTCATTGTACTAGATGCAGTAATTAACTACCTGTTTGTACATAGTATAAACAAAACATTCACTTGAATAAGATATTGTGTTTTTAGTTTTCAAATTGTTATTATTTTTTGAGTGATTAACAGACTTACGAGTAAAAGTTATTTAAAAAAATAATTTCAACGTTCTGATCAAAGTTAGTGTCTTTTTTGGTCTTTTGTTATTCTCTTTGCCATTGGCTATATACTACTATGATTGATAAAATTAAAGTTTTAGTAATGTAAAGCATCATGTGCTGTGACCATTCTAGGTTCGTAATAATGAAATTGTTGTGTTGTCATAGGTTCCGAATACGTCTGTAAAACTCTAAATTTACGGACGTACGGAAGTTGGTAAAAAATAATAGCGTGTTAAAATGGCTTCGGTCCTCGTAGCGATAAACCCGGGACATGTCATGAGTTGTTCATAAGTATCTTATTAAAAGCCACGGTTGTGTGGTTTATCTTAGACAAAATGCGGTCGATAGCCGCATAAGTACGTGTATGTGACGAGACGTCAAGTCTCTTGTTTATGTTTTATCTACGTATGTGGAGACATCTTTATTACACGCTGGCATCAGCCTTTTGCAGAATTACCGACGTGGCTTTATAATGAATTCGTTAAATATTAAAAGTGTAGCACGGTTTACGTGAAGGATATGCTCGGGAATAATTTTTTTATAGGATAAGTGTGACTATGGAGTGCACAGTCCACCTGATGGTAAGTGGATGCTGTTGCCCAAAGACATTTATCCTCATACAAAAATGAAAATGCAGATGCGTTGTCACCACTGAGGATAGCATGATGGAATGTCTAGTTTCCAGTAAAAAGGGTCTCCGGTTCTCTACACTCACCATACGAAACACAGCAGCATCAAGCCGCTGTTTAACGCTAGTATTCTGTGAGAATAGAATAGAATAATTTTTATTCAATATAGATTACAGTAATACTTATTGAAAGTCATTTTTTACTTTTACCACTGGTTCGCAAAAAACCTTTGTTGGGAAGAACCTGCAAGAAAATCAGCGGGACTTTTTTTAAGAGAGCGACCCATTCGTGCTACAACAACAATATAGCTGCAGCGTGGCTAAGTCACGTGTTCATGTTATCATTCATAACTAAATTTCTATAACAAGAAATAAATTAAAATATAACTACTACACTTTATCGTTTGTGCCAAGCTCTGTAGGGAGCAAGCAACGTATTTGACAATGACTGTGCATTCCCTCGAACAGTTTCAATCCACATTACGTGCAGGCGAAAGGTTTAGACTGGGCGGATGTTGTTTCAACTGGTCAATTTTGTAAGCACGTAGCAACAGTTAGTGGTGGATTGAAATGTTTTACCGATTGTTTGTACGGAAGTGTTTCTTTATTGGACTCACAAAATAGAATGATTTTTGTTCAATGTAGGTTATTACATAATACATAATACGACTACTTCCGTTATCCATTACAGACTATAAATGTTCACTGCCGAACATAGGCCTCCCCCATAGATTGCCTCATAGGGGGAATTTTGCCATAGTTATCACGCTTGGCAGGCGGACTGGCAACCGCAGTTTTTATTATTTTGAATTGTTATCAATGATATCAGATGCTGCTGCCCATCTTCTGTTTCAGTTTCCCTCTGTCGTCTCTAACAACACCCACGGGACGATATGGGTAGTGGATATTCTTAAATCGCCACCACACGATAAACATAATACTTATTGAAAGTATTATGATTTATTTACCACTGGTTCGGAACAATTTAAATTTAAAATTGGAAAAAAAATACGAAAATTTTTCGTAATTGTTTCAAGTGAATATAATACAACCAGCGTGGCAGCGATTACTCCATTTCCAGGGGTTATTTTCATTCATGTGTTCCTTAATATTATAATAACGATGTTTTTCTTCGCCGTCGAGTACGTGGTAAAAGAGGTACACGTGTTTTATATATTAAAAAATAAATTTGTAGGCTCCAACACAGAAAGATAGTTAGAGTTCTGCGTACATTCTCAATTTCTTAACACGCACTCACGCACAGTCTTTTATTTTTACCACGTTTAATTAACTCGCTTACTTGTCTGGTCGATACAAATTTTGCAATTGATTTGAAACTAATTTCCCGAGCTAGAGACTATAAATTTTAAATATAGCTCAGAACTAGGTGACATTGCAATGTAAACTGTTCAGTACAAATTTTCCAATCGATTTTAAATAAACTTTGCGATGAGATAAAAATTTTAAACTTTAAATTTAGCTCAGAACTAGTAACGTGGTAAACATGGTTGCCATTTTGATTTATAATGCTTTTTTCTCTAATGGCGCGCAAAATTATTTCTGGACGCACAAATTGCACCTAAATCCGTGTTGTTGGTTGCAAATGATTTTAAATGGATATGTGTGCGTGAGTACATGTTCTTACATAAAGTTGAGCATGATTTTGGCTTGGTTTCTGAGTCACTTGAAATTTACACAGCGCTCCGTCTAAGTTTCTTTGTTAGTCTCAGGCTGAAGGTATGAAAATTTATATGTTAACAAAGCATTTAAAATGCAAATATTCTTGCTATGATTTGTTTAATTTAATAAGAACATTTGAATTTTCGCCTTTCCTCCAAATTTGCACAAATAATCCGCTCAGTATACCGGCAACCGACAAAGTCTCAAACTATTTGCTCTCCACTGATTTAATTTCGGTATCTGAGAGCAAACTGAACCTAAAATTATAAACTCTCTTTGAAATATCGAGCGTTGGATGAAATTGGAAACGACAAGTAATGCCTTATGAATATTTTGAAGGGACTGTAGGTCCATTTCGCGGTAATAATAAATAAAGGAAGAAAATGATTTATTCATACAACACGAAAATGATTTATATACGACTTTAAAAAAAATTAAGTCCTAAAGGTATCCGATAAACCTAAAAAGCTTTTTTTGAAACTTAATGCTTTTCGAAATAAACAAAATTCTTTATTTTCATTAATCTATATCTTGAATTGAGAATTGAGAAATAAAAATAATATTTTTATTTTTTATGATTTTCAAATTGTTGTATTTTCAATTGTGTATGTTTGATTTTCAAAAATTTAAACAAAAGTCATTGGTTTTAATATATGTGATAACGGTCTGAGAGCTTTTTGGTATAGAACAATTAGCCCCGTGTAGGTACACAACATTTGAAATACTCGCATAACGTACCTAATTATAGTTTGAAATACTTCAAATATTCAAAAGCAAACTTCGGTGCTTTAGAAGCAGGAAGCGGAGCAGAGTGCCGAGTTATTACAAAGCGTTGTTTGTTATAATAGCTTCCGACAAGGATTTATTGGTTTTATTGTGCTACTTTCAATTCATGTTGATATTGTTTTTATTCTAACTATAAATTAAAATTTTTATTTCAATTTTTATTCGATTAAGGTTGCAAGTAATAGCCACTTATTACGTGTCACATTATTTGTCCGCGATGAACTCCGAAACCACTCAACCGGTTTTAATGAAATTTTGTAAATGTGTATTGCTTGCTCCAACTGGAGACATAGGATAGACTAGTTAATCCCGATAAGTGATCCTCAATATTTTAAAAATAAGATAAAGATAAAAAAATTAATACGAATAATTTATTTTAAATTGCGAATTTAAAGATTTTTTTAAATGAAGGAGAAAGGGTCTTCGGAAAGGGCAGAACAAAGTCTGCCTGGCCAGGTAATATAGTATATAGATATGAAAAAATATTGTTTTTGAGTAATCGTGATGACGAGGACGGTGCGTTCTAAATTTGCACGTGTAAGGAACATATAATGAATAAAAATATATTACAAGATACATAGTTAAAGCCTTTATATTATTCCTATAGCTGGACTAAGAGCTCGACGTTGGCCGCTCTCCGGGCTAACACTTTTCCCGGCGGAAGATCTACTGTTTTCCTTCCACGGCCAAACTTCGATACGTACAATATTTATATATGTTTTATTTTTCTATCTTTTCAGGTAACGAAATTGTGCATGCAAAGAAAAAAGGTTTATGCGATTCGAATCTAGCGTCGAACATCCGAATCATTGGCAACTAACTACTCTAGTAAGAATTTTCTATTTATATATCTATCCATATGAATAAAATTGAAGTATTTGTCTGTAATATCGAAATAAATGTCTTTTATTGAACTTAGAGGGTTATTTACATGACTGAAAAGACCATTAAAAAATCTCTGTATGTGTATCTGTCGACAATCGATGGGGAAAAAGGTTCTTGAGTGGCAGCCTCTTATCGGTAGGCGAAATGCAGGGCGACCCCCCCCCCCCCCCCCCCACACTAGATGGAATGACGACCTGGTAAGATATGCAGGAGGTGGATGGATGCGGGTGGCTCGGGCCCGTGCTTTGTGGCATTCTTTGGGGGAGGCCTGTGTTCAGTAGTAAATATGTGAGGCGCTGTAATGATGATGATGATCATGTCTATCTGTTTGTCCGGGCTCATCTTCGGAATGGCTGAACCGATTTTATTGATTGTTACGAACAGATATGAGAGTAATGCCAGGAGGGATCTCAGCTAGGCTGTATATTATCCGAACAATTGATTTTTTCATAACTTTAATTAAATTAGTTAAAATTCAATAAATTAAAAAATTAAATCAATAAATTAAAATTCAATTAATTAAATTATTAAATCTAAATAACGTTACATAAATAAATCCTATTCAGATAAAGTTGAGACGAGTCGATGGTAATTGATAAAGTTGTAAAATACACAGAATGTGTACATCGCCTTTCCACTTCCAGTACAACTTTATTTCTTAGGACTCTATTCTGCAGACGTTCAGGTAGACTAGATTTGTTGCCAGCGATAAATGTGTGACAAATGTTCGCCGAGACGTGATATGAGTGCTTTAATCTCGTACCTGTCAAGACTTATAAAGTTAATATTTATTGTGAAACGAAACGTAAAAGCTGATTTATGTCTGTGTTTGACGTTGAAGAACATTTCAATCCTTAATATAACGTTATTACTGTGAAATGTTACCTTTTATAGAATAACTAGCTGGCCAAGCAGACGTTGTTCTGCCCTTTCCAACGACCCTTCCTATAAAAATCCTTAAATTCGCAATAAAAAATTTTGAGGGTCATTTATTGGGATAAAAACTATCCTATCTTTCAAGTTGGACCAAAATGCACACAGTGTTCAAAATTTCATTGAAATCAGTTCAGTAGTTTAGGAGTCCATCGCGGGCAAATAACGTGACACGTAATTTTTATATATGAAGATGGTGACAAATGAGCACACAGTCCACCTGATTGTGAGTGCATGCTGTGGCCCATAGACACCTACATCTTAACTCAATTAAGTATCAAAATGCAGTTGAGTTGTTAACACTGAGGACAAAAATGAAATACATAGTTCCTAATAAAATGGCTTCCCGGTTCTTTACACACTCACTTTACGAAACAGAGAAGCATTAAGCTTCTATTTAACACTGGTGTTCTGTGGGAGTGCGATCCTTCCCTGATAAAGGCGACCTATTCGTGCTGCAACCATAACATAGCTGCAGCATGAATCTACCACGTGCTAAAATACATTACACAATTCGTGATACATTACAAAATTCGTCAAGCTTTTAGACAATCATATTACTTTTCAACATCCATCCATTAAAGCCTATAAAAGTCCACTGCTGCACATAGGCCGCCCCCATTAGATTATATAGATTGCCTCATAAGGGGATTTTGCCATAATTGCCACGCTTGGCAGGTGGGTTGGCAACCGCAGTTTTTTATAATTTTTATTTGTTATCAGGACTTTTTACGTGGTAGAGCCATGCTGCAGCTATATTAGTAGTATAGTTGTAGCACGAATGGGTCGGCTCGACCGGGGCAAGACCACGTTCTCACAGAATACCAGCGTAAAATTGCAGCTTAACGCTTTTGTGTTTCGTATGGTGAGTGTAGAGAACCGGAGACTCTTTTTACTGGTAATGAGGCATTCCATCTTAGTCATCACGGGTGACAACGCATCTGCATTTTGATTTGTAATAGAGGATAGATGTAGATGTCTATTGGCCGCAGCAACCACCTAACATCAGGTGGACTGTGTCACCCTTATGCTATTTTTCCTTTATCTGTGCTATAATACGTTGCTTTGCTACCAAATTTTAAGATTCTGAGTTCACGGAAAGTACCCTGTAGGTTTTGATTCCCTTGCGAATGTCGAAAACTTGCGGCATAAACGGCTGTATCCTTTGATTGCGTTGGCTTAGAAGTTTGATTTTTTCACAGCTCCAAGGGACAGTAGACTTGAGTATTTGATATGAATTTCAGCTTGATACCTTCACGCGTTCCTGAGAAAAAGGGTCTTGACAGACAGACAGACGGACAACAAAGTGATCCTATGGTTCCGTTTTTTCCTTTTGAGGTACGGAACCCTAATAAAAGGAACACGCTGCTGCTGTTCTCCTGGTTTGTTTCCTTTTGTCGCCGCTTGCGATAAGAGACGAAAGCGTAAGAGACGAGCCACGAGACGATATGGGGTAGTGGATATTCTTACATCGCCACCTTTTTACCGGAAAGCTCAAATTTCTTACTTTGGAAATCTGGTTACAATTAAAGTCATATGATTAACTAGTGAGATTTAGAGGCAGATCGTACCTGGTAATTTATTCTTCTAGTTCCCTATTGCTATATCTGTCATATGTCAAAAACATTTTAACTTGCTACTTTTAAGTAACGGTTCGGCTTTTAACTTATTTAGATATTAAAATCACGTTTCCACCAAACTGAAGTAACAACGAACCGACATTAGAAAGCTTGGTATAACTTTAATATGAACTCCACTGCGTTGTAGAGTTAAAACTCAATTTAATGGGGGTTGAAATTGAAGTTTTGGAGTAGAGTGCTGAAGGAATTTTAGTATGTTTCTATTTACGTTATAGTTTATGACAAAAAAACACCATTTTTTATTTTTGTTGTACGCCAAATAATATGGAATGTACGAAGAAGTAAAATATCTTTTTTTCTTTAATCTAAACAAAATCTACAGCTTGTACATATCAATATATATGAAGATGTTTTTGATATATTTAGTTAAATAGAAACCTCTACAGATTTACTTTTGTTTTTGCAAAAATTTTATAATATTTTTTCGTCTACCTATTAACACATAATACACATAATTTACAATGTAAGATACCTTTACATGTACATATATGAAACATACCATCTGCGGTTTTCTCAGTTTAAAAGATTATTAATGAACCCCTCACAAATCCATGAATATGGGCCTCGCCCAAGGAATCCCGCAAACTTCCTACATATCTTACCAGGGCATCGCAGAGGGCCGTCCGACATTTCGCTTACCTGAAGCTGGCGCCGCGCACACTAATAAGCACAAGCGAACAGCACCGAAGCCTAAATCACGTTATCAAAGTTCTGAAGTATTGCGGTATATATAGATAAGCTGTGGGCTGAATTCGTTGCCCGGTCAACTCCCCTTTTCCTTTCAAGGCTAAAAGCCTTTTGATTTTTTAAATAGATTTTGATAAAATAGCGATTATTTTTTTATAATTATGTTTGTTTTTAACGAATAAGTTTATAAACATCTACATGTTTGAAGTTATATTCGTTATGAACGGATTAAATGTCACTAGGAAGTTTCGATTAACAGCATTTTAAACAGAAACGTTATTTTTATCTAACTAAATGCCATTAGGGAATTATTCGGATCAAAGCCATAAATTATTTGTAATAGCAACGCTTCCTTATTTTCTCGCTTGGTGGTAATATATGTCGATTACAAAGCAATTTCATGGTTATATTTCAAGGTATAATTTGCTTTGTGCCGACAGATTTCTGGTGAGGTATTTTTTTAAATTTAAATTTCGCGATAATTTTTGCCTGTTCATAAATCAAGGATATTAATGATACCGAAGGGAGTTCAATCTGATGATCATTAATCATTGTTCAGGATAAGAATATATAGAAAAATAACTGCTACCATTTTTTTACTATTCTAAGCCTTATTTCTATTTAACTACTATCCAACCTGATGGTAAGTGATGAATGTTATATTATCAGTTGCTCTTTCGTGATAGCTAGATTTACTGCTGTCCAAATTAGGAGAATTTTCTGATGATGTATTTCTATTTTTGTCTTATTCTTTAACTGTATGCAAGTTCAGATTCAGATTCATTAATGATGAATCTGAATGACGGAAGATAAGAGAAGAGTGTGGTTTGAAAGATGATGTTGTGACCAGGATTACGAAAGGAATGCTTCGGTGGTTTGGTCATTTAGAAAGAATGAATGAGGAAAGAGTGACAAAGCAAATTTATGTTGCAGAGGTGAACGGCAGAGTCGGGAAGTGACGCCCTAGGCGAAAGTTTATCGACCAAATTGGCGATATATTAAAAATGGGCCAAATTAAGAGTACCTTTAACCGATGAGCGTGTATGCGTAGGTATATAAATATGTGTAGGTAAATGGAAGTCCATAGTCTTTGCCTACTCTGGGTGACAGGCGTGAGTGTTTATGTTATATATATATATATATATATATATGAATGGAATTTATAAATTTGGCATCCACCTACTTCCAGACTGATTGAATAATCTAAAATTTTGCAGTCGTATTAGGAACCGTTACAAGACAATACAACTTTTCCCATATCATAGAAATTGAAAATTCTTAATTGTACTCGAAACAATTTGGTATAAAGGCGAACTTAATGCCGAAAACGCATTTTCTGCCAGCTAACCTTTGATAGTGTGGGGAGAGCTACGAAAAAAAACACAAGCTTATTTATACATATTATATGCATATTCACTGATATAAATATATATACACATTTGTATGTTTATATATACCAATAAAATACGTATTATATAGTCTATTGTACCCTAATTGTATGAATTTGTTGTGTGTTTAAAGGAATAGATACACCCGATATCAAGTCCCCCGAGGCACTCTCCAAATAATTACCGAACCGTTTTTCCACACCTGAGCCTTTCTAATGGAGTGCGTTAATACACCCTCGCCGTATTGACCTGACAACACGAATTGAATTACATTTTGGGGATACATATCTAGTTTTTAAAACATTTTATCCTATTGGAAGAATTTGCCTCAATTATCACTCTAGATAAGTATCCCCGATCTTCCCCAGTCGTGGAGTTCCATAAGCGGATACTATTATCGGAATTTATTCTTAGAAGAAAGATAGAAAGAAGGAAATAGCTCAATTAAATAAAATTATGTTTTTTACCTAGTTTGAAAGTAACACCCCCCCCCCCCCCCCCAATAGGCATAACGTTTTATGGGATTTTGCTATGGGGAAATGCGGCTGATTCAGCAGCTCTTAAAGATAAATTTAAAGAAATAAATATATTAACTTTGGCCTCTCAGTATATTTACGAAAATTTAATGTATGTTCACAAAAACAAAGGTAGTTTTAGTAAAAAATGTAATGTGCATTCCGTAAATACTAGGAACAAACACAAGCTAGTGATACCAGTTTCTCGACTCCACAGAGTCAGTAATTCATTCTTGGGGCAATGTATACGCTATTACAACAAGGTCCCGGAAAGTGTACAGGCTCTCTCTATTAGCAAGTTTAAATTTTTTGTTAAGTTGAAACTGTATAAAAAGGGTTATTATAGTATAAATGAATACATGGTTGATAATAACCCCTAGGAATGAGGTGATCGCTTCCAAGCTGTTTCTAAAATAAATTTTGTACTTATACATATAGTTTGTACAACCATTATTGTAAAATTTGCTTTAAAAAAAGTCTCGCTGGGTATTTTGCTGGTTCTTCCCAGGACAGAGGTATTTTTTCGAACCAGTGGTAAAGTAAAAAAATGACTTTCAATAAGAAGTGATCTATATTGAATAAAAAAATATTCTATTCTATTCTATGATCCGAGCTTCACCAACGCGCTCTTCGGGGCTTCCGGAAATTACACATTTCAAAAATGTAAGCATTATATTTTATCTTAAATCTTTAATAGTCCTCAATTAATTTATAACAATGATTCATTCGTGCACTATATTTTTTAATATCTATAATACTTATGAGATATGTATGGCATATTAGGTTGCCTATGCGACAGTTCGGTGAAGACTAATCAATATTTTGTTACCAGCCACTCGAAAATCTGCTTTACAGTGCGTATAAACGACAAAACAAAATACATACAACGGATAAGCATTATTTTTATACGAATTTCATATTAGAAATAGTTATCTAAGTAACAAAATCAGTAAAAGAAAAACGGCAGGTAAAATATTACGAAACGACAAAATATATCCTTTTCTACCGACTTCAAAAAGGAGCCGGTACTCAATTCGACTTAATTTTTTTTATGTACCTCATAACTTCTTACTGGATGAACCGATTTCGATGACTCTTTTTTTATTCGAAAGCTGGTACTTCTTGTGTGGTGTCATATTAATTTGATCAAGGTCTGACCAACAGTTTTTTAGTTATTCTTAATAATTTATATTGATGACGGTTGTGCAAAATTTTTTATTTTAAATTATTAGGCAGGAAAAATACTACTATATTACTTCTTTAAGTCCATTGCATTTAGGAAAAAAATACTAAATGAAAATGAGTACACAATTAAGATGTGTTAAAAAGTCTCACATGACGCGAAAAAAATTATTTAATCCGGTAAAATTTCTTAAGTAATGCTTAGAAAATGCAGATGCGTTCTCAGGACTAAGATAGAATGCCTCTTTTCCAGTAAAAAGGGTCTCCGGTTCTCTACACTCACCAAACGAAACACAGCAGCATTAAGCTGCTATTATGCGCTGATAATCTGTGAGGGCGTGGACCTATCAAACCGACCCATTCGTGCTACAACTATACTATTAACATAGCTGTGGCATGGCTTTACTACGTATATCAATCTACCATACACAATAGAGGGCATCTGCCTAGCTGTGGGACATAAATTTTTTTTTATAGGATAAGGGTGACAAACGAGCACACAGTCCACCTGATGGTATGTGGTTGCTGCGGCCCATAGACATCTACATCTATCCTCTATTACAAATCAAAATGTAGATGCGTTGTCACCCGTGAGGACTAAGATGGAATGCCTCATTTCCAGTAAAAAGGGCCTCCGGCCACCTGCACTCACCAAGCGAAACGCAGAGGTAAACCTCTACTTCACGCTGGTTTTCTGAGAGGTGGTGGTACCACCCCGGTTCGAGCCGGCCCATCCGTGCGACAGCAAAAGCTGCCGCGTCGCTCTACCACTGTTATATTTTATTTAAGCTATGGCAATTTGGAGAAAGTGAGTTGAAGCTTGGAATAAATAAAAAAACCAATAGTTGCACTTTTTAGCCATTTCATTTGGAAGGCCGTAAATAACAAGTTCGATAGGGCCAAGTGCTCTCGAAACGTCAATGGACAGCTGTGGGTATCAAGTGAGCTCACACTTCACTCGATTTCCTGCTTTTGTTCTCCATGTCAATTGTTGAATACGTGGTTTTTGAGCCGGGGATTTTGACTATTGATTCGCAAATCGTTTGTGTAATATTACAATTCAAAAATTATGTGTTGATTAAGTTCAAATTACAAGTTGTGAGATACTGTATTTTAATTTTTTTTATTATTATTATAGCTTTGAATTCCCACACTTTATATATTTTTTTACTGTGTAGTGGTGGTTTAGGAATATCCACTACTCCATTACTTGTCTTTACATTTACTTATGTAAGAGGCAACAGATTTGGTTCCCAAATCAGAAGATGATCACCAGCAGGATTAAAAATTAAAAAACTGTGTTTGCCAGCCCTCTTGCCAAGCGTGTAAACTATGGCAAATATCCCCCTATGAGGCAATCTATGGGGGACCTCTACTCGTATGTTCAGCAGTGGACTTTAATAGGCTCTAATGGTAACGATATTATATTTATTTTTACCAAATAGGTTACTTGTAGTTTTGTGTATTCTTGGTATATAGTCTCATTCGGGTAAAAGCCTCCACCATCTTCATCATCTATCTGTTTGTATTAGTAGCAACGCTTACCAAGTTTTTATCTTCTATCTATAATATAAAAATGAATCGCTGAATGTGTTGCTAAGCGCAAATCTCGAGAGCAGCTGAACCGATTTGGCTAATTCTTTTTTTATAATATTTCTTGAAGTACGAAGATGGTTATTACGGAGAGAAAATTTTAAAAAATTGCCTGAAAAAGTCTAAAAACATCGCTTTTCTATATTCCCATACAAAAGATTCGTAATAATACTTAAAAGTCAATTTGAACTTTAATACCATACGATGAAGTTTAAGTGTCAGTGGAGGGGTTCCGGGAAGGCAAAACCATTGAGTGACGTTTCCATCTTATAAATATTTATACGATGGAAACTTAATTTAGAATAAGTAAAAATAAAATGAAATATATTAAGTAGGTTGTCATAATAAGAAATCAGAAATTGTAATTTTCATTGTGATTTTTTAGTGACTGTTGAAAAAATTTTATGTGTTTTATAATTTTTATTTTTTGACATAATGTAATTATGAACTTTCTTTTTTCTTTTTTTATCTTACTAGCTGACTCGGTGTCTCGAATAGCAGAATAAGTATTAAAAAAAATAAAAAATTTAAGAATCGACTGTTAGGCGGTACGAAGTTCGCCGGGTCATCTAGTATATATATAATTTCATCTGCCCTTATTCTCCTCTGTGTCACCAGGGCAATATGTCCCCGTGCTTCAAAATCAGCGTGTGAGCGTGCCTCCGATCTCATACCACAATCTATACTAATCTATACTAATAATATAATAAAGCGAAAGAGTTTTTTTGTTTTTTTTTGTTTGTTTAAACGCGCTAATCTCTGGAACTACCAATCCGATTTGAAAAATTCTTTTTGTATATTATAGCCAGATTCATGTAGAATAGTATAGGCTATCTAGCATTAAGCTACATTACTCAGCTAGCCTTAAATATGGATATTTGTTAAGCAAGTCAGAAGAAAAAGCACTCCCGAAATGATTTATCCGCGTACGCTGGTGTTATCGTTAGGGATACGTAAATACAATGTTCTAGAAAAATATAGACCTTTACTCCGTCTAAAAAAAAAGTCCGCGATACCATATGTCTATTTCTTATACATAATCCATAATTTGGTATTTTGTGACAAAAAAATATTGAAAATTTAAAAGTGATTTATGAGCGTTATTATTAGGCATGGCCTATTTATCCTTACGAACGAAAGTTACTTCATCATCAAGACAATTTTATGAAGATAAACTTTGTTCTTTATACCATGTTATTTGGACGCATAGTTTAAGAGATAATGTAAAATTAAAATAATTCAATAATTGGCTGGGCGCGCGAACGACGCTTAAACCCTAGCCGTTATAAAATGCTTGAACTAGGTTATGTCGTACACCTCGGACACGTGATGACGCGAGTGAAACCGCGGGGCACAGCTAGTTATTATATAAGGCACGTTTTAACATGGACTGAGGATCACCAGGGTTTCGTACACTTCCGTTACTATTTTACATCGTATGGTCCCAGTTTCGAATATTGGTTTGACCTAGAATAGCATACAAGAACTTTTAATTCAAAGTAGATTACGAGTAATTGTTATTAAAAGACACGATGTTCTTATTAATTCGGTTTCGTGTATGCCTGTTCGGGTTTAATTTAGTAATATTGATTTTAACCTAACTTACCGATGAGCTAGAGACCTAAAATATAGCTCAAAATGGGTTGATAATGTAATTATAAAAAAGAAACTCTTTTTGAAAATTTTGCTATTTCTTTATTTTACCACTGGTTCGGAAAAAAACCTCTTTCCTGGGAAAAACCAGCAAGAAACTCAGCGAGACTATAAGTAAAATTTATACAATAAAAAGACACAGGTTGTAAAACTAACTAGCTAACGTTTATAAGTAATTTCAGAACATTTCTTTATCAAAAGGGTCCTTTTAAATTAACAAAATAGTTAAGTAAACTTCCTAAATAAACGCTTTCAAATATAGGGAATTACGTCGTCAGATAATTGAATACTCGTAGGCAAAAGACGGCCCGGTGTCCCTTTCGTCACCTAGCCAATGCTTAAATATAGGAAAGGTCTAATACAAACTCAAATAAATGTTAGAAAATCCCCGTGGGAAAATATTTAACAACTTATTTAAGTAACAAAGAACTTTCTTGCGCAGTAAGTGAGGGAAACGCAAATAGCAGCGGTTGATAAACACGCATTTAATACAGTGATTTTGTGGTAAGAAAGTCACACAAACCTAGCTGAAATTGCAATTAATAAAAATTTACTTTTAATAAAAATAAAAGAAACTAAACTATAAATGAATAAAATAATTTCACAATCTGAATTTTTTTATAGAACAAGGGCGACAATCTAGGACACAGTCCACCTGATGGTAATGGATGCTGTGACCCATAGACACTTATCCTCGATTAAAATCAAAATGCAGCTGCGTTGTTACCCATGTTATCTATGCATGTTTAATGATAAGTAAATTCTCAAAAATATAAAATGATTATTATACATACAAAAAAACTGAATTCGTTTGTACGTGGTAGAGCCATGCTGCATCTACATTATGGTTTATTTTATATGAATAGGGTGACAAACGAGCACACAGTCCACCTGATGGTAAGTGGTTGCTGTTGCCCATAAACATCTACATTTATCCTCGTTTGCGAATCAAAATGCAGATACGTTGTCACCCGTGAGGACTAAGTTGGAATGTCTCTTTTCCAGTAAAAAGGGTCTCCGGTTCTCTACACTCACCATACGAAACACAGCAGTGGTAAACTGCTATTTGTCGCTGGTATTCTGTGAGAGCGTGGTCCTCCCCCTAATATAGCTGCAGCATGGCTCTACCACGTATAAAAACTTGGTTGTAGCACGAATGGATCGGCTCGACCGGGGAAGGACCACGCTCTCACAGAATACCAGCGTAAAATAGCAGCTTAATGTTGCTGTGTCTAGTATGGTGAGCGTAGAGAACCGGCGACCCTTTTTACTGGAAACACGAGGTGACAACGCATCTACATTTTGGTTCTTAATCGAGGATAAATGTAGATGTATATGGGCCACAGCATCCACTTACTATCAGGTGGAGTGTGTGCTCGTTTGTACCCTTATTCTATATAAAAATAACTCTTACCAGGTCGCTTACGGGTATAATGCGGTCACTAGAAACCCTTTTTCCCCATGGGTTGTCCATTCTTCGTCTTATTATATTGCTGGCCCATTGCCACATCAACTTACTGATCCATTGGGCTATGACAGTTACTACGATTCTATTGCGGATATTAGTGAAATTCCGAACAAAGCCTTCTCTATTGCTCACTAAGCGACCTTGAACTTCCTCAGCCGGCCAGCAGTAAAAACAATTACCGTTACCATTCCAGCCTATTAAAGTCCACTTGTGAACATACGTCTCCCCAATGAATTGCCTTATATTGCAATATTTGCCATACTTGCCACGCTTGGCGGGCGGGTTGGCAACCGCAGTTTTTTTTTAGTTATTACCAGAAAAACGTTGCTACCCATCTCCTGGTTTGTTTCCCTCTGTCGCCTATCATAACACCCATGGGATGATATGGAGTAGTGAATATTCTTACACCGCCAGTACGCGGTAAGAACTATGGAGATTGGAGACAATAAAAGTATTCGATGAGTGGAGTTGTCAGTCGTGATCTACAACTCTTTTAAATACAAAGACGTCACAAAAACTAGAGAAACGTTGTAAAACTGAGAAGAAAATGAATTTCTTTTCAGATTTCACAACCTATTTCCTTTTAGGAGATACATTTCGTCGAGATCGCCTCTCGCCATTTCACCACTGCTCCGGTTTGTTAGCGGACTCAATTCCGTTCGCCAAATCGAATTTCTCGCAGCTCAAAACCTCACTAGCGCAAATCTAAGTCGCTCTATGTTTCCGAGGCGCTTTTCAAACTTCAATTTCAAATCAACGTAATGGAGCGTTGGAAGTGATGCTTTTGAAATTGGAAGGTAGCGGTTGCTTGACACGTGACAGACTTACGCTTTCCTGGATTAACGGGTTTGGAAATATGTTATTTGAGAACTGAACCTTATTTCGACACACTTTCGTCTTCAAATCAATTGTGCGGAAATGATTAGCAGTAGTGAATACATCTTATGCTGCAGCCGTGGTAGCTCAAGGGCTAAGCGTTCGCTGTAAATTTTACTGTAAGTGACACACCCGGGTTCAATTTCCGTCCGGTTTCGAACCCCGCCGGCGACAATGAAAATTGTTGGGTACAGTTTTAAGTGCAGATTTACCACGTGCTTGGCGTAAATTATTAATAAAAAAGTAAAAGGGACTCCTGTCGTCATTACGTACAATACAAAAAGCAACAGCATTATGTTCCTAACTTCATTCGAGCTATCTTCAACTCAGTTTGAAAAAGTAAAAAAATATTACTTTTTATATTCACGCGAATGCTACAAATCGGATAAGACTGATTTTACGCCCTGATGTTATTGTTAACCTTCTTTTTTTATAGTATAGGTTGACAAACGAACACACAGTCCACCTGATGGTAAGTGGTTGCTGTGGCCCATAGACATCTACATTTATCCTCGTTTGCAAATCAAAATGCAGATGTGTTGCCACCCGTGAGGACTAAGATGGAATGCCTCGTTTCCATTAAAAAGGGTCTTCGGTTCTCTACACTCACCATACGAAACACAGCAGTGGTAAGCTGCTATTTTACGCTGGTATTCTAACCTGAGCTACCTTTAGCTATTGTACGCGGATGTTAGCTAATTAATTTTCTCACCTTTCATTATAATTGTAGCCCTTCTCAAGTCCACTACTCAACATGGACTTGCTCAGGGAAAAGCCACAAAACGGGTCTCATTTGTCTTTTGTCGCGGTCGGTTTTTTTAGGAATTTGATTGTAATTAGGAAGACGCTGCTGCCCATCTGGTTTGTTTTCCTTTATCATCTCTTACCACACCCACGGGATGGTTTGGTGTAGTGGATATTCTAACGCCACTACTACTTAGCCGTCTCATCTTTAGTAAAAAATAGGTGTTTTTGATTTATTTTTCTACAAAATTATAACATTTGAGAATTAAACCACCTCTAGAAAAATTTACAATTGTGATATGTTTTCCTACGAGTTCCCCCAGTTGCGTTTTACGCCATTCGACTTGTGAGTGGCAGTAACCGGATTTGGAGTATTTTTGTATTTTCGACTTATACATCTACAGCTGTCAGCTGCTGGACGTTTTATTTAAAAACGGAACAGAATCCGGAATAACATTTTTTTACTGTATTATTTTTATAGAAATAAGGGCCAATAAACGGGCACACAGTTTATCTGATTATATTATGCGTATATTCAACGGCATCTAATCCCCAATTAAGAATCAAAATGTAGATGTCTTGTAACCCTTAAGGGCTTACGGAATGCCTAGATTCCAGTTCCAGAAAAGTCTCCAGTTCTCTATACTGATCATACGAAACACAGCAGCATTTATCTGCTATTTTACGTTGGTATTCTGTGAGAGCGTGTTGATTCTACGGTCAAGCCTACACGTTCGTGCGTGAGACGTAGACAGTAGCGTAGCTGTATATAAATTTACCATTTACATTTGTACATAAACATGCTCGGGCCGCACCTCTCAATGCAGGCAGTCTCCGAATGAGATGATGCCAGTCTTGTCAGAGGAGTGGGATTACAAAGACCGCTTTCAGTTGTTAGGGGTGGAGATTTCTCGGAAACCCACCTTTTGATGGTTCATTGAGTCCAGGGCAAAACACAAACAAAATTAAACAAAGACCAACGAAGCTAGTCATCTATCAGTCAGTCTATCATTGGTTGCTTTTTAGAGGCATCATTTGTTTTAGAAGATAGATCGGGAGCTTACTTTTTCTTTTCAAATTGCCGCCTCCCTGAAATTCTAAAATCTGCCGCCCGGAGCCATGTCCTGCCCCACCCCTCTTCGCTGCGCTACAGCCCGTATAAATGCGTTTCTTTGTTACAACGCGTTGAGCCAAATGTACCAAATAGGCCAATATAGGTTTGGCGTTTGTCCAGCAAATTGAGAGAGCTCTGAACTCTGCTCATGCACCTACATGTTTTTTATTGAGCAGTTGTTTTAGTTACAACACAAACCAATGTATATCATTCATAATGAGGTACCGCCATGATTGTTTGGTGTGCTATGTAGAGAAATATATAGAAGTAACTATTATTATTAATTTATTACTATTGGATTTCGTAGATTTTAATTTTTGGCGCGGTATCTTTTATCTGAAATAAAAGCAGCCGCAGTAACTCCATATAACATCAGATATCTGATTTATGATTCTGCTATCACAGCTATTAATCGTGACTTACAACGTATATCACACTGGTCACAGCGCTTTGGTATAACGGTAAATCCCAATAAATACCAGGCTATCGTTATTGGTAGTCGTCGATTGGTGTCACAACTTAACATATCTGAACTACCATCCATTTACTATGAAAACTGCGTTATACCCTTCAGAACTAGTGTCAAGGACCTGGGTTTAATTATCGACCCGTCCCTTAGTTGGATATAACAGATGTCCAAGGTTTGTCGTAAAGTCACAGGCATACTAAGTTCCTTCTATCGCCTTAAGTTTTTTCTGCCTCCTTAACTAAACGTCTTCTCGTCCAATCTCTAATTATGCCGATGTTTGTCTAACTAATATTTCTCAGGAGCTGCTAAACAGGTTGGACAGGTTACTTAACATCTGTATCCGATTCATCTTTGGCCTGCGCAAATATGATCACGTTTCCGAATTTCGCTTTCAGTTAAAGTGGTTAATTATACGCCAGCGCAGAGATTTCCGAATCCTGTGCACTCTGTTTTCAGTTCTTAATAATCCCACCTCAGCCCATTATCTAAAAGAAAGATTTCAATTCCGTAGTGACACTCATTCTCTCAATATCGGTTCTTCACACAGTTTATTCCTGCTTACTCTTCTCCACCATTCTCGGTCTATGTCAAATTCTTTCACAGTTACTGTCATTACCTCTGGAACTCATTGCCTGTTGACCTGCGAACAATACCTGCCAAAAATGTTTTAAAAGAAAACTATATGAGCATATCCGTAGCCTACAAAGTAAAGTCAACTTACTTTATATGTTTATAGTTATTTATATATACATTTATTGAGATATATATGTGATATATAAACTGAATTTATATCATGACAACTTAACTGCCAAAGCTCACTCTCTCTACCCAAGGTTAGCTGGTAGAGAATGCCATATAACATTAAGCTCGCCATTTGTACAAATATTTGGTGCAATAAAGAATAAAAATATATTGGTAAATCCAATTAGGCATACCTTAAGCGCATTAAAAAAATTCCGTATAACATGGTTATACGGAATTTTTTAAAATAGTTTAAATACATTTCGACAGCACTATCGGCTTCAACACCCTCGAAAACCATGAAAATGACACCCATGATGAAAAAATTGATACCTATTGCAGCCGCCATCTTGGATTTACATTTCGACAGCACTATCGGCTTCAACACCCTCGAAAACCAACCTTGACATTTACTATGATACCCTCACTCAATTTATGACCAAACTTAAGCATGTTGACGCACGTTAAACTGCAGTTGTACAAATTAGCTTTTATTAATTTTCTTTTTGTTCTTAGTTAACATAATTTTATTAAATTTGTTTAACTTTTTGTAACACAACGCATGCTGTGATTGCCTATAATTATAAGAGCAGTTGATCATGTAAAATTTATATTACTGTTAAGTAACCAAACATTTATTGCTGTTTCTTATGTTGGCAATCCAAATAAATTAAAAAAACCATGAAAATGACACCCAAGATGAAAAAATTGATATCTATTGCAGCAGCCATCTTGGATTTACATTTCGACAGCACTATCGGCTTCAACACCCTCGAAAACCATGAAAATGACACCCAAGATGAAAAAATTGATATCTATTGCAGCCGCCATCTTGGATTTACATTTCGACAACCCTATTGGCTTCAACTCTTTCAAAAACCATGAAAATAACACCCATGATGAAAAAATTGATATCTATTGCAGCCGCCATCTTGTATTTACATTTCGACAGCACTATCAGCTTCAACACCCTCGAAAACCATGACCCATGATGAAATAATTTATACCTATTGCAGGCGCCACCTTGGATTTACATTTCGACAGCATTATCGGTTTCAACACCCTCGAAAACCATGAAAATGTCACCCATGACAAAAAAATTGATAATACTTACTTTTAGTACGTACTACTGTTATTTATTCTGTGCTTTTAAAATATTGTAATAAAAAAATCTCTTATTATTATTATAATCAAGTATTTAAGAAATTTGGTTATTCGAATATTGTGTATTTATACAGCGATCTTTTTGAGCCGCTGCAAACAACCGAAACAATGTCTACTCACGACGGCGATTGACGCCAAACTGAGTGTGAGTAAACTACTCTGTGGCTGTAGCTCCCCATTTACAGAAATAATTTACATACAAGGCTACCATATCAACGAAAATTTCGCCATTTTGGAGTCGAAAAAAGTTAATTATAGCTAAACAAAACAAAATTACACTGCCATTTACATTCAGTGGCTTCCCATATGATAGATGTAGAGATTAAAAAATAGACTGAGTTGAATAATTGATATTTTCAAAAGATATTGTGTTTACAAGCCTTGGGGGCATGATAAATCTACACCATAAGCAACTAAAACCCCTTTTTTTATTTAAAAATAGCAATTAATCGGTTTAAAAAAGTATTAATAAGTTAAACAATCATTTATCTTTCTAACAATGTGCTTTTTACATCATTTATATGTATAATATGATTGCTAGATACGATTTTATTCGATAAAACGTTGGAATCTTAATTTTTAGGCGATAGTAGAACATACCTTGCGCTTTCGCTTAAGGTATGCAATAAATGAATAAAATATCTGCCAGTAAATGTCCCGTCAAAATCGATCTAGATACTTCGGAGATTAGCCGGACAAACAAATAGACAGGAAGATAAAAAAACCGGCGAAGTGCGAGTCGGACTCGCGCACCGAGGGTTCCGAACAAATCCGTAGGTTAAAATTATTAAAAATATTTTTATTATGTGATGTAACTAAAAATTTATGCGTTTCGAAATTTTTCCTTTATACGTTCCTATAATACGTTGCTTCGTACCAAATTTTAAGATTCTGAGTTCACGGGAAGTACCCTGTAGGTTTTGATCCCCTTGCGGCATATTATTTGCGACATAAACGGTTGTATCTTTTGATTGCGTTGGCTTAGAAGTTTGTTTTGTTCACAGCTCCAAGGGACAGTAGACTTTAGTATTTGATATGAATTTCAGCTTGATACCTCCACGCGTTCCTGAGAAAAAGGGTCTTGACAGACAGACAGACAGACAGACAGACAGACAGACAGACAGACAGACATACAGACAGACAGACAGACAGACAGACAGACAGACAGACAGACGGACAGACGGACAACAAAGTGATCCTATAAGGGTTCCGTTTTTTCCTTTTGAGGTACGGAACCCTAATTATAAAAAAATATTTTTCTAATAAGTACCGTATATCTTTATTATCGATATTTTATATGTATTTAGTAAAAGCTTTTATTTTGACATTACAAACAGAGAAATATAACTGTAACATATTATGTTGGTAGATACGAGTAATAATTACGTTTTGTCAGCTACACTTCATAGCTCGAGTCTGTGAATAAATAAGTGCTTACAGTTTCGGTGTGCTTAAATAAACCTTTCCCTTATTCATAGAATAGCGAGGATGTTACAATAACATACATACACAATCTGAAAGATGCTGTAAGAGTCTATGTAGGATATATCTTACCAGCGTTGAAACAACTAGACTAGTTTATTTTAGCTATTTCCTTGGCATAATGTTGTATGGTATATTACTATTTAATTGTACATATTTGCTTTGCTGAGGGTCATAAGAGCAATCTATGATTTAAAACCTAAAGCGTCTCTCAAAATTAAATTTAAAGGAATTAATAAATTATCTTATTCGACACTATTCCGATGATATCCCGGACGTCAGTCTGAGCGAAATTAGAATAGCTCTCCAGAAGCTTAAAAACGGTAAGGCCCAGGCGAGGATGGAATTACAGCGGAGCTTCTGAAAGCGGGTGGGAAAACCGGTACTTTAAGTCCTTCAGAAGCTCTTTAATTCTGTCCTCGATGGTGGCATTACACCGGAGGCGTGGAGCAGAAGTGCGGTGGTCTTGTTCATCAAGAAAGGTGACAACGCTTTCTTGAATAACTACAGACCGATTTCCCTTCTGAGGCACGTCTATGTGCTGTTTTCGAGAGTCATTATGAATCGTCTCGCTCGCAGACTTAACGACTTCCGGCCTCCCGAACAATCCGGTTTCCGAAAGGGCTTTAGCACCATAGACCACATACATACCCTTCGGCAAATTGTACAGAAGTCCGAGGAGTACAATTTGCCACTATGTCTGGCGTATGTGGACTATGAGAAAGCTTTTGATTCCGTCGAAATTTGAGCGGTGCTGCAGTCCCTTCAGTGGTGCCAAGTTAACTGTCGGTATATCGAAGTGCTGAAGTGCTTGTATAGTAGGGCAACAATGGCTATCCGAGTACAGAACCAAAGTACGAAACCTATCCAATTGCAGAGAGGTGTAAGACAGGGTGGCGTTATATCTCCGAAACTCTTCACTGGTGCATTGGAAGACGTTTTCAAGCTTCTGGACTGGAAAGGTTACGGTATTAACATCAATGGCGAGTACATCACCTTCGATTTGCCGACGATATAGTCCTTATGGCAGAATCTCTGGAAGCACTATGCTCAATGACCTCAATAGTGTCTCCTAACGGATAGGTCTTAAGATGAACATGGACAAAACAAAGATAATGTCATGTCACACCTATGCCGGTAGTTGTTGAGAGGTCAATCGACGCATTCAACTCGGTTGCGCAGCGTTCGGGAAATTACGGTACATCTTCTCGTCAGGTATACCTCAAAACTTAAAAACGAGACTGTACAACCAGTGCATGTTGCCAGTGATGACTTATGGAACTGAGACGTGGTCCTTCACTGCTGGCCGGATGAGGAAGCTCAAGGTCACTCAGCGAGCTATGGAGAGGGCTATGCTCGGAGTTTCTCTGCGTGATAAACTTAGAAATGAGGATATCCGCAGTAGAACCAGAGTGACCGACATAGCCCAACGGATTAGTAAGCTGAAGTGGCAATGGGCCGGCCATATAACTCGAAGAACTGAAAACCGATGGGGAAAAAAGGTTCTCGAGTGGCGGCCTCGTACCGGCGGACGAAGTGTAGAGCATCCCCCCAATAGATGGAGTGACGACCTGGTAAGACATGCAGGAAGTCGATGGATGCAGGTGGCTCAGGACCGTGCTTTGTGGCACTCCTTGGGGGAGGCCTATGTTCAGTAGTGGACTTTGTGAAGGGCTGTAATGATGATGATGATGATGAATAAATTAACTTTGACCTCTCAATACGTTAACTAAAACTTAATGTATGTACACAAAAAAGTATCGTTTAAAAAAATAAGTGATATCACTCTGTAAGTACTAAGAAAAAACACAAACTAGTAATACCAGTTACTCGACTCCACAGAGACAGTAATTCATTATTGGGGTGTTGTGTACGCTTTTAAAACAAAAATTCCGAAAATATATATAATTTGTCCAGCCACAGGTGCAAAAACTTTATTAATCAAAGATTGTATGAAAAGGGTTATTATAATATTAAGTAATTTATGGATGATAATAACCCCTGAGAATGCGGTGATCGGTACCTACCAAGCAATTTGTACTTTGTTTTGTGTAGTTGATTCTGTAATATAATATTATACCATTGTAAACTGTTTTCTTTCAAAATAGTAAGATTCCGCTGGATTTCTTGCTGGTTCTACCCAGGAAAGAGATGTTTTCTGAACCAGTAGTAAATTAAACATATGAATGACTTTTAATATTATGTATTATTTAAACTCTATATTAAATGAAAAAAGTTTTATTAGGGTCCCGTACCCGAAGGGTAACCAACGGGACCCTATTACTAAGCCTCTGCGATCAGTCCGTCTGTCTGTCAGCGGGCTGTATCTCATGATCCGTAATAGGTAGACAGTTAAAATTTTCACAGAAAGTGTATTTCTATTGTAAATAAATTACAATTAAAGGGGGCTCCCCTACTAGAAAACGTGTTTTACGATGGTACGAAACCCTTCAGGCGCGGGCAAGATCCAAGGAAAACGAAGTGTGGGTCGAAGAAGAACATCTTGGCTAAAAAACCTACGCCAATGGTTTGGAAAGAGCACCCGTTCCTTATTCAGAGCCGCGGCATCAAATATTCAATTTGCCTTAATGGTCGCTGACCTTCGAAAGAAGATGGCACTTTAAGAAGAAGAAACCGGCAACGATTGGACACTGACTCCACGTATAAGTATTTAATAGAACAAAGTATTATAATCACTAAATACAATAATTATGTCCTTTACGAGCCTTGAGGCTACCAACGCGTTCGGTAACTGAAGGGAATGTGTTTTTTTCTTCGAATCAGTGGTAATTAAACAAAAGAGTGGCTTTCAATATGTATTATTTATAAACTATATTGCATATTTCTGTTTCTGTTTCTCCTCGATTTATTTCTTGCTTGCCCAGAGTCAGCAACTACACTCGCCTACCGTGTTGTGGCCAACATTAGGATCTTATGCAGCAACTTCACACTATTGCCGCAGTGTTGTCAACATTAGTTAGAAGGCTTCTTTTTAAACCATAGTTTAAATCCGATACTGTCAATAAAACAATTTTTATAAAATGGTTTTTACTATAACAAGTTTATAGCCTATATATGTTTCATTGGCGCGGCTAAAAAGATCATGGTGCAATTAGTCTCCTGCCTGCTTTATTGCGTGTTGGCAGACTTCCTATGTCTCAAAATATTTCCTTCCTAAGACATTCAGATGTTTGCAAGATGGTTTCCTTCACAATTAATTTTAGTAATACTAGTGCCAGCATGAACTCGAACTCGACTTGCGCAGATAAAGTTAACAGTGGGCTCTTAACTATTGAACTATCTTCACAGTCTAGTATTCACTTTCACGATTAAAATACTGTAGAATGATTTATAATTACCATAACTGCCATTTAATAACAAAGGCCGCATAATTTTCATACAGATTTTACTGCATAAAGAGCCATATGAGTCTCGAGGCCCACTCCACCTGACCAACACTGACCACTCCAACTGCTCTTTATTACTCGGTGACGGTTAAATGGAGAGGATACGTTTTATTTCACAGTTTTAATTGCTCACTGTTATGACAGCACTTCTTTTTATTTTTATTCGTACGAATTGACTTTTGAAAAATATAATACCGAATAGAAATACAATTGCGTTACAGCTCTAAGGCCGCGGGTTCGAATCCCGCACGGAATAAGTATGTGTATGGCCTACAAATGATTGTTCCGGGTCTGGATGTTTGTCCTTGTGCAATATATGTTTGTAAACTGCCCCCACGATACAGGAGAAAATGCTAGTGTGGAGGTTATGTTATTTAAAAAGGAAAAAAGAAGGATCCGTTATGAATATATCTTAACACGTTCAGTATTAGTAAAAACGATGATACAGTTTTTTATAGAAATGACAAACGAGCGCACAGTTCATCTGGTCGTAAGTGGATGCTGTGGCCCATAGATATCTATATTTATCCACAAGTAAGAATTAAAATGCAGATGCATTGTCACCCTGAGGACTGAGATGTAATGCTTCGTTTCCAGTAAAGAGGGTCTCCGGTCCTTTACAATCACCAAACAAGTACTTTGAGGGTGATAATAACCTCGATTTATTGCGTCTGCTTTTATTGCGCCAAACCTTAAAAATTATTATTCTCAAACCGTCGTCAACATCTACCAAATTACTTGTGTGCTGCATCAACTATCAAGAATTTTGTGAGTAAATAAAACGTCACATTAGGTTGTATGGGACTATATCCCTTTGCCCAAAAGAAATGCTAAAAGTTGCCTCCTCTCTCTTCCCTTAATGACAACAGAAGGGGACAGGTATAGATATTAATATTTGATTAGAAGTGAGGCTATCATTGAAACTGACACCTTTACTCAATATAATGAAATGAAACGTCAAAACAAAATCAACAATGATTACCATAGGAGTTACACAATCTCATTGCAAATCGGCATTCCATCTAGAGGAGGGGCCACCTTAAGCTCTGTTTACTGGCTCTACCTCACGGTAATATACTTTAAAACACCATGAATTAATTTTAAAATTTATCGGTGAATAAGAGTGGTCATTAATATGGAGCAGGTAGGGGGGTGATAGAATACGCAACGATGATACAGATTAGTAAGCTATATAGTTACAGAGTAATGTGTTTTAAACGATTTTAAATGATTCTGATGGAGGTGACAAAGTTTAATACTAGGTTTATGCATAGTTTAATACTATATGCATAGTGGCCAGTATTAATTCCATTGCCAACTTTATTCCAATTCATTTTTGTGATTTGGTACGTGATACACTAATATTTAAAATAATTAACTACTTTAATTAATTAATTAATTTTAAAAAGTTATATCACTTACTTAGATAAGTAAGTTTTCCCATTGAACAAATTACGCCGATGGTAATATTAATTAGTATTAAATATTAAAAACGTTACTCAACTTTCTATTTAGGAACTTTTACTATTTAAGAATAATTAAGGTTATTTTTTTAATATTCCATAATTTTTTTTAAGAATCTATAGATAAAATAATTTTACGTGGCAGATTTTTGATGTAGCGTATGTGGCTACAGCACGAATAAATCGGTTGGAACGGAAAATTATCTCGATAGCACAATATACCAGCGTACAAGTGGTAAAATTAAAAAATTTTACAACCGTTTGCAATATAAATAAAAAGATACTACATCAATGTAGTCGAAGTCAATTAAATAAGCATTATTAAGGATAACTCAAAAACTATTGCTCAGATCTTTATCAAATTTATATGGGGCCACATGAGAAGCACCACTTTCAAATAAAACAATCATTAAAATCGGTTCACCTAGAAAAGGTTAATTAATTAAAATAAATATTAGTAAAACAAGTACACGCATGTATCCAAATTACAAAAATCAAGATGAAGTTTCACTAGGTGACAAGATTCAAATTAAAATGTTTAACTGTAACATTCAAATGATTCTGTTTTAATTATTCCAGTATATACGTAGTGCCCGTGGTAGATGGAAGTAGATTTATAAAGTCAATGTCGTAAAAAATTAAAAAGGCTTTGATATAATACTGGGATTTGCCTGGACGGAGCGCCGCGCTTTGTCGGATTGTTTAAGTGCGGGACGTTGTAGGATTTATGTAGGATGCGCTTTTTTAGTTGAGTATCATCGCGTTTTTAGAATTGTGAATGTTAGAGAAATGAAGTGAAAATAGTAGCGTCACTTATGTTTACACTTTTGAAAAAATATTTATTTTGTCATTGGTGAATCTGTGGTGAATTTTTTTTAATTTATGAAATTAATTATTAAGGCTTTTTGATTATTAATTAAAAATGTGTAAATTTTACTTATACTTAACTATAAATGTAAATTTATTTCATGGCAAAACTAAAATATGTTAGTAGTAAGTAAAGTTATGTACAACCGAACACTCACCATACATTTCTATGTATTTATAATATGAGTTACTTAGCCGTGAATGTAAAATTGGTTCGGACGATGCGCCTACGTCGACGGTACGGTATTGATATGTTTTATGGGGATGGGAGGGATGGGCAAGTGATAAAATATATTAATATATATCGAATATCGATATATTGTCATCATTTCCATGATGTACGAGGATTAGGCCCAAAATTTAATTACTGGCGGTTGGACGACGAAAAAAAACGACAACCGCACATGAATGCTTTTGTAGCTGCTTTTGTTGCTACATTTTTTGTCTTCATTAATACAAAATTTTAAAATATATCGAAATAGATTTCTAATTGATTTTTAGTTCTAATTCGATATTCTAAAATAAATCGCGTTTAAAAATATCGCATAGAATATTGATAATTCCATATATCGATATTTATTGCTCAAGCCTAGATCGCCAGTTCCGCCACCGCTCCCGCGATGCGCGTTGCATGTGCATGTTGGCTCACCTAACACTTAGCACCTAAAACCTTACGCAGTGCTATTTCTATAATTGATATTCTTCTTTCTGTATACTCTATTCTATCTCTTGCTTATTTACCATCTGTATTGCGCTGGTGCTGGACTGTCATTTCTGTGTTCAGCGCAATAAAAAAATAGGTATGAAATATTGACTATTTTTTAACATCCCCATACACACTTACACGTCTGTTAGTGATGGTGTATTAAGTAATAATGTCCTCCAGACCGAGACCGAGAAACATGACAAAAAATTTCAAGACAAGATTTATTAAGTCATACAAAATATCTAGACATTAATCAGATTAAGTGTCGCAGGTATTAAAAAGACTCCGTAAAAAGACTTCTATGGAGCGCTTACCGTTCCCGTTAATCCGGATTAAAAGGAAGCTGACATCGCAGTATTTCATTTTGGCGCAGAATAAAAGATGACTCTTTGTCCTCTAAATTTTTTTGGCAAAAAAACCGCAAGGAAAATTTCCAGTGTTTAAATAAAACTACCTTTATGTAATTTTTTTATTTTTTTTTATTTCAACAAGCTTTTATTGATCTTGCTTTTTTCATATGTATTTCTGTTTAAAAACTTGTATTCCATTTTGTTGCGCTTGCTGACTGAGCGATTTTACATGGTAGATCCACGGTGCAGCTATTTTACGGTTGTAGAACGAATGGTTCGGCTCGACCAGAGAAAGACCACACTCTCAAAGAAAACCAGCAGCGTAAAGTATTAACTTAATGCTGCTGTGTTTTGTGTGGTGAGTCTAATGAACCGGAGACCCTTTTCACTGGATTCGAGGTTCGGGGTATTCCATCTTATTCATCAAGGGTATTATTTACATTAGAAGCGTCAGTAGCCTAATGGCAGGGCGTGGACCGCGAACTCGAAAGGTCGTGGGTTCGAATCCGCCATTCGACTACTGTCGTGAACCACTTCTAACACAAGCATTTTAAGCTTACCAGAAGTAGTTAAAGGGAATATTAGTAATGTTTAATAGCATTACTAGTATTTTTAAAAAAAAAAAGGGTGGCAACGCATTTATATTTTGATTCTTAATCGAAGAAAGATGTCATTTGTCACACTTATGTTACTGAAATTTGGTACTAACTAAAAAATGGTGAGGGGGCAAAATTGAGGGTAGATTGGGAAACCCACACTTGGTTGTGCAGTATAAAGTTCAATGTAGATGCCGAGCCCGATAGCATCCGTCTAAGTCATTCTACGTAGTAATAGTGCTAAGAGAGTATCTTGGTTCTGTTCGTCATAGTGGTTCTTCTGGGGCAGGCGAGGAAGATGGTGTTGCTGAGAGGCTGGTCTGTGTTACACTGAGATCTGTAGTGTTGCGTAATTACTTGATAACACCAAAGTATGCAAATGAAAATACTTTGGTGTTATCATGCAATTTCGTCCCTCGCGTTACGTTGGTGTGTGATTGTGGCGGAGACGTGTTACGATATAGTCGAACCACTGTATCTGCTCTATACAGACTCCCACTTTTACTGCACACAATAAGTCTTATCTTGATGTATTTGCAATATCAGAAGTGGGAGCTTGTGATTAAGTTCTGACATATATATACTGGCCAGGCAGACGTTGTTCTGCCCTTTTCGACGACCCTTCATATAAAAAATCCTTAAATTCGTAATAAACGTAATTTTTAAATATATCTTTATATATAAAAATTACGTGTCACGTTCAGCAAAAAAATTATAATTATATGTTATAATTATATATTATAACATATATAACAATGTCGCCACAGTGATCAAGTTAGTCAGAAAATATATATTACAGGATATTACACATGTTTAAAAAACAAATACACAAATAATTACAATTAAATTCATTCATTCTTTATTTTTACGGTTCCGTAGGTAAACAACAAGGAACCCTTAGAGTTTCGCGGTTTTGCTCAGAGACGCTAGGCGCTACAAATCTGTAATTTGGCATAGTTATAGATATTAATCACGCCTAAAAGGCTGTCCAATGAAATCTTAAAAAACATTTTTATTTTGGGTACTTACCATACAAGTAATTTGAGGACGATTTATTTTTTACCAAAAACATTAGGGGTGTGGAACAACATCTCTTCGATTCAGGGTTCCGTTTGCGAAATATTTAGCTTTAAAGTGGTATTTTTCATTAGAGTTAAGTAGAAAAGTATACACAATAGTAGTATATATAATGAAGTTAAAAGGAAAACTATCACAGCTAAGTAGAATTAAGAAGTTAACGAGTAATAGTCGACCAACTTATAAAATGCACTTGGATTTATAAAAATTTCGTTACAACTCGATAGAAAATGACCTAAAACTAGCTGCATTAATAACTTTTAACTAATAACTTTTTATTGTCAACTGTTAAAAATAAAAATTTTATGAAGAAAATGATTTGTATGCATTACTACTATTAGCTTTACTTTTTTATTTGCGGGATAGATAGGGTATTACTATCAAAATCGAAAAGTTTTTTTAAATATTTTTTGAATATCACTCCTACTATAAGGCTGATTTGAAAAAGGTCCTGCAGTTACGATCTTCCTATTTGGGCCCATTGTTAGACGTTATGGCGGTCAAACCGCGAACTCACTTATTATGCTCATTATAAAGAAAGCTCACCTATTGTGACAGGCTGCTTCGGAACGCTGAAGAAGATTAAATATTCTAATGATGCTTGCACACAAAGGTTTTATAAAACTACTAGCTGATCCCCGTTACTTCGCCCGCGTGGAGTTATTTTTCGCGGAACCGTAAAATAAAAACAGTCCAAGTTACTCCTTATGACATCAGCTATCTGCCGGTGTGTATAAATGTTGACAAATATTGACATTAATATTTATACGATACTATTGTCACTCAATTGTTTTGCCTTCCCGGAACCCCTCCACTAACACTTAAACTTTATGGTATGGTATTAATGTTCAAATTGACTTTTAAGTATTGTTACGAATCTTTTGTATGGGAATATAGAAAAGTGTTGTTTTTAGATTTTTTCAGGCAATTTTTTTAATTTTTCTCTCCGTAATAACCATCTTCGTACTTGAAGGAATATTATAAAAAAAGAATTAGTGAAATCGGTTTAGCTGCTCTAGAGATTTGGGCTTAGCAACACATTCAGCGATTCATTTTTATATTATAGACTAGCTGACCCGGCGAACTCCGTACCGCCTAACAGTCGATCGTAAACAAACAGAGCAGATGGTTTTTTGTTTTTGAGTAATGTTACCATCGTATAAATATTGACATTAATATTTATACGATACTAACGTTTTTTTTTATAGAAGAGGGGGCAAACGGCGGTAGTCACTTACCATCAGGTGAGCCATGCGGCTGGAATTAGTCCGAACAATTCCTCAGAGCACTCCCAGTGATAGATAAGATAAAATACGCAAAGAGATGCAACATCTCTACGCAGTGCCAGTGTATCGAGCAGATCAGAAAGAACTCAGTCGTCGACGATTCGAACCGATCTGCGCTGGATGCGGTCAAGTGGAAGGAGTTGGCACTGGGGTGCCCCGGCCCAGAGATGAGAACAGTATTCCATGTGGGGCCGAACTTGCGCTTTGTAAAGTTGCAAGCGATGTGCCGGCATGAAATACTGTCTCGCTCTGCTGAGCACGCCAAGTTTTTAGAGGCCAATTTGGCCTTCCCTTCCAAGTGACCACGAAACTGCACACTATTCGATATGTCGACGCCAAGGATTCCGATACTAGCTGAGGCAGCAAGGGGAGTGCCTTGAAACTGAGGAGATACGACAAAGGGGTTCTTTTTAACGGTAAACGAGCAAACTTGTGTCTTCTGGGGATTGAACTGGACTAGATTTAGTCGGCCCCAATCCGAGACTTTGTTAAGCAAAGACTCGACTTCAGACACAAGTTTGTCCCGGTACCTAGCGACATTTTCCCGAGAAATATTGGCACGGCCGGTATATATCACCAGTCACTGGCATCACCAGTGCTATCGTCTGCATAGCAATGAAAGGGTTCCCGAAGGAAGGCGAACTAGCTTCTCGCCAATTCTGCCGATGTGCTCAGACCTTGCCTTTGCAATGACGCTTTTGAAGGACCTAGAGGCGGAGTTATACTTCTTTTTAAGTGCGCTGGTGTTTACATCCCGAGACGTTGATTCGTCAGCCCAGGCCCGGTAGCACTCCTGCTTATAGCGTGATGCTATTTTACAGGAGCGACCAAACCATGGCTGGGATCTGCCACCGATGGGCACCACAGAGGATGGAATAAAAAGTTCCATACCCTGAAGTACCACATCAGCAACAGAATCGGCAACAACGCTGGGATCTTCCGGCGAGAAGCAAGCCCGCCCCCAAGGGTAGGATGCAAAAAAAGACCGCATCCCGTCCCAATCAGCTGACCTATAGTGCCAAACACGGCGGCAAGCTGCAGATCGCAACTGCGATTGGAGCGTGAGTGGCACCGTACTTCGGATCAGACAATGGTCCGAAGAGCCCAGAGGGGCATCGACAGAGACCTGATATCCGTCCAGATGAGAGGTCAGCAGAAGGTCCAACAGGGAAGGTACATGGTCTTCCACTGGGATCCGCGTAGGCGAAGTAACCAGGTGTGTTAGACCATATGCCAAAGCAAAGTCATAGACAGATCTACCCGCATGATCGGTTAAACGAGAACCAAGCCATTCAGCGTGGTGGGCGTTAAAATCATCGAGTATCACGATCTCTGCGGATGGGACCTGTTGTAGCACGGAGTCTGCAGCCATTTGGACGTGGTCGATGAGTCGGTCTGTGTCGGCATTACCGCTATGGGACCTATAGAGGCACCCGTAGACGCGGGGATGGTCGTCGCTGTCTACGCGAAACCTGAGTCTCGGTTAAAAAGAGCAAGGCCGGCTTCGCCGTCTCTAGATGGTAATGGACAGCGTTAAGGTTGTAATGAAGTCCCCTGATGTTGCAAAAATTCACGGATAGCGTGACAGGGGTCGCCTTGGTTGTATTGCTCCGCTTGCCCCGAACAGCATTAGTCGCGAGCGGAATTTTGCCTCCCCCCCCCCCCCCCCCCAGAGGTAAACGCAGAGGTAAACCGTGAGGTCGTGGTACCACCCTAATTCGAGCTGCCCCATCCGTGCGACAGCAAAAGCTACCGCTTAGCTCTACCACTGTTAACGTCACTCAATTGCTTAAACTTTATGTTATGGTATTAAATTACAAATTGACTTTTAAGTATTATTACGAATCTTTTATATAGGAATATAGAAAAGTGTTCTTTTTAGACTTTTTCAGGCAATTTTTTAAAATTTTCTCTCCGTAAGAACCATCTCCGTACTTCCAGGAATATTACTTCAAAGCATTAGCGAAATCGGTTGAGCTGCTCTCGAGATTTGCGCTTAGCAACACATTCAGCGATTCATTTTTATATTATAGATAATATAACGTCACAACATTCTTATATAATAATTTAAAATTTAAAATTTTGTACCACCGACTTCAATATAAATTATTAAGAATAACTCAAAAACTATTGGTCAGACCTTAGTCAATTTCATATGGGACTACATGTGAAGTACCGTCTTTCAAATAAAAGAGGATCACCGAAATCGGTTTACCCAATAAAAAGTTATGAGGTAATACACATAAAAAGAAAACATACAGTCGAATTGAGTACAGTCTCCTTTTTGAAGTCGGTAGAAAATTCACCCTTATTATATAAAAAAAATGTGAATATTTCAAGAAATTTTGGTTAATGTTGCTCTTGTTTATGGACATGTAGAAAATATTTTTTTATCTTTATTATTTAGAAATAGATGTGTCCCTAAGGCAACCCCTATAGATCCCTCGCTTAAATTTTAATTTAGTACAAAATTAGATCGCAGTCGGGCTCTAGGCTACCTATAAGTTTACGTGTAATTTAATAAAACTTAACCTTAAACAGAATATACGAGTATAATGCCGAATTAATAAACCGTGTAGGCATTTCTAATATATTTTGTATTTTAACTTCATTTGTTGGCTTTTAAAGTAGATTTACCGTGTCGTGGCGGTGTAAGAATATCCACTAGGCCATATCATCCTGGGTATCGTAAGAAGCGACAGAGGGAAACAAATTATACGCCAAGCTGCAGCTATATTAGTAGTATAGTTGTAGCACGAATGGGTCGGCTCGACCGGGGAAGGACCACGCTCTCACAGAATACCAGCGTAAAATGGCAGCTTAACACTGCTGTGTTTAGTATGGTGAGTGCAGAGAATCGGAGACCCATTTTACTGGAAAAGAGGCATTCCATCTTAGTTCTCATGTCACGGGTGACGACACATCTGCATTTTGATTCTTTATTGAGGATAAATGTAGATGTCTATGGGTCACAGCAACCACTTGCCATCGGGTGGACTGTGTATTCGTTTGTCACCCTATCCTATAACAAATCAGGAGATGAGCAGTAGCACCCGCTTACCAAGCGTGGCAACTATGGCAAATATCCCGCCTATGAGACAATCTACGAGGGCGCTTATGTTCAGCAGTGGACTTTAAGAAGTTGTAACGGTAACGGTAACGGTGAAGTAGATTGGGTACTGTTGGTGTGATGATGACGGTGATGATGATGACGATTGAAGTGTGAGGGAGATTTTATCTGTATATAAATAAAAATAAAACTGAAGCGTCTGTCTGTAATATTGAAATAACTGACTTCTATTAAGCTCAGAGGTTTATTTGTATGCTATCTAAGACATGAATAACTATGTTTTTCTATATTTGTCTGTCCGTCTATCATTTAAGTTTTTTCTGCCTACTTCCAAAAAGGAGACGGTACTCAATTCGACTGTAGTTTTTTTATGTGTGTTACCTCATAACTCTTTACTGGGTGAACCGATTTCGATGAATCTTTTTTTATATGAAAGCTGATATTTCTCGTGTGGTCCCATATGAATTTGATCAAGGTCAGGCCAATAGTTTTTGAGTTATTCTTAATAACTTATACTGAAGTCGGCTGTACAAAATTTTAAATTTTTAATTATTTGAAAAAAAAAACGATTAAATGATAAAATAAATAATGGTCTTGATTATCTTAAATCTAAATAACGCGACATTAATACATCCTATATAAAAGGGAAGCTGGGGCGAGTCGCTAGTCAATTATGTAGATCAATAACTGCTTTGTTGGTCTAATGTTTGTATCCCGGGTCGGGCCAAAAAAAAATCAGTTATTGAGTTTTTGCATCAAGAAATTCTCAGTAGCTGCCCGGAGTCAGGAAGTTTCACCCCGTGCCTTAGAAAGCACATAGAGCTGTTGGATCTGCGTCTCATCTCTCTCCGATACGTTATCCGCATCCGGATTGCCATCCCAACGAACTGTGAGAGTAATGCTCAAATACTCAAACGCTGCTGAATTTTAAGATGTCGTGTCTCGTGCTGTCTCTATTGCTTTAAGTCAAAGTGACTGTGACACCACGAGACCTAACGACATCTTAAAATTGAGTAGAATTCGAATATTTGTTCATAAGGGTCTCTATTTCCTTACTCTCAGAGTCCGATTGTATCTGTGCTTGCGCACACACTTGTGCAATATAATTCTGTTCTACGCAGATCTTTAGTCTTTGTTGAAACTGGCTGCCGTGACCGAAATTCTTGCTAGAGGTTTTAAAGTTCAAGGATTACTGCTTGAAAATACAGGAAATAACTTAAATTCCATTTCATATTCATTATATATTTTGCTACTTATATGTTAATACAATATAATATAATTTTATGTTTCAATATAATTATTATGATAACGGAGGGTAGTAAGTAAATCATTTTAATCGATTAAAAATAATTACTCTAAGTTTGTTTGATTGTCGGGTATTTAATTGAGTGAGGATTGGATAAGGACTGAGAAATTAAGTGAAAGTTGTCTGGAAGAGATTTCTATGTAGCAATAAGACCGCACTTTGTATATCCCTCAATAGTTATTTATTTTTTCTTTTTGATATTTTTAACTTTTCTTGGTGTATAATAAAAAGTATTGTATTGTATTATCAAGTTTACTGTTATACTGATTGTTTGTTAGTTTAAATACTAATAGATTTTTTATACCTAATACGGGTGACAAACGAGCACACAGCACACTTGATGGTAAATGGATGCTGTGGCCTGTAGACATCTACATCAATCCTCCATTGAATATCAAAATGCACATGCGTTTTCACCCCCGAGGACTAAGGATGGCTCGTTTCCTGTAAAAAGGGTCTCCGGTTCTCTACACTCACCATACAAAACACAACAGCATTAGGGCTGCTATTTATAGCCAGTATTCTGTGAGAGCGTGGTCTTAATTCGATCAAGACAGCTGCAGCATGGCTCCGCCACGTTAAAGTAATCGGTTTTAGTTACAATAATCCTTATTAAAATAGTCTAAGATTTCCATCTTAGTCTTAGCCTGTGGCTACCGATAGATGTAGGAAGCATTATAGTTAGTTCTTGACGCTGTAAAACTAAAACCACCCCTGAGAGGGATTTCTCACGATGTCAATAAAATTTCAGTTATGTTATGTAAAGTATTAATTTTAATTTCATTTGTTAACAGGTAAGTGGATGCAAAGGTTCCTCATATCAACACTACGTGATTGGGATAAGGTATAATTATTATTATATAATTGACGGCTCCGTGGCGCAGTATCTTAGCAATGAGTTGCAGCGCTAAGGGGCGCGGGTTTGAATTCCGCACGGAACAAGTATTTGTATGTTTGTCCTTGTGAAATCTATGTATTCAAACAGTCTCCGTGTTACAGGAGAAAATCCTAGTGTGGAGGTAACGTTTGTTTTAAAAAAAAGAAAAAGCTATCGATATACATTATTTGTAGATTGTATTTTGGGTTTGGCTGTAGTATTAAAGAGAAACTATAAGGTGCCACCCTTAAATTTCGTTCTCCTAATGTTTCACATTCTGTTTCTCCTAACTCATTACATATTATATCATTTATTCTTAGTGACCACGTATCTGTTATCTTCTTTGTTTGAAGTTGCTTGCAAGTGTCTATGGGCTGTAGTAATCGCTTATCAACAGGTGAACTGTTTGTCTTTTTGAAGTGTCACGAAACGGTAACCTAAACCAATTACCGTTATTTTAACTCTAGTACTCCGTCAGAGCTGCGAACCTGAAACAGATATTTCATTAGTCTTATAACTATCCGGTCGTACTGTAAATCATCATTCATTATTACGGCTCTGCACAAATCCACTGCTGAACATGGGCGTCAAGGAACGCTATAAGGTATAGTCCAGAGCCTCGACTTTCTGCATCTCTTACCAGTCTGCTCTCTATCTTGAGAACGACCGCTCTACATTTCGCTTACCGTACAAGGCTGCCACTCGAGAACCTTATTATATCGTCGGCAAATCGAAGTGAGTCAAAGTATGAATATTCTCACCATTGATGTTAATACCGTATCCTTTTCACTCCAGTAGCTTAAAAACGAAGTTGACCTCTCTGCATTTGGATAGGTTAGATAGGTACAGTAAATATCATATTCTAAAACAACGACAAAGGCAAAACCGCAGGTAATTCAACCGTTGCTCGTAACTCGGTCTAAACGCGGCGTCCCTCTTTGAATCTCATTTGAAACACGTTTCCATTTTCATTTCGTGAATACGAAATTGTGAAGGACGGTCTCCTCTATACATACATGATGTATTACTTGCAAACTTAGCGGGTGGGCATATTACTATAACGGAGCAATTTATTTTTAGCAAATAACGGTGTGACAAACGAGCACACAGACTACCTGATGGTAAGTGGATGAATCGATTAAGAATCAAAATACAGATGCGTTGTCACCCCTAAGGACTAAGATGGAAAGACCAGTTCTCCTGGTCTCCGGATCTGTATACTTACCATAAGAAAAACAGCATTATTCTGTTGTTTCACGCTATTATTCTGTGAGAGAGTGGTTCTACTCTGGTGACCCATTCTGCCTGCAGCAATGATAAAGCTGCGACTTCAGAGCAGCTCAGATATTTTTTCGGACGTACGTAAAATCTATCAGTTACGAAATTTCCGCAGTTATAAAGCCCCCTAGTAACTACAGTGTTTCACGAGTCTATTTGATATACTTACATACATACTATTTTCACTTATTATAAATAATAATATTAATAATAATCTAAATAAAATATTAATTACAAAATATTTTCAAATCGAGTATTTAAAATATAAAATACTAAATACAGTATATTGAACAGTTTTATTTAATATACAAAAAATATATATTCAGAACCTTTGATTGCAACGAATTATCGTACATACCCTTATCTAGAAGCGACTTTAACTTGCACCCTTGAAAGCACTAAGAAAGTAGAAAACTACATTTTTAGAAAGTAATTTAAATACAAATACCGAATATTATGTATTTCTGTTTCAAATATGTATTTCATCATCATCATGACAGCCCTTCACAAGTCCAAACCATCGATTACCAGGTCGTCACTCCATCTAGGGCCGCTCTTTACTTCGCCTACCTGTACAAGGTTGTCACTATGTTCAGCCTTGTGAAGGACTATAATGATGATGTCTACCAGGTTTGTTTGTTTGTTCGTGTCCTCGCCATACCCATTGGTAAGATTGTAACAGTGCTCTTAACAGATTCTAACAGGTTCTAACAGTGGTAGAGCCACGCGGCAGCTTTTGCTGTCGCACGGATGGGCCGGCTCGAACCAGGGTGGTACCACGACCTCACAGAATACCAGCGTGAAATAGAAGTTTACTTCTGCATTTCGCCTGGTGAGTGCAGGAGCCCCGATCCCTCCCCCCTCCGGGAGCGGAGTTTAATAAATCACTACCCCAGGAGGGTACCAGCCCTGGTGACGGAGAATCCCTCGCTGAGCATCCACGCCCAAGCTACCCTCCTTTTTCTTAGCGTTGGTGCTCAGGCTGCCTCGCGTATTCTGGAGGGGGGGGGGGGTTTGCTCAAGACGAAACCTTCTCGGAGCAAGCGGAGATATAAGATAAAGGCAACCCCTGCCACCCTTTCCATGAATTTCTGCAATATCAGAGCACTTCGTTTAAACCTAAACGCCGTCCACTACCATTTGGAGACGGCAAAGCCGGCCTTGCTCTTTTTAACCGCGAGACAGGTGTCCTCTCCGGCTGATACTTCGTATCTTTCCTACCCAGGGTTCAAACTAGAACACTCCTAACGTAACGTTCTAACCTGGTGGTAACATCAGAGAGGACATCTTTTTTCGACGCCTCGGCAGTCTTGAAGGTACGGACTTTTTCATCCTATGGCTGCGCGTAGACTGCGGCGACCATTCCCGCGTTTACGGGTGCCTCTATAAGTCCCATAGCGGTAATGTCGACAAAGACCGACTCATCGACCACGTCCAAATGGCTACAGACTCTGTGCTACAACAGATCCCATCCGCAGAGATCATGATGTTCGGTGATTTTAACGCCCACCACGCTGAATGGCTTGGTTCCCGTTTAACCGATCATGCGGGTAGATCTGTTTCTGATTTTGCCTTGGCACATGGTCTGACACAATTGGTTACTTCGCCTACGCGGATCCCAGATGTGGAGGATCCTTTCCTGTTGGACCTTCTGCTGACCTTGCATCTGGACGGATATATATAACGATCTCCGTCGATGCCCCTCTTGACTCTTCTGACCATTGTCTGATCCGGAGTATGGTGCGACTCACGCTCCCATCGCAGTTGCGATCTGCAGCTTGCGGTCGTGTTTGGCACTATAGGCCGGCCGATTGGGACGGGATGCAGTCTTTTTTTGGATCCTAGCCTTAGAGGCGGGTTTGCTTTTTGCTGGATCATACTGACTGAACTTACTGACTCTGTCACTGATGTGGTGCTGGGTGCAGGGAATGGAACTATTTATTCCATTATTTATGGCAGTAACCATCAGAGGCAGATCACAGCCTGGGTTTGGTCGCTCCTGTAAGACCGCATTACGCAGTATGCAGGAATGTTATCAGGCCTGAACTGAGGCTTGGCGGCTCGGGATGTCAACACCAGCATGCTTAAAAAGAAGTATAACTTCGCCTCCAGGTCCTTCAAAAGAGTTATTACCAAGGAAAAGTCAGAGCATATCGGCAGGATTGGCGAGAAACTAGTTCGCCTCCCTTCGGGAACACGTGCATTCTAGTCTCTTACCAAGGCTGTCCAATGGAACTTCTGTCAGACGTCTCTTTCATCTCTGCACAGGGTGGACGACTAACTGATCCATGCGGCAAACGAGAAAGCCGATTTGCTAGGCTCTGTCTTTACTTCCAACTCTCGATTTCTCGATGCCGGGGGAACACACCGCCAACCATCCCGCGGTGTGAGTGCTCCATGCAGGAAGTTCTGTTTACACAGCGCTCGGTGCGCAAAGCATCCTCTCCCTGGACGTCAACACACTTTGTGCTGAAGGCGTGTGCTTCGGGAGTTGGCACCGGTTTCAACGCATCTTTTCCGGTACTTCTACTCCCTAGGTGTAGTCCCGAAGTCATGGAAGACAGCTTTGGTGCACTCGATCTCTAAATAAGACGACCGCTCAGATCCATCCAACTACAGGCCTATCCTCCTTGTTCTCCAAAGTAATGGAAACTATTATTAACTCCTGCGGTACCTTCAGGATCACCAGCTGATTAGTGACCGCCAGTACGGTTCCGTCGAGGTCGCTCAGCTGGTGATCTTCTAGGTTACTGCTAGGTAGATGGGCGGAGGCAGTGGAGTCCAAGGGGGTGGCGTTGGCCGTTAGTTTGGAAATAGGGAAGGCATTCGATCGGATTTGGCACAAAGCGCTTCTTTCGAAGCTTACTTCCCATGGGCTTCCCCAAAAATTCTGCAATTGGATCACCAGTTTTTGATCACAAGTGCATGCTCCGATTACAAGCTCACTAACGCTGGTGTTCCACAAGGCTGCGTGCTATCACCAACGCTGTTTCTTCTGCATATCAATGATATGTTGCAAACCGGTAACATACGTTGCTATGCGGATGACAGCACTGGTGATGCTCTATACACCGGCCGTGCCAGTATTTCTCGGAAAAACGCCGAGTACCGGAACAAACTTGTGTCTGAAGTCGAGACTTTGCTGAACAAAGTCTCGAACTAGGGGCGACTAAATCTAGTCCAGTTCAATCCCCAGAAGATACAAGTTTGCGCGTTTTCCGCTAAAAATAACCCCTTTGTCGTATCTCCTCAGTTTCAAGGCACTCCTTTGTTGCCACAGCCAGTTTCGGAATCCTCGGTGTCGACATATCGAGTGATGTGCAGTTTCGTGGTCACATGGAAGAGAAGGCCAAATTTGCCTCTAAAAAGCTTGGCGTGCTCAGTAGAGCGGGGCAGTATTTCATGCCAGCACAACGCTTGCAACTTTACAATATGCAGGTTCTGCCCCGCATGGAATACTGTTCCCATCTCTGGGCAGGGGCTCCCCAGTGCCATTTTCGTCCACATGACCGAATCCAGCGCAGAGTGGTTGGAATAGTCAACGACCGAGTTCTTTCCGATCGGCTTGACTAATGAGTCAATGGACACTACGTGCAGATGTTGCATCTATTTGCGTATTTTATCGCATCTACCATGGGGAGTGCTCTGAGGAATTGTTCGGACTAATTCCAGCCGCTCAATTTCACCATCGCACATCGCGACAAAACTCGCAATACCATCAATACCATCTGGATGATTGGCGGTCCACCACTGTTTTTTTTTATATATAAGATAGGGTGACAAATGAGGACACAGTCCACCTGATGGTAAGTGGTTGCTGTGGTTCATAGACATATATATTTATCCTCGTTTGCGAATCAAAATGCAGATGCGTTGTCACTCGTGAGGACTAAGATAGAATACCTCTTTTCCAGTAAAAAGGGTCTCCGGTTCTCTACACGAAACACAGCAGCATGAAGCTGCTATTTGACGCTGGTATTCTGTGAGAGCGTGGTCCTTCCCCGGTCGAGCAGACCCATTCGTGCTTCAACTATACTACTAATATAGCTGCAGCATGGCTCTAGTGCGATTTAGAAGATATTTTCTTCCTCGCACAACTTCCTTGTGGAATCGATTACCATCAGCGATTTTTCCGGACCGATACGACTTAGGGACATTCAAGAAAAGAGCTTACTCCTTTTTAGAAGGTCGGTAATGCGTCTGCAATTCCCCTGGTGTTGCAGTTGTTAATGGGCGGCGGTAGTCACTTACCGTCAGGTGAGCCGCATGCTCGTTTGCTGTTCCTGATCCCTTGTTCTATAAAAAAAACCCGCTTTCGCTCATCACAGTACACACGTGCAAGGTTAACCACACGAAGTGGCAACATATGGAATCAAGCTACTTGGTACATTTTTTATTTTCTCGAAGCTTCCATTCCGCAGTGTAATCTCCGGCGACGAGGTGGCGCAGAAGCCAACGCTTTTAAATTATAATATTTAAACGGATATGCTAAGTGTACTCATTGTTTAGTCGGATTTACTGTGCCACATGTGAATAAAAACAGTATAAGACGTTTTATATAATTATATCTATTATGAATCTATTAATGTGGCGTTAGAGTGAAGATTAAAGATAATCTTCAAAGACCATTTTTTTATAAAAAATTCGGTTTTTCAAAAATATCTCCAAATTTTTTAGGATAATATACAGCATAGATCCTCCTAGCATCGCTCTCAATTTATTCGTCAAATTTTATTAAAATCAGTTCAGTCATTCCAAACATTCCGGGCAGACAGACAGACAGACACTATTTTTTAAAATGGTTACTCATGTCTTAATAACATGCGAGTAACGATAGCGATAGCGAGTAAGGTCTGAAGAATCGGAGACCATTTTTACTGGCATTCCATCTTAGTACTTAGGTGTGATTACGCATCTGCATGTTGATTCTTAATTGAGGATAAATGTAGATGTTTTATGCATCCACTTACCATCCAAGTTGTCTGTGTTCCTTCTATAAAAACATTACGCAAGCTGGCTTTCAGCCGAGTTGTCAGATAACTTAACGTTAAGACGAAAATCCGATTATACGAGTAACACGCCGTAGGGAGATAATTCTCATTTGCGATAACGTTATTCCAAATGGCATAAAGTGAGAATAAGGAAGAAATTGTTGTAAGATCCGTTTCCGTTTCATTTCAATTGCTTTTATGTGGTTTTCTGTCTGTTTAAATATGCAAACTTTCATTTTTAATGTATGTTCTTAAAATATGAAGTTACCTTGGCTTTGCTTGGTTATCGAAATTTACAATATGTCTTATTGCACATTCTCCATTACATCACGTGTCGTAAGCGACAAAAAGGGAAATTAAGCAAGAGATGTGTAGCAGCATCTTCCTGATAACAACTTGAAATAATGAGTGCGGTAGAAATAGTGGGGTAGAATTGGGGGAAGCCCCCAATCAATACTCGCATATTAGCTGATATCACGGGTCGAACTGCAGAATCCTATAATATCGTTTACTGTGCGATGAGCGATTAACAACCAATCTGACAGACAGACCGATCCAAATTTATAGCCCTCAATGCCATTAAAATATCGGTCGGTTCAATTTATTAATAAGTACCTAATCAATAGGTACCAAGTTAGTTAAAACCTATATTAGTTAAGTTAGGTACTTAATTAAAATTTTATAATTAATTGACATTTATGTATTTGAACAATAACTATTAGAATTTTTTTTTTGAGATGTTTCAGACAGTTAGTAAAAGAAAAAAGCAAAATATAGCAAAATAAAATAAAAAAACTTCTTTCAACAACCACTTATATTATTATTAACATCACTTTATTGAAGCATGTAACATTTTTAGTGCACAAAATAAAGGTTGATAAATAAAATTAAATATATCGATGCGGCTGCAAGAGTAGCGTGGCAATTATGGCCATTATTCCCACTATGAGACAATCTGTGGGAAAGGCCACAGACCTCTACATAGTGTACTGTAAAACATATCTACAGTACACTATTGATAGCCGCTCTGGCATCTAGCACCCGGGGCCATGTCCAGCCTGCCCCCATCCTGTTGACACTATGTACAACATACCATCGTTGTGATAATTGAGCTTCCATCCTATTGCAACATTTTTTTTATAGAATAAGTGTGACAAACGAGCACACAGTCCACCTGATGGTAAGTGAATGCCGTGGCCCATAGGTACTTTCATCAGTTTTTAATTAAGAATCGGAATCCAGATGCGTTGTTTCCCTTGAGGGCTAAGATTTCCAGTAAGAAGAGTCTCCAGTTCTCTACACTCACCATACGAAAGCAGCATTTTACGCTGGCATTCTGTGAGAGCCTTGTCCTTTCCCTATCGAGTCAACCCGATTCGTTTTTTTAACCATACATGCTTGAAATCTAAATTTCGCGTGAGCAGTCACAGGTTTAGCTAACTTATTATATCATTGTCCTGTTGTTTGTGTTTGCGTCGCGTGGGACGTTGTAAAGCGTTCTTTGTTCGTTATCGCGTCCTTTTCTGCGGCTGGGAGAGCTATGCGGGCCGCATTGAGTATTGTAGTGGCACAAAACACAGCATTTTCTATATTTCCTTTGTTGCTTGGTAGAGATGTAGAGTAAATAACGATAAGAGACGACGTACACAAGAACGCAAACCTACAATGTTGTTTAGACTGATTTCAATTTACCTACCCCTAGGAGTGACTCATCTATTTTGCCTAGGACTCAGTCTGGCTAAGTATCACCCTCTTAGATATTTCAGGCGCAAGGCTTAAGTGGGTAGTATCCCAACTCTACCTTTACCAGACTTTAGATGATTGACACTCTACTACCTTTACTTCTACTCTCTCTCTCTCTCTCTCTCTCTATATCGTACATCTTACAGTTTAAAAAGGTGCTTTTGATTATTATCTCCGTTCTTCAAGTTATCACTCAATTAGAGATTATAGCCGTTCAATAAAGGGAACAAAGTTAATACAGCTTCGGCTGACTATTGCTAAGTTAATGATGGCAGTTAATTATTTTATGACTGAAAGTTAGGATAGTAGTACTGCCGGAACGGAAAGAGTTATAAAACATCTATGTATTTATTTTGTAGAACAGTAAAAGAAGTGCGTGAGTGTCGTGGAACACTCGGTTGGAACGAAGTTCCTTTCATAGTATACTATTATTGATAAACGTATTATATTATTGATTAACAAATATAAATAAATTAATTATTAGCGTCTATTAAAATGAAGCGTCATTTAAAATAAAATACACTATGACACAAGGGGTAGTGACGAAAAAATCTTACACTTTTTGCCGCCTAGCTTCCATCCGCCAAACCCTTACCGTCTGATAAGGCTGGACAGCCTTTATCAGTCCCACTGCTGGGCACAGGCCTCATCTCATATAAAGGTAACATAGCAAATGACTTGCCTCGTTGGTCGTTAACGCGATTGTTGATCACATGTTCCCAGATTCAAAACCCGGGTGGGGCCAAAATCAGTTATTGTTTTTTTTTGTCAAGACATTCTCAATAGCAACCAGAAGTCAGGAAGTTGCCGGTGTTTCACTCTCGTGTCTAGGAAAGCACATAGAGCCCGTTAAAGTTGGTCCTGCTGCAGCTGAGACTGGCTGCCGTAACCGAAATTTGGTCTGAAGCACATCAACAGTGCCAGCGCTGGTGTTTTTATGAGAGCCAGTACAATATCAGACTCTGAGTCATTCCATCTTTGTCCACAGAGCTGACATCGCATATGTTGTTTGAAGTTGTTTCCAAAATGTTCTGCAATAGTCCATTTCTAACAGGTGAACTGGTTCGTTTGTCACTTCAATTTCACATTTTTTTAAAAGCTGATAAAATCCGAATATCCTTATTTTGCATTTTTTCTTCTTCTTCTTCTTCTTAAAGTCCACGTTATGATAAGTAAATGCTGTGGCCTGTAGACATCCATCATCAATTTAGATACTTATTGCAGAAGCGTTGTCACCACTGGCAACTGAGATGAGATGCCTCGTTATCAGTAGATATGTTCTCATCACTCACCATGCGAAACACAACAGCATTATGTAGCTTTTCACGATGGTATTCTGTGCGAGCGTGGCCCTTCCCAGGTCGAGCTACCCCATTCTGCAGCCAAAACACGCTGCAGCATATTTCTACATTGTATAGATTACTTGAACAATGTGCACAATAACCACCACGTTCACGCTGGGATGGTAAGCCTAGAGTCAACATCCTACCACTTATGATATTGTTACAATCACCAGTATGGGCGATTTGGACTTTGTGATTTTTTTATAGAATATAGGTAACAAACGAGCACACAGTCCACCTGATGGTATGTGGATGCTGTGGCTCATAGACATCTACGTCTCTCCTCGATTAAGTATCAAAATGCAGTGCATTGTTATCCCTGAGGACTAAAATGGAATAACTCGTTTCCAGTTCAAAAGGATCTCGGGTTCTCTACACTCACCATACGAAACACAGCAACGTTGAACTGCTATTTATGTATTATACAATATGTAAACACATTCTGTCTGATCCAGAAAGGGCACATACGTTCAGAAGTACAAAAATTACAACATCATATTATGAATAAAAAAAATATTATTTTTATTCATTTAAACTTTTATACTTTTTACTACAATTTTCTTTGAATTTTATAAATTGTAAAATGTCATTAAGAGTTGTTTCCCAACTCCCTTCTCCTGGGGCTTTTCCTATTTATTTTTGGTCGAGAACCAGCTCGATTTCCTTAAGGCAGATGTCTGGCAGCTCATCGGTATATTGGGGAGTCAACGCAGGTCATGCTTCATCGTATTTGGGGTCATGTTGGTGCCTAGGCACCGTAATGGTATTCGATCGCAGAGAAAACCCCTAGCTTTGACATGAGGATTTTGCTATATAAAAATTTACATATTAGCAAATGCTAACATTTGTTTTAAGTCTAACATGCAAGAGTTAGAACATTAATATTTAACTACTGCTGGAGTTGCGGTCGGCCACCGCAGAGTCTACTTCACCTGAGAATGCCTCGTGTAGAGGCGAAACGCGTGCCGTGTTGGGAGTAGTGGTGCTGGGATCAGTGATAACGGGGATAATACATGCAATTGGGAGAGAGATGGAGGTGCTCGTTAAGACTAGATAAGACACATCATTTTATTATATTACGCGATCTTAGCTCATTAATTTTTAACATCTTTAATTAATATTAAAAAAAAAAGCTTTTAGCGAATCACGCAAGGTCATATTATCAATAAGTTTGAATAGTCCGGATACCAGTAGGACACACGTTTATCGTTCGAAAAATACATAGGCAATTTAACTTTCAAAACATACTCGTATCTCTTAACTACGAGCTTTGTAATTGAAACTTTGCATGTGTATTGGAAGCTTCGCGTGTTCTAGACAGTCTTATTAAAGTTCCAAATAATTTATCAGAACGAATTAGGAAACACGTGTAGGGAATTCAATAAACGCAATTTATTTTATCCCGATAGTTATTCGATAATATTCCGTAGTTACTAGTTTTTTTTTTCTTGTAAAATAAGGGTGTAAAGTTTCGTAGTTTATAAAAAATATTTCTTATAAAAAGCGAACACACAGTCTACTTTATGGTCTTTGTCGGTTCGACTAAGAAGGTTTACCCTCGCACAGGCCATCAGCGTCAATCATATAGCGACTGCCACCTGTATGAAGATTTACGAGGACGAGAAACGAGTCATTCCATCTTAGTCACAGGGTTTTTTTATAGGATAGGGTGATAAACGAGCACACAGTCCACTTCATGATTAGTGGTTGCTGTGATCTATAGACATCTACATTTATCCTCAATAAAAAATCAAAATGCAGACGAGTCGTCACCCGTGGCAACTAATATGGTATGCCTATTTTCCAGTAAAATGTGTCTCCGGTTTTCTACACTCACCATACGAAACACAGCAGCATTAAGCTGCTATTTTACTCTGGTTTTCTGTGAGAGCGTAGTCCTTCCCCGGTCGAGCCGACCCATTCGTGCTACAACTATACTACTAATATAGCTGTAGCATGGCTCTACCACGTATAAAAGGTTGACAAGGCATTTGCATTTTCATTCTTAATGAAGGATATAATTATGTAGGTGTCTATGGAACACATAATTTACTTATCTATAGGTGAAGTGAGCTCGTTTGTTATCCACAGTTGCTAAAACAAAACTTTTACAAACAACACCTACTTACGAACATGTCGCTTAAGGTAATCATCGTATTGGGATGAAAAAGAGAGTTTAATTTTCGTACAAGAAGAGGTTTTAGAGTTTAATTTTCACTGACATTAAAAATCTCATTTACAGTTACATGCATAAAGAAATACTCACACCTGTCAACCAGAGGAGTAGGCAGAATTACCTACAGTACGAGGGATGCACTAAAAGTATCGGGAATATAATATTTCCACTGTTCCTGTCATATTAAAATCTTTTTAATTGAAAAGTCCATGGTTTTAAAAATCGAATACCATTTATTTATATAAAAAAAGATTCTCGGTCTTGCCACAAGGTTTTATCAAACTTGTTTAGTCGTTGAGAAAATGGAATTGACTCGAGAAAATTCAAGAGCGATGATTTATTATGACTTTCGAAGTGGTTTAACACAAAAACAGTGTATTGACCGGATGATTTCTGCATTTGGTGATGAAGCCCCATCCAAAACCACAATTAATCGCTGGTTTGCTGAATTTCAACGTGGACGTGTCAAGCTCAGTGATGATCCCCGTCAAGGTCGTCCAAAAACTGCAGTCACCCAAGAAAACTTTGATGCTGTGCGTAAGCTGATTGAGGAAGATCGACATGTGACACACCACGAAATACAGGCAACTTTAGAAGTTGGCATGAGTCAAATACAAATAATCTTGCATGAACAATTAGGTGTAAAAAGTTACTTTCCCGATGGATACCGCATTCGCTCTATGAAGAGCAAAAAGCGGCTCGCGTTACTTGGTGCGTCAGAACTCTCGAAAGATTCCACGCAGGATCCTCAAATGCTGTATACAACATCGAATCAGGTGACGAATCCTGGATATACGCGTACGAACCCGAAACAAAAAACCAGTCACGAGTTTGGGTGTTCGAAAATGAGTTAAAGCTAACAAAAATTGTTCGTTCACGGAGTGTTGCAAAAAAAATGGTGGCCACGTTTGTCTCCAAAACCGGCCATGTTACGACTATTCCTCTTGAGGGACAAAGAACGGTTAATGCAGAATGGTATACTAGCATTTGTTTGCCACAGGTCGTATCTGAACTCCGTAAAGAGAACTGCAACCGCCGCATCATCCTCCATCACGACAATGCGAGTTCTCACACCGCACACAGAACAAAAGAGTTTTTAGAGCAAGAAAACATATAATTATTAGACCATCCGTCGTACAGCCCCGACCTAAGCCCTAATGATTTCTATACTTTCCCTAAAATAAAGAATAAATTGCGTGGACAGAGATTTTAATCACATGAAAAAGCTGTGGATGCCTACAAAACGGCCATTTTGGAGACCCCAACTTCCGAATGGAATGGTTGCTTCAATGATTGGTTCCATCGTATGGAAAATGTGTCAAATTTCGCGGAGAATACTTCGAAAAGCAATAAATACATTTTTAAATAGTAATGTTGTGTCACTTCCTTGATTACAGAAATTTTCAGTGCCGCCCTCGTAACCTACCCTTTAAGTCAATTTTATAGAAACGACAAGAATATCAAGAAATCTTTTATAGTCGACACCTGAACGAAATCCATTCCAGGAGGCTGTTAAATTCCGTTGGGGAAGTTTATCCAGATTACCTTTCGACCCTACATCTTCTTTACGGTAGTGAGAGAATTCGAGTTAATGAGAAATTAAAAACAGACGACTTAAATGTGTGTGTTTTTTTTTATAAAAGTTAACTGAATTTGGCGTTGTATAACAATATAGAGTAGAACTAGAGTAGTGGATGCGGTGAATACCCTTCTCAATTTCGCAAATATCTTATAAGTACGATATAAAATAGGTAAAAGGATAAAAAATAAATGGCCGCTTAGTGGCGGGTAAGACAATTCTTTACCCCCATCATGTACTAGTCATAAGAGATGACAGAGGGAATTAAAACACTTGGATAGCTCCGTGATACATTGGCTTAGCAATGAGTTGCAGCGCTAAGGGTCGCGAGTTCGATACCCGCACGGAATAAATATTTCTATGGTCTACAAATAATTGCTCCGGGTCTGGATGTTTGTTCTTGTGAAGTTTATGTATGTGAACTACCCCCAGGATAAAAACAAAAAAAAAATAAGAACTGTGGTTGCGAAATCGTCTGCCTAGCGTGCACCCTTGTGTGAGGCATATATTTAGCACTGGTGCAGGAGGCTGTAATGATAGTTATCATATTTATATTGTTTGCGCTTTGCACTTATAATATCTTTTCTGCTTAGCCTGGAGTTAGACTGTTAAAGAATGCCCAGTTGCATTAAGCCCGCCTTTTTGTAGTTGGTTTGCAAATAAAGCTTAAATAAATAAATAAATATCTACTGTAGTAAGTTTTACTGTCAAAAAGTATAACACACTCCACGCCAGCAATGTATAAAATTTCCAAGTTTAACAGGCCATGAGTGTTTAAGGTGTCCCCCAATTTTACGCTCTGTTACTGGCCGTGACGTAAGAAGATAAAATATTATAGCAGGCTGTCCCGAAATGTCGACGGGATACTAAAAAATTCATCTAGCGAAACGTAGGTCCGCCGTAACTTCCAAGTTTGAATAATTTTCCAAGCTTCTGACCTGCTGGTATAATAGATTCAAACGCGCCATTGGCTTTACTATTTTTAACCTATGAAATGAAAAGAATTCCTCAATATAAGAATGAGGTGAATTAATTGACAGATTTCATATTGGAGAAAGTCAAATTAATAATAAAAAAAGATGAGCGATTAATGTTACTTTCTGAAATATTAGATAAAATTTTATATTAATTAGATTAGAAATGGGTAAACCAAACAGATATTCCGAAAAATATAAGATTTAAAAAAAACCGGCCAAGTGCGAGTCGGACTCGCGCACCGAGGGTTCCGAACAAATCCGTAGGTACATAAATTTAAAATTATTAAAAATATTTTTAATATATGATGTAACTAAAAATTTATACTTTTTGCAATTTTTCCTTTATCTGTACCATAATACGTTGCTTCGTACCAAATTTTAAGATTTTGAGTTTACGGAAAGTACCCTGTAGGTTTGATTCCCTTGCGAATGTCGAAAATTTGCGGCATAAACGGCTGTATCTTTTGATTGCGTTGGCTTAGAAGTTTGATTTTTTCACAGCTCAAAGGGACAGTAGACTTGAGTATTTGATATGAATTTCAGCTTGATACCTCCACGCGTTTCTGAGAAAAAGGGTCTTGACAGACAGACAGACAGACGGACAACAAAGTGATCCTATAGGGGTTCCGTTTTTTCCTTTTGAGGTACGGAACCCTAAAGAGTTCAAAATGTGTAAAAAATTAAAGAATAAGGCACTGAGTCATGTTTTTGTGTACATTTAAACACTAAAAACGGAAAAACTTATTTAAAACGCAACAACGATGACGCTGTGTGACCATCTGCGTAAAAAATATGTACATCTCAGTTCCAACTAGCGACATCTGGTGAGTGTAAAATTATTAGTTCTCATTAGACCTTTATTTAAGTTTCTATGTGATGTGAAACAAATCTTTATAAATCAATTTTAAATTATTCATTCTAATATAAGGCTTTGAAGCACCCAGTAAGACATAAATTAACTTGATGGACGCTCAGGATTATATTCTGTGGCGTTTGGTGGAAGTCAATATTAATAAAAGAACTCATCTATGATCATAATGACGTTACCGTTACAGCCTATTGAAGTCCACTGGTGAACATAGGCCTCCTCCATAGATTGCCTCATAGGGGGGATATTTGCTGTAGTAACCAAGCTTGGAAAGCGGGTTGGCAACCATAGTTTTTTATTTTAATGCGTTATTAGGTAGACGCTGCTGCCCATCTCCTGATTTGTTTCCCTCTGTCGCCACTTACGACATCCACGGGATGATATGGGCTAGTGAATATATGTATTCTAACTCCGCCACTACCACAGTATGTATATCATAATAACGATGAACTAAGAAATGTTTAAGCGTTGCTGGTAATTAGAAATAACGAGATTATTTTACGGATTACGGATCTCTCTCGCTTAATAAATAATTACATCCATTAATCATTAGACGACTCGCGGATATTAAGGACAAATTTGAACAACTTCGAGTAGAGGGGATTTATCGTGAGATTCATCTCTCGGGATAATGTTTGTACTAATTGGAGGCTGCTCGTCCTCCCGGGATTGCGCTGTCGGCGGAATCTCTAAATAACCTAATTGTAAGAGATTTATTTAGGTTTCTATTTCGGCTACAACAGGAGCGATAAAGTTCCGAGATTTATATTACCAAGAAGAAAGATTTATTAGTGGTATTAAAAAAAATCCGAAGAATTTACAAAATCTTTTAAGAATATGATTTACTTGCGTAATAAATACATACCATGTATACGTGGTAGAGCCATGTTTGTACGTGGTAGAGACATGTTTATATGTAAGTGTTTTATCTATAAATAATAATTGTATAGTTGTAGCACGAATGGGTTGGCTCGACCGGGGAAGGACAACGCTCTCACAGAATACCAGCGTAAAATTGCAGATTAATGCTGCTGTGTTTCTTATGGTGAGTATAGAGAACCGGAGATCCTCTTTACTGGAAACAAGGCATTCCATCGTAGTCCGCACGGGTGACAACGCACTGCAGTTTGATTCTTTATTGAGGATAGATGTAGATGTCTATGGGCCACAGCACCCATTTACCATCAGGTGGACTGTGTGCTCTCTTGTCACACTTATAATATTTAAAAAAATAGAACTTAATACGGATACTAGAAAAAAGATACCAGGGTGATCCAAAAGTAATGATAATCGGTTACTTCAGGTCCGCATAAAAATCCAAAAAAAATATTTTTTGCTTGCTTATATACTCACTACGTCAGCCTAAAAAAATCATATAAATAGATCACGATTTCCGGGAGATACATTCATTTGAATACGAACTGTCAAAGAGATAACATCAACATGGAGAAAAACGAAATTAGAGCTGTCATCAAGTACCTCTGTTTGAAAAAAATGTCTTCAAAAGACATACACAATGACTTACTGGAAACATTGGGGAACTCTGCTCCTCCACATTCTACAGTTGCACGCTGGGCTAAGGAGTTTAAACTGGGCAGAACATCCACTGAAGATGAACATCGCGAAGGACGCCCATCCACGTCCCTCACTGAAGACAACGTGAAAAATTCGAAGATGTTGTGTTGGCAGATCGAAGAGTGACCATCAGGCATGTAGCTGAGGTCACAGGGATCTCATATGGCAGCGTTCAAAGAATCCTTGCGAACGAGTTGCATATGAAAAATGTCTCTGCGCGTTGGGTACCCAGAATGTTAACCGACGAGCAAAAGAAAAATCGAGTTGACATTTCGAGGGTCAATCTCGAAAAGTTCCAAGCAGATCAAGAAAATTTTTTGTTCAGTTTTGTGACTATGGACGAGACCTGGATCCACCATTTTGATCCTGAAACGAAACAACAATCGATGACTTGGAAGCGAGCCTCCTCACCGACGCCAAAGAAATTCAAAGTTTCAAGTTCGGCGGGAAAGGTTATGGCATCTGTTTTTTGGGACGCTCAAGGCATAATTATGGTGGAATATTTGGAAAAGGGAGCCACTATTCACACACACACACTGGTACTTATAGAAAAACATAACATGAATATTCACGCCTGTCATCCCGCTAGTTTCGTAATGGATGCCATACACGATCAAGTTTACCGTTAAGTTTGCAGCGCGCTTGAAGCGGCGTCCAGTTTGCAGTGCATCCATATACACCACTCACGTGCAATTTCGCCGTCAAGTTTGCATGATGCCGCATCAGTTGTGACCATGGCGTCACTAGTGACGGACGACGATGCGTTAGCCATACTTGGCTTATTGCTCGCAATTACTTTGCAAAAACTGGTTAATGAAACGAAAAAAAATATCTCAATAGTAAATAGCAAAAAATGTGAAACAGACAAGTGACGGCTCCGTGGCGCAGTGGCTTAGTAATGAGTTGCAGCGCTAAAAGCCGCGGGTTCGAATCCCGGACGTAACAAGTATTTGTATAACCTACAAATAACTGTTCTGGGTCTGTTTTATGTATGTAAACTGTCCCTGTGATACAGAAGAAAATCCTAGTGTGGAAGTAACGTTTTTTTAAAATAGAGGAAGAGAGACAACTAATGAAATAATAAAATTTTGTATAACCGACTTCAATACGAATACGCATTATTACGGATAATTCCAAAAGTACTATTCAGATCTTTATCAAATTTATATTTCATGTTTAAATTATAAGCACCAGCTATCAAATAAAATAGAATTATCAGAATCGATTCACATAGAAAAATGTTCTGTGGTTACACACATTAAAAAAACAATCGAATTGAGTACCTCCTCCTTTTTTAAAGTAGGTTAAAATGGTAAGTAGGTAAATTATCTGAGTTTCAAAGAGTTCACGTTGTTATAATATTAATTTTCCTCGATGTTGCATATTAACTTTCCTCACATTGAACAATAAAGTTTTGGCGTAGCAATGAGTTGCAACGTTGGAGACGCGGGTTCGAATCCCGCACGGAACAAATATTTGTATTTGTATAGGTATGTGTAGTTGTTTGTCCTCGTGCAATTTATGTTTGTTAACTGCCTCCACGATACAAGAGAAAATCCTAGTGTGTAGGTAACGTCTTTTTAACAAAATAAAAAAAAAATTATACATTGCATAACACTTCGGTGTATTCTACTATATACCGCGTGCGCGCGTCTTCGCTTGCCGAAGCCGACTAACGTCATGCATACTTGACCGCTCATACACACGTTCAAGTTTACATGATGCTGCAAGCTTGAACAAGTCGGCAGAATCGAAATTCAATTTTTGCTTCAAGTAGACTTGTCATGCACATCCATATCCATACACCGTTAAGTTTACCGGAAGCCGCTTCAAGCGCGCTGCAAACTTGACGGTAGACTTGATCGTGTATGGCTGTCATAAGAGGCGACGGAGGGAAACAAATCAGTATATGGCCTCCTCATAATTACTAAATAATACTATTACTATACTATTATTAAAAGTAAAACAAATATCCCCCCTATGAGGCAATCTATAGGGGAGGCCTATGTTCAGCAGTGGACCTTAATAGGCTGTAACGGTAAACAATAAAAGTAATTTTAACAGTTTTAACATAATACGTTTAAGACCAAACATATTCTGAAATTTAATAAAAACCTCCCACATGAAACTGCGAGGGTAGTTGTTTTTTATCTCACATCCGCGTCTCAATCTACTTAATGGTCGCACTATCACAAGAAACGGACGACATTCGTAATTTGGTTTAAAAGCGCCGAAACGCCAAATTCCAGCGAAATTAACGGGAATGCTTTTGACCGAGTTTGAGAGATTCGTTGATGCACTTAAAACTTCGTTTTAATTGCATAGCTTTTAGTTTTCAACTAAAGATGAACAATGAGTATTTTATAGAATTTATTAATAGAATACTAGCGATCCGCCCCGGCTTCGCACAGGTGATTTCTAAATATCGGCAATAGCGCCACCTACCGCGTCCAATATAGCTAGGAATTATGCAGGTGACTCCATAAGTACGCGATAAAATTTCATCAAAATCGGTCAAACCGTTTAGTAGGAGAAGAATTACGAACACAGGCACACCGGGATATAACTATATTTAAAGATAAAAGATTGATTACAGCACATAAAAGTCAACAGCTGAGCATAGGCCTCCCCATAGTTTATCTCATAAGCAGGCATCATAGTACACCCACGGGGAAAAACCCATCGCGACTCTCTTGCGGTTTTGATCACCATTAACATACCAAAACTCTATTCCTGAACATTGGCCTCCAGAAGTTACCTAATAGGGGTGATATGCCGTAGTTGCTTGCTTGGCAAGCAAGTTAGTCAGCGCATTTTTTATAAATTATTAACAGTTGTTACCGGGCAGACGTTGCTGCCCACCTCCTGGTTTGTTTCCCTCTGTCACCTCGTGCGACACCCTCAGACGGTGTAATAATATCCACTAATGGTGTAGTGGGTGTTCTTATACCGGCGCCACACATTAAATCGCGTCGCAACTACCTCATTATCATTAACTACCTCATTTTAAGTAAAACACAGCTCAGTTTAAATAAAAGATTAGTCAAATGTGAAACATAATGCGAGACTTAATGGTGTTACTCAAACAGATGTTGGGTCGTTCGAACTATATCTTGCTGTTTGTTTTAAATAAACGGTAAATAAAAATGGTCTTTATTATTCACTGTTTTCAGATTTTGTGGACGGTCGCCACCAGCTGCTGACTTAGTATTTAAATAAGCTATCTATATCTATTTATAAAAAAACAAATGCCGTGCGCTATTCGCGAAAAAACTCGAAAATAGCTCGACTTATTTTGATGAAACTTTTTGTGTATTTGAGTGAGTCCTTTTTAATTTGATCCGGTAGGTGGCGCCAGTAGCGGTATTTTAATTTATAGATTCTTAACATGAAGTAATTAATGTGTTTTTTAATTGACAGTCTTTGAGCAACCCTGAACTTGTTTTATAGAGTTTAAGTTTGGCATTTGAAGGATAAGTAATTACAATCCATGTTACACTCTTAGATATCGTGTTTGATATTTTTGAAACTAAAAAGATTCGCTGTCAATGTGACGAGAATATTCACACACACACACACACACACACACGCACACACGCACGCACGCACTTACGCACATACGCACGCACGCACGCACGCACGCACGCACGCACGCACGCACGCACGCACGCACGCACGCACGCACACACGCACGCACTCACGCACGCAGGCACGCACACGCGCACGCACGCACGCACGCATGCACACACACACGCACACACACACACTCACACACGCACGTGTGTGTGTGTGTGTTAGCCCGATCTTAGCCCGATCTTCGGCTACACGCATCCACCGGCCACCTTGCATACATCGCCCTCCATATGGTCATGGGGCGTCTCACATCACGTTTGCCTGGACGCGGTCTCCACTCCATAACACGTCTACTCTACCGGTCATCACTTCTGCGACAGACATGACCAGCCCAATCGCTACTTTAGTTTACAAATACAGAAGGTTATGGCAGTAATATTGGTTCTCCGGCGGATTTCTTCATTACGAATTTTATCTACCAGAGAAACTCCGAGCATAGCTCTTTCGATTGCCCGCTGAGCGACTTTGAACTTGTGGATTAGTGTATTATCGGCAGCGTCCACGTTTCGGCACCGTAAGTGAGTATGAGCAGGATGCACTGGTTGAAGACTTTTGTCTTCAGACTTTGCGGTATGGGCGACGAGAAAACCCGACGTAGCTTTCTAAATGCTGCCCAGCCTAACTAAATCCTCCGACCGGTTTCCTTCTCGTAGTTATTTTTACCTAGTTGTAATATCTGCCCGAGGTAGGTATATCCCTGGACAATTTCGAGAATTTCACCATGAACAGTAATTGGAATTGGCATGACGTGAGCGTTGAATATAACTTTTGTCTTGTTCAGATTCATACACAGACTAACACGTCAGGAGGATTCATTCAGTCTATTCAGCATGTCCTGAAGTTCTTGCAGCGATTTGGCCATCACGACGATATCATCAAATACTCACCGTTTACGTTAATGCCGCGTCGTTTCCATTTTAGCGATTGTGCTGTTCCCTTTTGGATTCTTAAAACTTCATTAAAAAAAATTATAAGTTGCTAACACTTGTTTTTACAGTACATATTTCATTATTAACTCTTTATCATAAAACATAAAAATAAATACTACAACAAAATCCCGAACATGCCACTAGTGTTTGGTGTACATTTCCGGCGTAGAACGGCGCGGATCGGAAGTCCTTTTTTGAAACCGGTAGTGGAATGCGACAGGAAATTACACTTCTACCTGCTTTAACGTCGCCTTTGAACGCTTGGTGTACGTGGATTGTTGGACTGGTATCTTGTAGAAGAAATTTTTTGATGTAGTTAATATGGAATTATAGTCTTTTAGGGTTCTCTTGTAGCCAACTTCAAAATAAGAACTAGGCTCTCTATCCAAATGCATGATATTTTGTTGTGTGTTAATACACAACCGATAATAATGATTCTTTTTTTTATTAAATAGGTTATCCCGTATAATATGTTACACGGATATACCTGGTATAACATAAACTCTCACGCCCGTCACTCAGAGGGGTTGGCAGAGACTACGGACTTCCATTTGACACGATCCTAACACACCTCTTTTACGTCCTACGCATACATGCTCATCAGTTAAAGGTACTCTAAATCTGGCCCATCTTCAATATATTTTGGTCGATTTTTTGGCCAATTTCTGTCTTTGGCCCACTCTGCAGTTTACTTCTGCAACATAAATTTGCTTTGTCACACTTTCTTCGTTCATTCTTTCTACATGACCAAACCACCGAAGCATTTCTTTCTTAATCCTGATTATAACATTATCTTGCAAACCACACAATTTCTCACTCAGTCATTCAGGTTCAGCCCTAACATACTCATATATGTAATAATATACAACGAAAATTCCACCCCTAAGGATGGGAAAATAGGGAATCGAGTTTTTAATATAACTATTTAAACGACATTCTAGTTGTAAATCTAGAGTCTAATCTAATCTAATACGTCTCTCTTGTGCCTGCTTGACCAGTCCAAGTCTAAATTTGAGCTTGTGATATTCTTTAGTCCACCTAAAAGGGTAAAAAAAAATTACCGACTTCAAAGAAGTTTTGAAGTGAAGCTATTTTTATAAAAGCGGTACTTCCACATCAGGATTTTCTTCTGTATCGTGGGGGCACTTTCATCATCATCATTACAGCCTTTCATAAGTCCACTGCTGAACATAGGCCTCCCCCAAGGAATGCCACAAAGCACGGTCCTTAGCCATCTGCATCCATCGACTTCCTGCATGTCTTACCAGGTCGTCACTCCATCTCGTGGGGGGTCGCCCTACACTGTCTACCGGTATGAGGCTGCCACTCGAGAACCTTTCTTCCCCATCGGTTGTCGGTTCTTCGAGCTATATGGCCGGCCCACTGCCACTTCAGCTTACTAATCCGTTGAGCTATGTCGGTTACTCTGGTTCTACTGCGGATATCCTCATTTCTAAGTTTATCACGCTGAGAAACCCCGAGCATAGCCCTCTCCATAGCTCGCTGAGCGATCTTGAGCTTCCTCATACGGCCAGCAGTGAAGGACCACGTCTCAGATCCGTAAGTCATCACTGGCAACACGCACTGGTTGTATAATTTCGTTTTAAGGTTTTGTCTAACGAGAAGATGTGTCGTAGATTCCCGAACGCTGCCCAGCCGAGTTGAATCCGTCAATTGACCTCTCGGTCGAAGTTGGACTTACCTAGTTGGACTATTTGTCCCAGGTAAACATACTCATCAACAACTTCGAGCTTAGTGCTCCCAACAACTACCGGCATAGGTGTGACATGGACGTTAAATATGATTTTTGTTTTGTTCATGTTCACCTTAAGACCTATCCGTTGGGAGACACTATTGAGGTCATTGAGCATAGTGCTCAGGTCCTCCAGCGATTTTGCCATAAGAACTATATCGTCGGCAATTCGAAGGTGAGTGGTGAACTCGCCATTGACATTGATACCCTATCCTTTCCCGTCCAGTAGCTTGAAAACGTCTTCCAATGCAGCAGTGAAGTGTTTCAGGGATATTACGTCACCCTGTCTTACACCTCTCTGCAGTTGGATAGGTTTCGTACTCTGATTCTGTACTCGGATAGCCATCGTAGCTATATTGTACAAACACTTCAGCACTTCGATATACCAACAGTCAACTTGGCACCGCTGAAGAGACTGCAGCACCGCCAGTACTTTACATACATGTATTTCACAAGTACAACATTCAGACTGAAGGTCACAGCTCATTAGAGCCACCCGGCACCCGACCCTCACCGCCTCGCCTCGAGCAATTTGTATTCTTCGTTGATGTATTGAACTGCGCTCAATACATCAACTCCTTACCATTACCGGATCGCCTCGCTCGCAAGGTGCAAACGCGCGGACTGCGAGTGGACCACTCGATGATAGCTCGCTGTTGGCATGCTTGCCTCGCGTGAAGCGCGAGCTCGCAACGCGCGGTTCACGCGAGTGCGAGTTGACATCACTGAACACACGTGCACACCTAGGGCCAAACGCTGGTAGACTACTCGGAAATTCGTTGGTCACGCGAGGGCCACTCGTTGATCACGCGAGGGCCACTCGATGACCACGCGAGGTCCACTGGTGACAACGCGGCGTCTACTCGTAGTCCACCTGTCGACTACGAGTGGACGCCTGGCGATGACGTGGGGAGGGTCGGGTGCCGGGTGGCTCTAATGAGCTGCGACCTTTAGAACAATTATTTGAAGACCATAGAAATACATGTTCCGTGTGGGATTCGAACTCGTGGCTTTAAACGCTACGCTAAGTCATTGCTAAGCCACTGCGCTACGGAGCGGTCAGAGCGTTCCCGTCGCTTTATTTCTTCTAAACACTGGCCGATATTCAGAAAATTTCAAGCTTAAACTTAAACTCCACAATGTCAGAATTTGAGCCTAGACTATAATTATATATTTAAGTGTTTACATTTCGTGAAGTTTCAGATTAAACTCGAAATTGTCTCTGAATCAGGGTTTGTGTAACATCGACTTCTGAAGCTGTTATGTAGAAATAATATCATTCTTTATTTCTTTCAGGTCGGTTATTATTTTTTATTAAGAGTAATTTTTATGTCAGTAGGTTATCCTGCAAAATCTAAATAATTTATGGTTAACGTGCATTACATATTCCAACACATGATGCAACAATTTGCAGAACATGTCACGTTAGGTGCGCAACATTTCGGAGCTATAAATCACACAGGCGGTAACACCAACACATTCCAAATCCCTCCGCAGGTGCAACAGATTGCATTGAATGAGATTACATTGGAATATATTAACCAAGTTTTCAAGAAAACTAACTTAATCAAATGTCACCTCTTTTACCTAACTTCATAGGATAATTTCTATGATAAGTTCTTCACGAGGCATGCTATCAATTTTTTGTCCTCAAGAGCATTAAAATTAAATAGTATGAAATATAAAAAAAAATCTTTAAACAAAAATGCACAATCAGTTAGTGTGGCCAGTGACGACCTTGAGAACCGATGCATAGTCACCTTTCATTTATCCGAGGAAGCTTAAAGTCGCTTAAGGGGATATAAAGAGGCCTATGCTCAGAGTAACTCCGGATGAGCAACTGTATAAAATATTCGCAGTAGTATCAAAGTAATCGATATAACCATAAGCTAAAGTAGCAATAGGCCTGCCATATAAATCGGAAAACCGACAACCGATGAGCAAGAAATTTTCTCGAGTGCTGGCCTCGCACCCATTAGATGATGTAACAATCTGCATGTAGGTTAGGAGAAATAGACTCTCGCCCTCTCTGTTTTTCTTTTGTAAAATGAGCAGAGAACAGAATAAAAAGGTAGATTGTCACATCAAACAGATTTTTATACTTTTATACGATCTAATGGCAAATGTTATTGGCTTATAGGACTTTACCTTTTTGGTTAAAATGTTATTTAATACTACTCAAATGTATTTATGTTCATTGAGTTATAAATTAGAGGCATTCTTGTCGAATAATTACGATGTTCGGTTCATTTTTATACGTAGTAGAGTTACGCTGCAGCTATATTATAGGTGTAATTCGGTTGCTTTGGCTCGACCGATGAAGGTCCACGCTCTTGCAGAATACCATCATATAACAGCAGCTTAATACTGCTGTGTTTCGTATGGTAGACCCTTTATACTAGATGATGTCTATGGGCCATAGCATCCACTTACCATCAGGTGGTTTATTTGCGTGTGTTAAAATTATAAAAGGTTTTGCTGCGGCGTTCACCATGCGTATCAATTAAGTAAAATAAGTTGCCTGCGTCTCTATATTTCTATCCGATTCTTGTAATGGATGTTTTCAAGGCAAGAGTGATGAGTGATTTTATAGAATTAGGGTGACAAACAAGCACACAGTCCACCTGGTAGTCAGTGAACGCGCCATAGCCATCTAAATGTGTCTTCGGTTGACAATCAAAATGCAGACGCGTTGTAACCTTTGAGCTATTTTGCGCTGGTATTCTGTGAGAGCGTAGTCCTTCCCCGCTCGAGCCGATCCAATCGTGATACAACCATAAAATACCATGCCTCTACCACGTGTATAGCCTTTTGTTAAGCTACGTCTGTGCGTTTTACCATCTTCAGCTACATCAGCGCTTGCCATTAGGTGCAATAGTAGTCAAACAGTGACTTAATATAATAAAAAAGGAATACGTTATCCTTTTTATACAGCATTCTATTCATGTCCGCCCGCTTTCGCAAGCAGCTCAACCTCTCGGGATAATTGAACTGGCTCTATTCAACCGACTTCGCTAATATATTTCACCTTTCACCTTTCTTCATTTACATCTGAATTTATAACAATTATTTGTATATAAATCTTGCTCGTGGCTTTGATCAAGGATAAGTAGAAAAAAATGAGCGCTTCCATAGCTTATTATGCCACCAGGACGGCGCCCTAGAATGAGGTGAAATGTTTGACAGATTTATTACGTGGTATAGTCACGCTGCAGCTATATTATGGTTGAAGCATAAATGGGTCAGCTCGACTAGAGACGGACGGAGAGCGTAGTCCACGCTCTAACAAAATACAAGCGTAAAATAGTAGCTTAATGCTGCTGTGTTTTATGTGGTGAGTGTGGAGAACCGGAGACCCTTTTTACTGGAAACGAGTCATTCTATATTTATCCTCCCGGATGACATTTCTATCCTTAATCGAGGATAAATGTAGGTGGATTATTCACAACACCCAATTACCATCAGGTAGACTGTGTACTTTTTTGTCACTTGGTATAAAAAAAAAAATGTGTATTTATATCAAAATAATGTCACCGACTGTTTCGAGGCGTACTACATTGCCCAGTGCCTATCTATATGAAATACGATAAAATATGTAAATTGTTTGATGGACGCCCATTTTGAGTTACACGTTTGCTTCATAAAATTATCTCATTGCAGGTAAGGATAGCGGCTGCGGTGAGCTCTTTGTTACTTCATGAATATGTAAGTTCACATTAAGTTGATAACTTAATATCAGAATTCATTATCTTATTAGAATATTAAATATTCACTTATTTCTGGATCTTTAATTAAGTAGACTATGTACGTTTTTGCTATAGGAAGGAAATAAGAAGTTGTGAGCACTATGACGGATAAGACTAGTTAGTTGTCGCGCAGCCATAAACCATTTTTATGGAAAAATTGTGACAAACGAGCACACATTGCACCTGATTATGGTTGTAGCACGAATCGACCTCGAAAGGGGTCGACCACGTTCTTGACACCTTTCGAGGCAGAACAGCCTAATGTTGCTGTGTTTCCTATGGTGAGTGTAGATATCAAGATACCATTTTTGTTTAAAAATCAGACAATCCATCTTAGTCCACAGGGGTGACAACGCCTTGTGCATTTTGATTTTTAATCGAGGATAGATGTGGATGTCTATGGACCAAAGCAACCACTTACCGTCAGGTGAACTGTGTGCTCGTTTGCCGCTCTTATTCAATAAGAAAAAACAGTTATTTAAAAATATTTAGGTATGTATATAAAATATATAGATATAATGAAATCCATTTCTGCTCAGAACTGTTACTAAAGCATATTGTACCGAGAATTTCTGTTTACTTCATTTCTCTTTATTACATTTTATTTATTTGGAATGTTATTCATATACTTTCATTTCGTGACACAAATAAAACGAAATAAATGAAAATTTTGCTCCCATTGCTCCTTAACACAATAACTCTTTAGAAGCTATAATAGAAAACACTTCAGTGGAGCGTTACGCGAGAGATCACATCTACCTTAAAATGTAATAAAGGGCAACTGAGGGCAACTAAAGGTACAGTCTATAATATCTATCACGTTCAGACCTCTTTCAGAAGCGCTCTCCCATTAATACAAGACGGTAACTAAGCGGTAACTTTCACGAACTCGTTATCCGGCTCAAAGTTCAAACACTGTGTATTATTTGTTTCCTTGGATTGTTAAGGGGTGACGTTGGTAATGAAAAAATGGCAGGTTTTATGTGTAGCAAATTTGACGATGTACAACAATATTAGACGTGTAAGAACGATGCTACAGCTATATTATTGTTGTAAAATTTGACCTGACCTGCTCACAGCTCAAAAAGTTTGTTAAACTAAGTTGGTATAGAAAGGGTTATTATAATATTAAAGAATTTATGGATAATAATAACCAATGGGAGTGAGATTATCACCACCACGCTATTTCTATTTTTGTTTTGTGTTGTTAATTGTGTAATATACATGATTGGAAGTTGTTATTTTTTTTTAAGTCCCGCTGAGTTTTTCACTGGTTCTTCCCAGGACAAAAGAAACTTTTTTTCCGAAACAGTGGCAATTACACAAATGATTGATTTTCTATAAGTATTAATCTATATTGAATAAATCTGTTCTGTTTCTGTTTCTGTAGCACGATTGGGTCAGCTCGACCGGGTAAGGACCACACTCTCACAGAACACCAGCGTAAAATAGCAGCTCAATGCTGCTGTACTTCGTGTGGTGAATGTAGAAAAACCGGAGTTCCTTTTAACTGAAAACGAGGAATTCCATCTTAGTCCTGTGACAAACCATCTGTATTTCGATTCTTCATCAAGGATTGTTGTCGATGTCTATGTGTCGCAGTGTCCGCTTACCATCCTGCGGACTGTACGCTCATTTCTCACCCATATACCATAAAAAACCTCTATAAATACGTATTTATGAAGTGTCATGTCATTCATCATCAGCCTCCCCTAAGGAATGCCACAAAGCACGGTCCCGAGCCACTTGCATCCATCGACTTCTTGCATGTCTCACCAGGTCGTTACTCCATCTAGTGGGGGGTCGCCCTACACTTCGCCTACCTGTATGAGGCTGCCACTCGAGAACCTTTTTACCCCATCGGTTGTCGGTTCTTCGAGCTATATTACGGCCAGCCCATTGTCACTTCAGCTTACTAATCCATTGGGCTATGTCGGTTACTCTGGTTCTACTGCGGATATCCTCATTTCTAATTTTATCACGCACAGAAACTCCGACCATAGTCCTCTCCATAGCTCGTTGAGCGACCTTGAGCTTCCTCATCCAGCCAGCAGTGAAGGACCATGTCTCAGTTCCATAGGTCATCACTGCCAACACACACTGGTTGTACAGTCTCGTTTTCAAGTTTTGAGATATACCTGACGAGAAGATTTGTCGTAATTTCCCAAACGCTGCCCAACCGAGTTTAATCCGCCAATTTTATGTATTAATATTGTAATGATATTTATGTAATACTTAAGCGCTAATGACTGTTTTCGAGAGTAATTAGGAATCGTCTCGCATGCAGACTCGACGACTCGACAACGACACATACACACCCTTCTATTTTACGCTGGTTTTCTGGGAGAGCGTGGTTCTATCCCGGTGGAGCCTATCCATTGATGCTACAATCATAATGTAGCAGCGTAAAATTACGTATTAATTTTCCTAATTTTTGATTTTCGCTTTCACGCTGTTCAAAATATTCAAAGGAAAATCCATAAACTTAGGATAGTGATATATATGCCAGTATACATATTCTAAGTCTATGAGAAAACCATATTAGCGATGGGTCAATGTCAATTTGCCCTTCACTTGAAAGTTCTAGTTCTTTATCAATTAATTTGCTAATAGAACTAACAAACTAACTTCTTGTTAATTGTTGTTCTAGATAACTGTAACCTATATCTTTACATGTATATCAATACATACATAAAATAAAATTGATGTCTATCTGTAATATCGAAATAACTATTGTTGAGCTTAGGATGGTATTTGTATGTCATTAAAGCATGAATCACCATTTTTAAAGTTATTGTCCGTTTGTATGTTTGTTCGGGCTAGTCCCCGGAATGGCTGAGCCGATAGAGAGCAACACCAGGATTGATCTAGGCTATATTTTATCCAAAAACTTGAGAGGTTTTTTGAGAAATCGAATAATTGATAAAATAAATTATCTTTGACGATTATTTTGAATATACATAACAACCACATTAATTCATCGCTGGTTTTTTTTAATAGTCACAAACGAACTAATAGTCTACCTGATGATAAGTGGCCACAATAACCCACAAACAAATTCAAGCAACTTAAACAAAGAAAGCTACAAATGCGTTGTCACTGCTGAGGGCTAAAATGGAATATTTTTTTATACAAACAAACGATGACAAACGAGCACACAGTAGACCCATAGACATCTACATCTATCTTCGTTTGCGAATTAAAATGCAGATGAGTTGTCAGCCGTGAGGATTAAGATTGAATGCCTCATTTCCAGTAAAAAAGGGTCTCCGGTTCCCTACACTCACCATACGAAACACAGCAGCATTAAGCTGCTATTTTACGCTGGTATTCTGTGAGAGCATGGTCTCTCCCCGGTCGAGCCAACACATTCATGCTATAAGTATACTATTAATATAGCTGCAGCATGGCTCTACCACGTAAGAAATGTCTCACATCCTATAATAGTACTGGCTCTCTATAACCTTCAAACCGAAACGCAATAGCATAAATACTACTACTTGTCGGTGGAAATACGTAACAGGCTATACCTTCCTAGACGAACTCCTAGAATTTTGTAGTACACGATTTAAATTACGTCCCATATAAGCAAAAACTTATTTTTACTGGAAAGATTTGTGTGCTCTTCTGTCAATGATGAAACTGTATTTAAAAACCGAAGTTTAGTAAGTTGCCAGTCAATGCAAGTCTGAAAATGAATTCACTTTATTTAATTGATTTTCATCATCGTCATTATTGCAAAAATCCACTTCATAATCTTTCAGAAATTCACTGCTGAACATGGTCCTCCCCAAGAAATGCCAAAGAACACGATCCTGAGTCACATATATCTATCGTTTTACGCACGCACGTCTTAAAAGGTCGTCATTGCATCTAGCGGATGGTCGCCCGTCACTTCGATTATGAGGCTGCTACTCGAAAACCTTTTTCCCCATCGGTAGTCAGTTCTCGGTGGTACCCGTTGCTAATTCAGCTTATTGATCCATTTGGCTACGTTTGGTTACTCTGGGTCTACTGTTGGTATCTTCGTTACGTAATCTATTATGCAGAGAAACTTCAAGCAGAGATTTTAAATAAAACTCGGTTTTACGGATTGTATCGCGTATATTAATTTATTTTATATTCCCGACGTTTCGAGCTCTTTACAGCACCCATGGTCACGGGGGGGGGGGGGGTGTTTGAAGTCCCAATGTCATAGTTACCACGGCTACCTCCCAGATTAAAATTATTAATTTTTGTTCCGATCTACGCAGTATGAACTTATAGTATCTTGAAGTCTTGCAGTTGTATGCTTGAGTTGGGATAACATTTTATTAATTATAGTATCCCAAGCAGATGGTAGTATCCAGACATCTTCTCTATTGAAATTAGAATGTTTTTCGATAGCAATAGCTTCGCGAATCATCCTTGGACGGAATCGGTGTTCTGTTGCGAACTCTGTGTTCAAGCATATCCCTCCTGCTAGCCTGTAGCGGCCAGTAGGGTAAGAATACATCTAAGATCCATATGTCATGTCATGTCCATGGGTCTAATCGAGGTGGATCCGTCGGTAGATATTTAATTACACTATAATCTGTTCACCTGTAAAACAATGTTTACAAAAGGCGGATAAATGCTTTTAGGCATAATGATTTCTGATGTTGACGCGAACACTACTCATGGAATGAAACTAGTTATTACGGATTTATCGCGTTTTATTACCTTAATTAAAAACCTCATAAAACGCGATGAAATCTGTAAAAACTAAGGTACGTGAGGGTAATATTGTCACCTTAAGCTTTGCTGCCCTAAAAACTAAAACTAGAAGGAGGACAGAGACAAAAACACAAAGTCGTATACTATAACAAATATATTAAGAAAAAAATAGCAAACAAGCTTTGCCAATAATTAGGAACACTTCGAAAAATCAACTTATAAAATACTAACTACACTACACAAAACTAAAATCGACTAAAATTGTTACAATGTTCCCAACCGTAAAAATGGCTTCGGTATAGAAGCCCCCTTTTGACCTTTTATTTGATTGTTTGATAAAGAGCTATCGTATCACAGAGTCACCCATACGAACAAGGCTGTAGTTTTTGAGTTTTAAGAAATTGACCATATTAACCGGAAGACCATATTACCCTCACGTACGTTTCATTCAATGCTTTTAGGCATTCTCTCCTAGTCATACCTAGGCGTAATGAGATAATTGAATTATAAGATAATAACAGCCGGTTTAAAATTAGTCTCAGGTATATTTAATCAATTTAATACGACTTAAAAATGAAGGGACTCTAGCGCATGTTCTTTGCATGTATCAAAACCAATGTCTTCAATGATTTTACAGAAATTACTTACACAATAGTGCCATATAAGCTTGAGCCATATAGTTTCAATGTAATGTAAAAAATAGAAAAAGATGATTTAAATTTTTTACCGCGGTGAAATAAAAGTTAGCGCGGGAAAACCAATTCGTGTTCATTTTTGCGTTACCGTCGCCCGTGCCTATTTGCAGATATTAAAAAAATGCTGACAGTCGTCATGGTTTAGAAAAGAATTGCACATTTTTTTTGTATAGAATATGGGTGACAAACAAGCACACTGTCCACAAATGGTAAGTGGATGTGGCTCTATATAATATATACCCTACACTTAACTTCGATTAAGAATCAAAATGCAGATGCGTAGTCAACCTTAAGTACTGAGATGGAATGCCCCGTAAACTTAGATTACCGGTAATCCTTTTACTGGAATAAAAAGGGTTTCCGGTTCTCTACACTCACTATAATAAACAAAAGCATTGAGCTGCTATTTTACGGTGATGTTTTGTGAGAACATGACCCTACACTGGTCGAACCGACCCATTCGTACTGCAAGCTTAATATAGCAGGAGTGTTTCTCTATCACATACAAAACCACCATACGAAGGTTTATGATAATAATGATGTATATATCGGAAACGACAACAGGAGATCCCACTTGTGATTTTGGAAATACATCAGGATAGCGTTAACTGTTAAAAATAATAAAAGTGTGAGAGCGGATGTTCAACTTGCTCTCTTGCTTACGCAATTTAATCATTATCAGTAATAAGACAACGTAACGCACTATACATTCAGTATAGTGAAATTACAGTTCGACCATACCGTAACACGTCTCTGCCACAATCACACACCAGTGTAACGTGAGGTACGTAATTACATGATAACACCAAAATATGTAAACCAACAGCAACACTACTTAACTCAATGTAACACAGGGCAGCCTCTCAGCAACACTAATCCTCCTTGCCTGCACTAGAAGAATTACAACAACGAAAAAAACCACGACACTATCTTAGCACTAGTAGAATGACCACACTCGTTGAATGACTTGAGCGAACTCTCGCGCACGGCACCTACAGTGAACTTTATACTACAGACACAAGAGGTTTCTCGATATACCCTCCATTCTACCTCGATCCAACCGGGTATTTTATAGACGCTCCGACATATATATAAAATAATAATATTGCCAAACCAAACAATTTTAGAACCTTGGCGTTAAATTTAAATCAGTTTACTAAGGAAATTCATAAAGACGAGAATAAATCGATTTGAAGCCCTATCGGCGAGCTACGTTCAGGCTTAACGTCTTGTAAATAACACTAATATCGATAGGATGGAAAAGGCAAAAGTGCTTCCAACAACCCTTTCTCAGCTTACAGCGGTAAGTCTTGGAGCCCGAATACAAATTATGATTTTAGTTTGCAGGTACAGGATTACTTTGTATTTATATACATTTATAAGGGTTTTATATGGCCTTATTCTAAGTATTATCTCCTTGCCGTGTAGAGTCCACTACCCCATATCGTACCGTGGGTGTCGTGAGAGGCGACAGCGGGAAGCTGAAAGAAGGGATGGGCAGCTGCATCTTTTTAGTTATTTTTTGGTATTGAATAAGTTACGAAAACATATAATAGTTATATAACAAGTAAACATATAACAGTTCTAAAATTAAAAGTATAATAGTGTCGATCTCATCTACAATCAAAACACAGCGTAATAATAAAAGAACAGTATAGACGATTCGTAAAATAAATAAACAAGGTAAAAAAAACATAAAATATTAAGAGAATCTCGATTTTTTTTTAAATCTAACGAACCTGCTATCGTAAATATCTAAATATACGTTACAACGCTTAACGCACGAAAACGTGGTCATATGAAAACCACGTCCAATACATAAAACGTAAAATATTAAAAAGTTTATGGTTTCCCAGATTTTAATTACCAGAGCCGTCCGGCGCGGCGGAGCCATCAGACACAGTCATGCAGTTCAATTAGGTATTTTATTCACTGTGTAAAATAACCGCAACATGTTCACGAGTTCGGATGCGCGTCTGGTAATTACGGTTCCATTTAATGCTGGAGCAAATAAGCCAGTTGACTGGTATTCGGCCATGTGCGAAATATCAGAGACCTATTTTTTAAAGATGTGCATTAAAGAGAAAAGTTAACGAACGAGCACACCTCATTCCCATGGGTTATTATTAATCATGTACTCTTTAGTAGTATAATAATCCTTACTAAACAATTTTTGCACAATGAATATTTTAAACCTTTTGATAGATAAGGTCTGCATATTTTCTGGGACTTTGTTGTAAAAGCGTATACGTTGCCCCATGAATGAATTACCGACTCTTTGGAGTCGAGTAACTGGTATATCTAACTTGTGCTTGTTCCCAGTATTTACAGAATGTATATCACAATTTTTAATAAAACTATTTTTGTTTTTGTATACATACATTAAATTTCCTAAATATGTTGAGAGGTTAAATTAATATATTTATTTTTCAATTTTTCACTAAGGCATTCCTTCGGGCCTAGGTTATAAATTGCTCTCATGGCTCTCTTTTGCAAAACAAAGATAGTTTTAATGTCAATCGCATTACCCCATAGCAAGATTCCATATGATATTATGCGGAAATAACTAAAATAAACTAAGCTAGCTGTTTCAACATATGTAAGGCATCTAATCTTTTTTTCAGCATATGCTGCAGAATTAAATTTGCTAGCTAGTTTAGACATATGACCCATTGAAGCTTTGCCAATTCGCTTACCGAGCCTGGCAACTATGGCAAATATCCCGCCTATGATGTAATCTATGTTCAGCAATGAACTTTAATAGGCTGTAACGGTTGAGAAATATTATTAGATAGAATAGAATAGAATAATAGATTATTACATAATACTTATTGAAAGTATTTTTTTATTTACTACTGGTTCCGAAAATACCTTTGTCCTGGGAAGAACCAGCAGGAAACCTAGTGGGACTTTTTTTAAACATATACTTTACAATAATTTTTTTTGTACAAATTTTAAAAGAGTTTTAATAGAACCAGCATGGTGGCGATCACCTCATTCCCGGTTTTTTTTCATCTATGTATTTTTTCGTATTATAATCACCTTTTTTGGACAATTTTTCTTTAATAAAACATTTAAACTTGTTTATTGACAAATTTTGTACATGTTCTGGGATTTTGTTGTAAAAGCGTAAAAACATTGCCCCATGAATGAATTGATAAAACTAATAAATTAATCTCCATACTTTTCTGTTCTTTGTACTTGTACCGACTCGCAAATTAAGATTGTTCGCACGTCTGTCTATTCTATCCCTAAATAAGTTTAATGTATATCAACTCCAGACACTGTGTTCTTAAGATAGGTAGCATTACGTGACACATTTAGATTGTAATTGGAGCGTCTTCCGAGAAAGAAGAAACTTTAAACGAATTGTGTATTGGAAAACGTTTCCAGACTTAACAGGGAAGATTGCGATGAGTTTTCTTCTGACGCTTTGAAGTTTGTGGTCACAATGTGTTTAATTTAGATGAAAAATTCTGTGAAATTTTGTTAAATTACAATTGTTTAACACAATGTTTGGCCACTGTTAGAAAATAACAATACTAAAAAACTGAAGTGACAAACAAACTTACACTTTATTTTTTTTATAGAATGAGGGTAACAAACGAGCACATATGCCTGATGGTAAATAAATGTCGTTGTTCATAGATATCTACATCCATCCTCAATTACGAAACAAATCGCAAATGCGTTGTCACCCCTAAAGACTAGGATGGAATGCCTCGGTATCCAGTAAAAAGGGTCTGCGGTTCTCTATACTCACCGTACGAAACACACCGGCATTAAGTTGCTATTTTACGTGGTATTCTGTGAGAGCGTGGCCCTTCCCCGGTTGAACGGACCCATTCGTACTGCAACTATAACTTAGTTGCAGTATGACTCTACCACGTTAAGCTGATAAAATCACATGTGGCTATTACAGGCCATGAACACCTGAAGGCAACTTCAAACAAAGGAGGTTTCAGATCGGTTGTTACCTCTGTGGGCTAAGACGAAATACCTTACAGCCTGTAATCATAGTAGCTTTCTCTAGCTCTCTCTATTTCGGCCGGAAGGTTGTAAAGTGGGCGAACAGTGCAAGAACTGCTTTTTGGCGACCGAAATAGGTTTGAGGCTGGTATAAGCAATCATAAAGTTAGATACTGACTCAACCTAACATAATATATTGTGTATATATTTTAAAGTCAGTTTATTCTATAATTTGTTAATAGATATGTTCCTGAATATTTTTAAGTTTGTTTTATATTCATGGAATATACCAGTAAATCGACAAAATTACGAACCGAAAATAAATCATGTAATCTATATTAATATTATGAAGAGAGTGTGCGTATTTTGCATGGCATATTGGTCTCTACAGGTCATGAAATGGATTAAATAATGTGGTAATGCAAAAAGTTGTAAAATTAATTCTACCCACCTAATATTTAAGATTGATGATTGTTCAACCAAAGCTGAAAACAATATTCAAAGTTAAGAAGTGTCACCGATGGAACAATAACAATCATACACCGCAAAAGAAGCCATCATTATTGGAGTGGAAGATGTTCCCGAGGAGACGGTTAGGTAGAGCCCGGCGTGTGATCTTATTGGTAGTGTGGCTGATAATCTATCATAAGACACACGCGGCTCTGCCTGGCGTGCTCGCAGCGACGAGAGGAAAAAAGAAGAGAATTAGAATAGAAAAGAATTATTTGATTTGAAGACGATATCGTGCATATTATCGAAAAATTCTGGATTTTGTAAATATTTAGCTTATCAAACTAATTATATGTTTTTACAAGTTCAGGGTAAAATGATGTTGCAGCTATATTATGGTTGTGAGATGCATGTGTCAGCTCAACTGGTGAAGAACTGCCCTTTCACGGCACACCAGCGTAAAATTGCAGCTTAATGCTGCTGTGTTTCGTATGGTGAGTGTAGAGAACCGGTGACCCTTTTTACAGGAAAAGAGACTTTCCATCTTAGTCCTCAGGGGTGATATCGCAACTGCATTTTGATTCTCAATCGAGGATAAATGTTGATGTCTATGGGACACAGACACATGGTCTCCACCATGGCTCTCCATGTCGCAGCTGTATTAGTAGTATAGTTGTAGCACGAAATGAGGCATTCCATCTTAGTTCTCACGGGTGACAACGCATCTGCATTTTGTTTGATGTCGATGTCTATGGGCCACAGCAACCACTTACTATCAGGTGGACTGTGTGCCCGTTTCTCACCCTTATCCTAATAAAAAAAAATTACTTAGTGTAAGTTATAGTACTTTCGATACCAAAACTGTGCGAGTATAAGTTGCTGAAAAAAATATTTCTTTTTTCTATCTTTCACACCAATAAATACGAATAAATTGCTTAATTTCATTTATTTTATAACGGTCCTTATAATGATTACAGGCATATTAATAAATGTGTTATTAAGTCGTTACGCAATTACAATAACCTCAACATCATTACTCTTTTCATATTCAATATTAGACGTAAGCTTCTTATATTAAAAATACCTATAGTTTTGTTATGAACATTATTAATATATGCCAAAGATTTTTGTATCTGCAGTGGTCTCACTTTTAGAACATTTTGACATAGGAGATTTAAGGGAAGTTTCTGCTTAGCGAGCTTCATACAAACGAATTTTGATGCTTGATTGAATATAGGTAAACCAATTAATTTTACACCCAGTGCGTGTTGCCAGTGATGACATACGGAACTGAGACGTGGTCCTTCACTGCTGGCCGGATGAGGAAGCTCAAGGTCGCTCAGCGAGCTATGGAGAGGGCTATGCTCGGAGTTTCTCTGCGTGATAAACTTAGGAATGAGGATATCCGCAGTAGAACCAGAGTAACCGACATAGCCCAACGGATTAGTAAGCTGAAGTGGCAATGGGCCGGCCATATAGCTTGAAGAACCGACAACCGATGGGGAAGAAAGGTTCTCGAGTGGCAGCCTCGTACCGGTAGGCGAAGTGTAGGGCGTCCCCCCACGAGATGGAGTGACGACCTGGTAAGACATGCAGGAAGTCGATGGATGCAGGTGGCTCAGGACCGTGCTTTGTGGCATTCTTTGGGGGAGGCCTATGTTCAGCAGTGGACTTGTGAGGGGCTGTAATGATGATGATGATGATGATGAAACCAATTAAAGTCAATAAATATTTGTAAACACGATCTATTAACTAATATCTGTGTCTGTTGGTATGTCAGATTTTCGTTAAAACATAAATTTTCAATGTCACATTCTGTATGAAAAATTTTATCCACTTAACTAACATATTATTTAAACATAAAAAATACGCATGGAAATGTTGCTAAATAGGCTCGACAGAGACGTCAACAATACTTCTAAATACCTAACTCAGCCGCCGGTTTGTAGGGAAATCCCTCTTGAATATGTCTAACCTGAATAAAACCTATCAAAAAGTGCAGTTTCAGTTATGATTTAGTTTTTCTTGTGACTTTGACTTCATAAATTAAGTGATCCCAACCTGCTTTTACTTTATCAAAGTTCATTGCTGAGCAGAGCACAATATAACCTAACCCATATTTGCCACAGTTCCCACACTTGGCAAGTTGTTATCAGGAAGATACTATTGGCTCTCTTGAAAGGATTTTCCTCTGCAGTCTCTTACGACATCTACAGGATGAAAGGGGTAGTGAGATTCTCACACCGCCACTACATAGTTTGGATTCTTAATCGAGGATAAGTGTAGATGTCTATGGACCACAGCATCCACTTACCATCAGAAGAACTGTGTGCTCTTTTGTCACTCTTATTCTATAAAAAATTTAGGTGCGATCAGAAAAAATAACAGTATTATTTATTGTCTATTTTAATTGAATACGTCTTTTGTCCACTTCGTCTTCAATTACGACGTAACAAAGTGCTCGCAACCGCTCGCCGGCTCCCAGTAATCGGATTACAGATGTCTATAAACAATGGGCCTCGAATAATGATTAGGTAAACCTAAATTATGTTTTAACGGGATAAGGACGTTCTGACTTCTGAAGCATTAACGGTTTAGCCGACTCAAATAAATTAGTAGTTTTTAAATTTGCCTAACCTTTTATGTATGTGTTTCGTGACATCTTCGAAAATTATCATCATCAACATCATTACAGTCCTTCACAAGTTCACTGCTGAATATAGGCCTCCCCCAAGGAATGCCACAAAACATGGTCCCGAGCCACCTGCATCCATCGACTTCCTATCATACCAGGTCGACACTGCATCTAATAATACACAGAATGGAATAGAATAGAATCATTTTTAGGGTTCCGTCGTTACACAACCAGGGACCCTTATAGTTTCGCCATGTTCGTCCGTCCGTCCGCGGTTTCGCTCTTGGGTACTTCCCGTACAAGAAAATGGAGGATGATTTTTTTTTATCCGTCTATTCCATCATGTGGGGTATCGTTGGATAGGTCTTTCAAGAACGCTGAGAATGTGGAACGACATTTTTTGGATTCAGGTGTCCGTTTGCGACATATTTAGCTTTAAATTGGTATTTTTCATTGGGTCATGTTCCCGCCCCCTCTACCGCTAACTTTGGAAATGTGAAAAGTATACAAGATAGTCGTAAATATAATGAAGTTATAATGAAGTCGAATTACATAAGAAGTTAACGAGTAATAGTCGACCAACTTACAAAATGCACTTGGATTTGTAAAAATTTCGTTACAAATCGATAGAAAATGGCCTAAAACTAGCTGCATTAATAACTTACTTAATAACTTTTAACTAATAACTTTTTATTGTAAACTGTTAAAAATAAACATTTTATGAAGAAAACGACTTATATGCATTACTACTATTAGCTTTACTTTTTTATTTGCGGGATAGATAGGGTATTACTATCAAAATCAAAAAGTTTTCCAATATTTTTGAATACCACTCCCTATAAGGCTGAATTGAAAAAAGTCTTTCAGTTACGATCTTCCTACTTGGGCCCATTTTTAGTCGTTATAACGGTCAAACCGCGAACTCATTATGCTCATTATCAAGGCAACCCATGTATTGCGACTGGCAACTACGGAATCCTACCTCTACATTGTGCGTGGTACGACACGCACTTGGTCAGTTTTTATTCAATACAGATTACATGTCATTCTAATTGAAAGTTATTTTTTACTTTTTAGGGTTCCGTACGCAAAGAGTAACCAACGGGACCCAATTAATAAGCCTACGCTGTCCGTCCGTTTGTCCGTCTGTCAGAGGGCTGTAACTTATGATCCGTAATAGGTAGACAGTTGAAATTTTTATAGAATACTAGCTGTTCCCCGCGACTTCGCCCGCGTGGAGTTATTTTTTGCGGAACCCTAAAATAAAAACAGCCCAAGTTACTTCATCAGCTATCTGCCGGTGGGTATAAATATTGACATTATACTTAATCACATCATATTTAATGTTTATACAATACGAACATCACTCAATTGTTTTAACTTCCCGGAACCCCTCCACTAACACTTAAAGTTTATGGTATTAAAGTTCAAATTGACTTTTAAGTATTATTACGAATCTTTTGTATGGGATTATAGAAAAGTGTTGTTTTAGACTTTTTCAGGCATTTTTTTTAATTTTTCTCTCCGGAAGAACCATCTTTGTACATCTAGGAATATTATAAAAAAAGAATTAGCGAAATCGGTTCAGCTACTCTCGAGATTTGCGCTTAGCAACACATTCAGCGATTCATTTTTATATTATAGATGTATTTCTGTTGTGTTGTAATTAAAATAAATTAAAAACTAAAAGGGGCTTCCCTTCTAGAAACGTGTATTAAGATAGTCCGGAACCCTTCATGCGCGAGTCCGACTCACACTTGGCCGGTTATTTACCACTGGTTCGAAAAAATCCCTCCTTGGCAGAACCAGCAAGAAACTCACTTCGCCAATTGTAAACTTAATTATTTTTATTAAATAGGTTATAATACATCAGGGGTGGTCCTTGAAATATTTACCACCATTTGTCTTTTCCATGATACCTACGTCTTGAAGACAAGAGTGCAAAGTACTTTGTTGGACAAAGTCAGTGCGCTTGAAGATGTTTGGTTGCGTCACTATGTCAAGCACTGATCGAATGATAAAACAATATTCCTCAAACATACAGGTTCCCCCAATGTTTTCCTTCACCGATTCCGATAACTATTGTCTTGTTCCAGCATAACACGTTCAGTAAATACGAAGTGTAATTTAAAATTTGCCGAAATTAATACAAATACTGCTATGCATATATTATTTGCTGAACAAATAAATGGGGCGGCTTATGTGAATATTGGTAAAATGATTAAATTATCGTATGTTTACATTACTGACGTGTTATTGTTATAGTATAACAACCGTAAAATAAATGTTTGGTTTGTTTATCGCTTATTTGTGACAACACAATATTGTTATTTAATAATAAGATTGGTTGCATATGTAAACAGCGTTATTTAAATTGCTTTATCTATACAAATAAATAAAATTAAAGTGTCTGTTTGTAAATGTCAAAATACCTGTTTTTTACTAAATGCATACTAAAGTATATACGGTACATATAACAAAAACACAATTTTTTAAATTTTTGTCTCTGTTTTTTTACGGCTAATATCCGAAACGGCTGGACCGATTTCGACGGGACTTTCACTGGCAGATAGCTAAAGTTATAAGGAGTAACTTAGGCTACTTATATTTTAGAAAAAGACGCGGGCGAAGTCGCGGGGAACAGCTAGTTTAATAATATAACTTGGGTTAAGGTTATAACACTGAAGTGACAAACGAACTTACAGTTCACTTGTTGGTAAGTGGTCACTGCAGTCCATGAATACCTGCAGCCATCTTCAAACAAAGAATGCTACAGATACATTGCCACCTCTGAGGACTGAGAGGGAATGCCTCACTGCCTATAATTAGACTAAATCTTTACCCTTGTACACGCACAGCTATTTGGCGTTTAGGTGACAGGGTGGCACCTAGACGGACTGCTGTGAAGAATGGGAGCCCAACCACCTGCCCCCGTGAGCATGAATTTTCTGACGAATCGAATTTGTATCGCTATCGAGTAATTAATATGAAAACATAATTCCACTTACGTCCGCCAGAGGCGCTGTTGATTTTTTCATACTATTTTAGTCGATGAGGATACGAAAACTTGAGTTAGTACCTCTCAAGTTCCACGCGATAAATTAGCGGAATAAATTTTGTAACGCCATAGAGATAACGATCATATAGAAAATTTAATTTTGCTTATTTTTAACTAACATAAAACCTATTATGTTATGCAAATTTTTTATTAATAAAACCGCACTCACGTTATATTCTTGTCAAGCGAACGATTAAAAACTTTGCAACATCGTATTAAAACACCGCAAAACTCGCACCCGAGCACTTTTCAAGCGAGTTGAAAGGGATTTAATTAAAAGGGCTCCAGAAACCTGGAGTGGAGTGGGAAACAAGGGCTCGGTCTCGTTGTGCCTCCAATAGCTTTTCATCTCGATAACCTTTGAATAAGGTAATTGTAATTATTTATTCCTTTTTTGTAACAATAGCCATCGTATTTCGACTGTAAGTCATAATTCTTTGTTCTATAACTTAGTCTAGTTTTATAGATTTCATGGATGATAATATCTCCTGAGAATGAGGTGATCGCTACCAAGCTATTTATAATTTGATTTGTGTTGTTAATTATTATGTAATTTTAATTATTGTAAACTGTTTTTTTTTTAATAAAGTCCCGCTAAGTTTCTTGCTAGTTCTTCCCATAACCAGTAGAAATTATGCATAGGTGTAATTTTCAAAAAAGTTTCTATTCCTATAGTATTTTGTGGTTGGAGCTTCCTTTTAAGCAAATCCTTTGCTTTTTTATAGAATAAGGGTGACAAACGAGCACACAGTCCACCTGATGGCAAGCGGATGCTGTGGCCCATAGACATCTACATCTATCCTCGATTTAGAATCAAAGTGCAGGTGCATTGTCACCCCTGAGGGCAAAGGAATATAGCAGCATTGAGTTATTTTACGCTGGTATTCAGTGAGAGCGTGGTCCTTCCCAGGTCGAGCCGACCCACTACAACAAGACCGAAGAATTTTATTTCCGGAACCTTTTCAATTTCTTGACTATGACTCATTATTTTGATTTTGATTCTTAATTGAGATTAGATGTAGATATCTATGGACCACAGCATCCACTTACCATCAGGTGGAATGTGTGCTCGTTTGTCTCACTTATTCTATAAAAAAAGTTACTATCTTATCTTTTTTACACTGTCTTCATTCAATGCGAAGTTACCCTACATGTCATAAAAACGAACAGTCAACATTTTTCAGTACAGTACTGAATCTGTCAAATAAACAACACTCCGTAAGCTGGAACGACGTCATAACCAGGTTTCCCACTCAGCCGGATGATACGCCACGTACACATTACATCCGTAGTAATCACGGCTACAGTAAACTTGGCAATAACACAATGTACTACAAGCACGGGAGCATTACGTCAAATGTTAAAAAAAGTTTTGTTCAATTCTGTTGTATATTTTTTTCGTTTTGTTTGCGAGCAACTTGTTAGTGTTGTTTTTGCGGCTGTACGGCTTGTACAGTTTTGTTAATTAACTGGCAACACTCCCCGCTTAGCCTGGGTGGGATCTATTGATATAGCGTCATTTAGATTTCCAAAGATAATTACCATTGACCTTATAATAAATTAATTATGAACTAAAGATTAGTCTATGTGGTGATGGATTTTTTTAAATAGTTATTTCACTAGTATTTCCTCTTATACTGATGAGGCCATTAGCATAAACAAATTGCACAAAGACCTAGAGCAAATTTGGAGATCATACAAATAGTTGTACCGTGTTGGATTCAGACCCGCGGGCCTCGGCGCTAATCCACTGCACTAGGGGGGCCTCAAATTCTATTTCTTATTGGTTCTATATTTTTAAAAGACAGGGCAAATGATCATGTGGTTCACCTGATCATAAGTGACTACCACCGCCCATGAACAACTGCAACACCAGGGGAATTGCAGGTGCGTTGCCGGCCCTTTTCAAAGGAGTAAACTCTTTCCCTGATGGCCCCTAAGTTGTATCGGTTCATTAAAATCTCTGGTGATAAATGATTCCACAAAGAGGTCTTACGAGGAAGAAAACTCCTAGTTAAACGCTGGATCGCCAAGTATCCGAATGGTGTTTGTATCGTGATATTTGTCGATATATTGTCCGATAGGTGAATAATTACTTGTTATTAAGTTAAAGATACACTACAGACACAGTTACTGTAGTTTTAACTGAAACATTATAATAAATAACACTTAATATACATTGTATTGCTAGTAACATACAGATGCGCGTGTCTATATATATACATATATGTCTTCTTTATCAGTGCCGCCATGTTCACAACTCGCAACACCCCGTTTATTTTGTAATTAAATTAATTAAGCTGGGGTTTAATTAAAGATGTTCTAGTGGAACAAAGGAATAGTCTGCTCTACAATGCAAAGTATTATTCTGTGGCAAAGCGTACGTTGTCGAATAACCAACAACAAAAGAAACTACATATTCTTTACTCTCGCATTTTCCTGAAGAGTATAATGCACGTTGTTCTTTCAGTGTGACTTTTCTCTATTTATTCGATTTCTTTTTACTTGATGGGGTCAAACTACAGCTATGTTGCGGTTATAGCACGAAAGACCACACTCTCACAGAATACCAGCGCAAAATAGCAGCTTAACGCTGTTGTATTTCGTATGGTGAGTTTAGAGAACCGTAGACCCGTTTTACTGGAAACGAGACATTACATCTTAATACACAGGGGTGACAACGCATTTCCATTTTTATTCTGAACCGAGGGTAAATGTAGATGTCTGTGGGCCGCAGTATTCACTTACCATAAGGTGGACTGTGTGTTTGTCTGTCATCCCTAATCTATAAAAAAATATTACAACTACTACCGTTACTATAGATATTTGTACACGTGGTGATGAAGTGTGATATTTAATGAAATATATTTATTTTTTCGACGTTAGAAATTTTCCATTTGTCGAATGTCATTTTAATGACCGACATATACTACCGCTTCGTAATGAGGTTCATCTGCTTGAAGAAGAAAGAGCGAAAGAAATTTAACAAGTTTTTTTTATAGAGAAACTGGAGTAACAACTAACAGTAAATCTGCTGATAACCAGGCCGTAACACTTGTAGCCGATTAAAAAAAAAAGACGGCGTTTTCATCTTTGAGGACTAATATGTAATTTCTCACAGCCTGCAACTATACTTACTCTATAGCCTTCATACCGGAACACAGCTGTGTGAGCAGCAGAAACAGGTATAACCGTCAATCTTACCCAGATGTACTTCCTAGGCAGGAAAGAAGTCCTTCCACCTGGTAAATTGGGTTTATAGTCAGGATTGGAACAACAATCTTGACTGACCAGAATTTCAGTCATCCGCGATTATTTTACGTATTTGAGCCAGTGCTTGGCTACCATTCCGACTGATGTGTGATACCTCGGCAGTGGTGTGATGTAGCCGAAGATGGTAATGCACCTTGGCTTAGCTTTACAAAAGGCTATTCTATCCGGACCGATACGACTTAGGGACCTTCAAGAAAAGAGCCGACTCATTTTTAAAAGGCTGGCAACGCATCTGCAATTTCCCTGGTTCCCCTGGTGTTGCAGTTGTTCATGGGCGGCGGTAGTCACTTACCATTAGGTGAGCCGCATGCTCGTTTGCCCCCTTTCCTATAAAAAAAAGCTTGAAACACTGAGCTTGTAAATTGTAATCAAATGTAGAGATATTTTTTGGTAAATTAAGCTATTTCTTCTTTATTGCATTCCTTATAATAACGAAACGGAACAATGGACGGACTTTTAATACCATGACGCATTCTCTACCAGTCAACCGGTTACTCTCTCAGAGAACTTTTTAAATAAATTAATATCCTAACTATTAAATCACAATTCACCTTGGATTTGCATTATTTATGTACGAGCATATTTTAATATCTTTACAAAATTAGTGATATATATATTATATTGGAGCGCGTGATAAACGTAAACAAAAATATATTTATTACGCGCGTATAAAAAAGTATACAAATTGATTCGATTGCGTGGTATATCGACGACAAAGGCGACGTGAAGAGCGTTGTTTTATCGATGGCGGTCGTAATTTCAGTAAAAAGCTAAACAAGTGAAATAAAAAAAAAACGTTTTTTATCATATTATTGCATTGTTATCCCAATTTGAGCTATATACAAAATTTCATGTCATATCAAATTAGTTTAAAATCAATTATTAAATTCCACTCGGAACGAAGTGACGTAATATAAACGTGGTAAAATGAGAAAATAACGCACTTGTTTCACTTGTCATTGCCAATAAACCTGTATAAATTTGTTTGCCAATACAATATGAAGTGACATCAAAATTGCAATTAAGCAGGATCACACAACGGGCGCATCCCGCGCGTCAACTTCACGCAACAGTGGAACTGTTAATTAGACAACACTTCTACCAACTGCGACCCTCTGACCGCGCTATAAATTTAATTTGGAAGCAGGTAAGCGAGGCAGGAATCGAAAACAGTAACGTTCGTGTAATTTCGAGCCGCAAATATCGAGACTCGTTGTAAAACATTGTTATAGTTACAATAACAAAAATATAAATATTGTTTATTAATATGTCAGAAATACACGAGGAAGTTAATTGTTAAAAATAATAATAGTGTAAGAGTGGATGTTCAACTTGCGTAACTAATCATTATCGGCAATAAAACAGCCTACTGCACCATACATTCAGTATAGAGCAATTAGGTACAGTTCAACCATACCGTATTATGTCGCCGTCACAATAATTATACACTAGTGTAACATGAGGAACGTAATAACATGATAACTCCAAAGTTTGCAAACCAACAGCAACACTACACATCTCAGTATAACACAGAGCAGCCTCTCGGCAACACCGTTTTCCATGCCTGCACTAAAAGAATTACCACCACAAACAGAACCACGATACTGTCACTCTACGACACTTAGCACTCGTCGAATGACTTAGGTAGAATCTCACACGCACGGCGAATACAGTAAATTTATACTGCACAAACAAGTGGGGCTTTCTCGATATACCCTCAATTCTACCACGCCACCATCGATATGACACGACACTCCGCTAGAGTGATGCAACCATCCATCCGGTATTTTATAGACGGGCCGATAAATACTTTAGACGTGATGCGTTCATAAACAGACTGACAGACAATTTTAAAAATGATAGAAATGTCTTTAATTACTTATTTTTAATCCCTCTCAATCATTTTTCTCACAAAAATATACAATGTGCAAACACCTGTAAATTTACATTTTTATTTTAATACTAGCTTGTACCCGGCGCGTTGCTGCCACAGAAGAAATAATGGTGGATATATCGTTTTAAATTTGGAAGACCTACTTGTAACTTGTTTAATTAGGAATAATACATTCATTAAAGTTAATTGATATATAACTTTCAAATAAATTTGTCGATATGATACGCGCGCCACCTACTGCAAGTTAATTGTACTATGCCTATAACCTTCGCACAAGTGCAAGCAATAAGTTGAAAAAGTTTTATCACAATCTGATGAACGGTATGGCAGCGCATAATAAGAACAAATAAAAACTATTGGTAAATCCAATTGAGCATGCCCTAATCGCATTAAAAAAATTACGTATAGTATGATTATACGGAATTTTTTTAAAGTAGTTTAAATACACACAAGTTTTCACTAATAACCTTATTATACTTCCAATTTTCCGATAACTTTATGTCAAACTTCAATTTGAAAAAAGTTTGGAAAATCCAAAAGTGCACGACTCATAATGCTCATATGATCATCATATCATCAGTCATGTCACTCCAAAAAGTCCAAGACGTATTCAAGTATAAATATTACATCCTACGTACTACTATTATTTATTCTGTGCTTTTAAAATATTGTAATAAAAATCTCTGATTATTATAATAATCAAGTAATATAAAATAGTAAGAAATTTGTTTTTCGAATATTTTGTATTTATTTATACAGCGATCATTTTGAGTCGCTGCAAACAACCAATACAGTATCCACTCACAACGGCGATTGATGCCGTAGTAACCGAGTGAGGCAGTCTATTTACTAAAATGATTTCACACAAGGTTGCAGAAACACCGCAAATTTCGCCATTTCGCAGCCGAAAAAAATTTATTAGAACTAAACTAAACAAAATTAAACATGATAGATGAAGAGTTTTAAAAATGTATTGAGTTGAACAATTAATATTTTCAAAAGTTATCGTGTTTACAAGCCTTGCGCACTTGATAAATCCACACCATAAGCCACTAAAACCCCTTTTTTATTTAAAAATAGCAATTAATCGATTTAAAAAAAATATTAATAACTTCAACAATCATTTATCTTTCTGACAATGTGCTTTTTATATCACTTATATGTACAATATGATTGCTAGATACGATTTCATGCGACAAAACGTTGGAATCTTAATTTTTAGGCCCTAGTAGAACATACCTAAGCGCGTTGCGCTTACGGCATGCAATACCTATGCGCGTTGCGCTTACAGCATGCAAAAAATAAACGTTTATTTTTATATATTTGATAGATTAGATATAGAGAGAGATTTGTGTAAAACTGAACTATTAAAAGTAGTTTATTTTTAATGTCTTAGAAGCAATTAATTGTTATTTAGTTAGTGTGATGATAGCGTAAAAGAATCCGGCTAGTTGAAATTATCAAATAAAAATATTCTGGTAAGATAAATTAATGGTATACTCAGTGACTTAATAATCGCCGTAGCTTATACATTACGCAAGCATTTTGATTTCGATCCCGCTGCCACCAATAAAATTGTACCTTGTGCTTAAGCACCTAAAATGATTATCCCTCATTAATATAACACGCTGATACAGCGTGTGTTTCAGGATTTCAGGTTATTCCTGAAACATGCAGGTTTCCTCACGATATTTTTAATTATCACTTTTAGGAATATCTGTACTTTGATTTATTCATTTCTAATCTAATTCATAATAATATCTAATACTTCAAAAAAAAAACATTAATTTCTACACTTTTCTAATAAATTAGCTTCCTCCCCTATGAAATCCAAGAACTCACCTCATTTCTATGTGGCCTCGCCCTGGTGACAAAAAAGTCGTGGATGTCCTCATTGCTCAATATACTCTAAAATTGAGAGTAGATAAGTAATATTGACGGCTCGTCGGCAAGTGGCTTAGTATTGAGTAGCAGCGCTGATGGCCACGAGTTTAAAGCCTACCCGGAACAAGTACTATATTTGTATGCCCTACAAATAATTGTCTCTGGTCTAGATGTTTGTCATTTTGCAATTTATGTACATAAACTACCTCAACGATACAGGAGAAAATGCTAATGTGGGACTAATATTTTTACAAAAATAAAGAAACATTGAAAAAAATATCTTACAATGCATTTACCAATATACATACATTTGTGTGTAAATATAAACAAAGCTTTAGGCTTCTTATTATTCTTGTTATTATCCGTTAATTTGACTATCCCAATATATTAAATTAAAGCTTAAGTTAAATTATCTAATAAAGCATTACCAGAGTTATTAATACAAATATTAAACATGATCACGTAACAGTTCACAGATTGAACTATATGATTTAAAGTTCGTCTGCTCTCTCACAACGTAATATATTAATTAAAATTTAATTGAACCGCATACCATAAAGTTATTACAGTCATTTCAACAAGTGCTGTCATAGAGTTATTACATTATGATTTAGAAGTTCAGCGCTTGTCACGGTAATTTCAACAAGTCATATTTTAGTTATCACATTATAATTTCCAAGTTCAGCGTTATGCACGTGTGAAAATGTTTTTTTTATAGGATAAGGGTGACAAGCGAGCACACAGTCCACCTGATGGTAAGTGGTTGCTGCGGCCCATAGACATCTACATCTATCTTCTATTACAAATCAAAATGCAGATGCGTTGTCACCCGTGAGGGTCTCCAGTTCTCTACACTCACCATACGAAACATAGCAGCATTGAGCCGCTATTTTACGCTAATATTTTGTGAGAGCGTTGTCCTTCCCTGGTCGACCCATTTGTGCTACTACTATACAATTAATATAGCTGCAGCATGGCTCTACCACGTAAAAGGTTCTAAGGTTTAAAGTAAATAATTACACATTTACATTTATCTACGACGCTCAGGCTGCTTCTAAAACACCGGGAACATAAAAATAATAATTATTAAACATAAAAAAATATGCAAATATACTGTGCTATTGTACAACGTACAGCGCAATGTACTTTTTGTTTTTCTACAGGAAAAAAATATAGTCTTCTGAGTACACGATCCTTTTTGTTTACGAGCACTTGCTACATATTTTCAGTTGCACTAGAACATGTTCGTCGTGAACTTCCCTAACCAGTTGTCAGTTCTTTGAATTATGTGGCCGGAGCATCGCCACTCTTGTTGGTTACTGCTATTAGACTACTATTGAGCAAAAGGCGTTTACTTAAATAACAACTACTTACTATTTTTATTATTCCTTAACTCGTGCATTCGAAAATTTAAACGTATCCCTAAAATTAATTTTAGTCGTCTTTAAAATTCGAGTAGAACTAATTTTATGGATTGTATCAAATTCAATTTTAAATTTTAAACTCCCGACGTTTCGAGTGCCTTAGGTAATTTATCGTCCATTAAATTACAATTGATAGACCACAAATCCTCGCAAAAGACACCGATTCCTCCCAAGACCGATATGCGAGGCTATTAAAATTTAAAAAAATCCAAATTTCTATAGGGAAGATACTTGTATGCTACCATATGCATTGGATCCCATTATAGTTTTAGTTAACTAAGAGATCAGGACGACAAACTCCTCAATCCTCACGGTGATCGTGCTGAAAGGTACCCGAAACGCCGGGAACTTAAAAAGTTAAAATAAAACGTGATAAAATCCGTAAAATTGGTTTTATTCATGGCAGATTACGACCTAGTGCTCATAGTAGTTCTTACTGAAGAACAAGAGAAATATTTTCAACAAAAGAAAAAAAATTCAGCGAATAGCCATTGAAAGGAAATATTTAATCATTTAAGCATTTCGGAGGCCGCCGACACGGCATCACTAAGCCTTACGCGAATACTCAGTGTAAATATAAGAAATCATTGCGTAATTTTAATTATTCAAACACATCTGTATTTAAAATAGCAGCTTAACGCTGCTGTGTTTTGTATGGTGAGTGTAGAAAACAGGAGACCATTTTTAGTGGATGTGAGGCATTCCATCGTAGTCCTTAAAGGTGACAACTCATACTTTTTTTCTTATAGAACATATGTGGCGTGGCGCTGCCACGTAATAGAAGATTGATTTTTAATCGAGGATATACATAATATGTCCAAGATCCCTATGGGCCACAGTACCATAAGGTGGACTGTGTGCTCGTTTGTCTCGCTTATCGATTTTTTATGTATAAAAATCTGTAATCTCCTATCTCTTTCCGGTCGGTACTCAGCTATAAGTTAAAAGAAAAAAAATAGTTAAAGTAAATAAACATATTAACTTTGGCATTGCAATATATTTATGAAAGTGGCGTAATGTACGTACATAAAAACGTAAATAGCTTTGATAAGAATAAAGATGTTCATACTTTAAACACTAGGAAAAAACCTAAGCTTGTAGTACCAGTTTTTTTTTATAGGATAAGGGTGACAAACGAGCATACCGAGTCCACCTGATGGTAAGTGGTTGCTGCGGCCCATAGACATTTCCATCTATCCTCGATTACAAATCAAAATGCAGATGCGTTGTCACTCGTAAGGACTAAGATGGAATGCCTCATTTCCAGTAAAAAGGGTCTCCGCTTCTCTACACTCACCATACGAAACACAGCAGCGTTAAGCTGCTATTTTACGCTGGTATTCTGTCTGCCATTTACACTGCCATTTACATTCCATGGCTTCCCACATGATAGATGAAGAGATTAAAAAATAGATTGAGTTACACAATTGATATTTCCAAAAGTTATCGTGTTTACCTCTCCATGCGGACTTGATAAATCTACACCATAAGCCACTAAAACCACTTTTTTATGTAAAAATAGTAACTAATCTATTTAAAAAAAATATAACTTAAACAATTATTTATCTTCTGTTAGATACGATTTCATGTGACAAAACGTTGGAATCTTCATTTCTAGGCGCTAGTAGAACATACCTACGCGCTTTGCGCTTAAGGCATGCAAAAATTACTTTCAATAAGTATTATGTAATAATCTTTATAGAATAAAAATTATTCTATTCTATTCTACTCATTGAATTCTCATCGACCGTTATTCCGTTACGTGGCGAATTATACACATAGAAACATTAATTAAAATACACGCGAGCGAAACAAAGGGAAGTCCTTTTTGCATAACGAGGTTTTGATACATGTTATATCCCGTAATGGAAAATCGAGTACAACGCACGCAATCATTTGAAAAGGCTTTCCTGTTAATAACAGTTTAGGTAAAATTAGTAAATGGTTCGGTTTTTACCATCCATCAATATTGCATTAGTCGTCAAGGGTGACTGCGTACGGTGAATGCGGCTGCATTTTGTCATTTAGGATATTTTAGCGTCAAATGTAATACTTGGTATAACGTTGAGTTTCAGAGGTACTTTTGTTATTATAATAATATTAATAATTTATTTTCTCTTTTTTTACCTCAGAACTTTTTTCTAGGTGAATCGGTTTTGATCATTCTTCTTTTATTTGAATGAATGCTGGTGCTTCTCATGTGTTCCCATATAAATTTGATCAAGATCTGACCAATAGTTTTGAGTTATTTTTATTTATTTATTTATCTATTTGCTTTTTAAGGGAAACATACAGTACAATAATAAATTACATAATAAAACATATAAAAGTAATCCTAAAAACCAAAAAGTTTCCACATATATCTGATATATAATAAAAGCTTGCCACCACAATATTATGTTGTATAAAAATGAAAAAATATAAAAGAATAAAACTAACTAAATGGTATTCATTAAGTACTAAGCAGTTAAAAGTAATGTTATATATACAACTTAAAGTGATACTACCAATTATATATAAATTTTTACAATATTTTCTTTGTAACTATTATATTCAAGGTGAAATTTATCTAATTTACAATATTTTAAGTTAAATTTTGTTTTATCCTTAATAATGCATGTTTAACTGACTTCGACTACATTGATGATGTTCTCATTTTATTTATATTGAAGTCCACTTTTTTAATTTTACCACTTGATTGTATAGAATAAGAGGACAAAAATGACCACACTTACCACGTGATGATAAGTGGATGCCGTGGCCCATAGACATCCACATTTATCCACGATTAAGTATCAAAATATCGATATGATGCCACCCTTGAGGACTAAGATGGAACGCCTCGTTTCTATTAAATGGGTCTCCGGTCTCTACATTCACCGTACGAAATACAGCAGTATTAAGCTGCTATTTTACGCTGATTTATTATTTTCACTAATGATGTACTTTTGTATGGAATAATTCAAGCCTCGTAATGTAAAATTATTTAATCTTTTTATTTACTAGAAAACTCGACCTTTACTTTTTATTAAACGATAATTTTTCTTACCCCTTTGAGTGGCAAAAGAATGACAGTCTCAATGTTGTCTAAATATTCCATTATAAACTTCATCCTCAATTTTTGGATGAACCTTAAGGATGAACTTTTTTCTGTATATTAATTAAAGTATGACCTATTTAATAAAAAAAAATCATTAATATTGGTTAACAATTGACGAATACATCGCGTGACACATACAACAAAATCATAAAAGCAAAAAAATAATACATTACACTTGGTAATATTTTTCTTTTTCTGAAGTCGGTTAAAATATATTAACATCACCCTGTTACCGTATTATCTTTCAACTGCAGACCGATCTTTACTCTCGGCCTACTAATCTTCGTATGGCTTAATTTATGGTTACCCATAAACGCTTATGACGTACAAAGCCCTACTCTGTTACGCCCGAAGGACGTTTAATTAACTTTTTATGTACACGTAAGGATGACAAACGAGCTCATAGTCCACTAAATTGTAAGTGGATGCTGTAAACACCTACAACATTTGCAATAAAGACCCTTGTCAACCCTGAGGACTCATATGGAGTACCCCGTCACCAATAAACTTTCCAGTTCTCGACACTGTCAAGGCGAAACACATCATTATGGTTAAAAAAAAACTCTTGATTGTTAAAAAAGATATTACTGACAAACGGTTTTTGGATGCCCGAAGTTATATCAAATATTCAGCCGGTTCGCTCAATGTGTTTATGCATAACCATTATCCTTCATATATTATAATTTTAGGTTGTAGAGCCACGCAGCAGCTATACATAATGCTAGTTATACATAGGTGCAGCACGAATGGATCGGCTCGACCAGGGTCCTGGAGACCAGTAGAATAATGCTGCTGTGTTTCTCCTGTTTTTTAGACTGACCATACGAAACACAGCAGCATTGAGATGCTATTTTACGCTGGTATTCTGTGAGAGCGTTGTCCTACCCCAGTCGAGCCATAATATAACTGCAGAGTGGCTCTATCACGTAAAAACTCGCCGTTAATTTCTCAGCACGCAAGCAACCGCGTTTCGACCCTGACGGCTTCAATAAAATGTATCTTTATTTGGAATATTTAACGCTGCCCTACCATGTACTCGGCAATGAAGAAAAACATCGTCAAGAAAGCTACATGTCTGAGAAATTGAGTATTCAGAGGGTTTATAAAGTAACTCGTAACACACACTAGAGTAGTGCGTTAAATTATTTGCTCTATAATGTCTGAGACTAGCCATCTGCGCACAACAGGTTTATAGTGCCCGAGTGTATGCGTAAGCACAGGTGCACTCTCTATTCCCTCACTCTCATAGTCCGATGGGACGGCAATCCGACACGACCGGATAGATATACGGCGCAGAGCCGACGGCTTTATATGCTTTTCGAGACACGGGGGTGGAACGCCGTCAACTTCCTGACTCCGGGCTGTTGCTGAGAGCTTTCTTGACAGCAAAACTCAATAACTGTTGTTTTGGCTTCACCCGGTATTCGAACCCGAGACCTCATGATCAGTAGTTGCGTTAACGACCACTACATCAACGAGGCAAGTTATTTGCTATATTATCTTTATATGGAATGATGCCTGTGCCCAGCAGTGGGTCTGAGAAAGGCTGTACAGCGATTAGTTTTCGCTCTACAAAATAACTTAGACGCATACGAATAAATTAGTCTACATAGGTGTTTTATAACCCTTTCGGTTCCATCAGTAATATCCTTCTAACTTTCCGTCATAAAATAATTAACTGCCATCATTAACTTAGCAATAGACAGCCGAAGATGTATTAACTTTGTTCCCTTTATTGCACGGTTATAATATCTAATTGAGTGATAACTTGAAGAACGGAGATAGTAATCATAAACACGTTTTTGGACTGATGTGTGATATAGAACTCTGTTTTTTAACCTTGAGAAAATAGTTCCTTTTGCAATAAAAATAGAGAGAGTAGAAATAAGACGTTGTCTAGTGTCAGTTACCAACTGGTAAAGGCAGAGTTGGGCTACATAAACTAGAATAGAACAAAACAGAATAGAACCTTTGCGGTGTCTTTAGGCATGTCACGGTGTCCTTGCCCATGCCATAGCATAAATTCGCGACATCGTTCTCGCGCCGTGCTATCCTGAACAATTGTTACGTTACAAGCGAATAAATTATTTGCATGTGTGTATTTAAAATGGCGGATTGCAATAATGATTTTTTTTTATCACGCGAATTCTACACATTAAAGAAAACTACGGGTGCGTACAGATTAAGTATCATGTTGTGTAACTTTTGTTTTATAACACGTCCACATTATATTACATTTATTTTCAACATTGCAACATATAACAATACTGTACACATTAGAATAACAATGCATTATAACAATGTTATATGACATTGTCGATTGTCGTTCTGCAGTGCTATTCACAATGTCGACACAAGACGACGTCATGCTAGCTGCTGCAGCAACCCTTGTACTTTTAAATAACAAAAGAAAAAAAACATAGATACTGGGTTCGTCCTAGTTTATTGACTAGAGAATAATACTCACTAGTTATATAATATTTTTGTCACGTTATATAACTCGTTTTATAACATTCAGCCTCCACATTACTGAAACATATTATATATATGTTATATAATATGTACGAAAAGAAACTATAAATTTTCACATTAATTGAAAATGAATTTGTACCCGCTATAACTCCTAACTCATGATCAACCTTTTAGACGATCGTTAATTTGAAAATGCAAATTTATATCCCTATTCAACCCGCAGTTACGAATCCAATAGTTAATTATATTTCTTAATGACCCTATTAATTGCTATCCCAAGCCTATGTACATGTCAAATCGTATTGTTCCTATTAAGTTGGGTCAGCTTTTCTGCAGTTGTGACTGTATACGATGGACCATCCATTAAAATCAGTTATTGTTTCTCTCTTCAAGGATCAGTCGCCTTTGTGCACAAACCCTGTAATAAGCCAGCGTTTTTGGTGGGCCACATACTGAACAATAGCGATAAATTAATGATACGAGGGTTTCTGCAGTGTTTTGCTTTAATTACATGAGTAGAAGGAACGCCATCTTGTTTTAATATTAAACATTGTTGGTTTATTTTTGTTTTTAAAAGAAAAACAGTTGAAATAATTCTTAAAGTTAAAATAATTTTTGTTTACGTATTTATTGCGATAGCTAAAATCACCGATGGGGAAGAAAGGTTCTTGAATGGCAGCGTCGTACCGGTAAGCGAAAAAGCCGTAAGATTGGAGGAAAGACGCAGGAAGTCGTTGGATGTAGGGGTCTCAGAACCGTGCTTTGTAGCGTCCCTTGGAAAACTTCATTATGGTATGGTATATTATGTAGAGCTATATTATGGTTGTAGCACGAATAGGTCGACTCGAGTGGGAAAGGACCACGCTCTCACTTATGCCAGCGTAAAATAGCAGTTTCTTATGGTAAGTGTTAACAAACAGAGATCCTTTTTATTGAAAATGAGGAATTACATCGTAGTCCTAAGGAGTGACAATGCATCTGAAATTTGATTCTTAGTTGCGGATAGATGTAGATTTCTATGGGCTACAGCATCCACTTACCATCTTACCATCAGGTCGACTATGCACTCGTTCGTCACTTTTATTGTATAAAAAATTAAATAAAAACTTTTTGTAGTTTTTGCGAAGTCAAAATAACTACGTAGACAATTTGAAATATTACTTTAGATGCGGCGGGGAATAAAATTTGAAACACTTCTCGGCAATATCAGTTAAATTCTTGGATTTACAAATTTGCAATAACATCCACGTAGACAAAGTTATTTGATCATATTGAACAGTGCGCTACGCGAGACACGGATGCAAATTGAAATTTTGAAATATATTCAAATTTATTGAAACATTTTGCTGGATTGATACTTACTATTCCTGCAGTCGAGAATCAATGCATTATTGTTAAAAAAGTTTTATTATATTACAGACTAGCAGTCAGTGAGAAATTTATAATCAGGCTTACTAGGCCCTGGTCTAGGACATCATCGCAGAAACGGCATCGGTTATTATTTTTGTGATATAAATAGAATGTTTTTATTATGGAAAAAAATGCATGTTACTATTAAATCAAAATAGAAATAAATCACTCGCTATTACAAATGCAACAAATACATTTAAATTTGATTTATTGTCAAATATCATTTACAAATGGAAAAAAATAATTAGTTATTTTTTTTTATATAGCCATCCGAAAATTTGTATATGATATCAATATTCGTAGTGTGTTTTTTCATATTTATATAACAAACCAATATAAGAGAGCAGAGTGGGAGCAGAGCGGGACAGTATGTCATGCCGGCACACCGCCTGCACCTTTACAAGGCTCAGGTTTGGCTTCACATGAAATACTGATCCTACCTTTGGGCTGGAGCTCCTCAGTGCCAGCTCCTTCCACTTGACCGCATCCAGCGCAGAGCAGCTCGAATTATCGACGACCGAGTTCTTTCCGATCGGCTTGACTCACTGGCACTGCGAAGAGATGTTGCATCTCTTTGCTTATTTTATCGAATCTACCACGGGGAGTACTCTGAGGAATTGTTCGGACTAATTCCAGCCGCTCGATTTCACCATAGCACATCGTGACAAAACTCGCGGTACCATCCATATCATTTGGATGATTGGCGGTCCAACACTGTGCGATTTAGAAGAAGTTTTCTTTCTCGCATGACTTCCTTGTGGAATTGACTACCACCGGAGTTTTTTCCGGACCGATACGACTTAGGGACCTTCAAGAAAAGAGTCTACTCTTTTTTAAAAGGCTGGTAACGCATCTGCAATTCTCCTGGTGTTGCAGTTGTTCATGGGCGGCGGTCGACACTTTCCATCAGGCGAACCGCATGCTCGTTTGCCCTCTCTACTATAAAGAAAATATGAAATGAAAAACTAGGGCACCATTTGCTATAAAAACCTGGGACACAAAACAGTTAAATAAGACGCTGCTTGCAGTCCTCGGCTGGGAATGGGCCTATTTTTTTAATTATTTTATTTTATAGAAAAGACCAAGTTGACTTAGTGCTCGTTTGTCACCCTAAGGACTAATATGGAATGCCTCGTTTCCAGTAAAAAGAGTTTCCGGTTCTTTACACTCACCTGACAAAACATAGCAATATTAAGCTGCTATTTTAGGCTGCTTTTCTCTGAGAGCGTGATCCTACATCGATCGAGTCGACTCATTCGTGCTACAGTTATAATTTGTGCTAAATTCTCTACCACGTAAAAACGCCTCTTCTGTTTTTGTGAAAATTTGCATTAGTCGCCACGTTTACAGTCGGATTTGGTGTCGCAGAATCAGATATCTCGTGTCTGTGACGCTGCATTTCGTCACGGAGTTAATTAGTCCACGTCTAGCGTGGATGCTATGAGATTTCTTTGGCATTTTCCATAGTCACCTTTTACGTCGCCCATTTGAAGAAATCCATCGCTAGTCTCTTGTGATTGTTATTTGTACAATACAAACAGAGTCGTGGTAGCCCAGGGGCTAAGTGCTCGCTGTTGATTTCAAAGTACGCGAGCAACCCGAGTTCGATGCCTGCCGGCAACAATGAATTTGTTGATTGCAATTTTATGTGCTGATTTACCACGTGCTCGGTGGTGAAGGAAAACGTGAAGAAACCTGCGTGTCTGAGAAGTAAGAAAAAATATATTTCAAAAACATGTGAATTTTGCCAACACTTTGGGACAGCGCGGCGGACATTTCCTTGCTAATACCTTTTTAGAAATGGGAGAAGCCCTGTGACGTATGCGACGTGTGAGACGTATATAGGCTGTAACTTTAATACCATAGATAACAATACCAATGTTCAGCATTACACTTTTGATAGTCCTATCAAAAGTGTAATGCTGAACAATGGTATTGCCGTTTCTTTTTACCTCGCACAGCAAGCGTCTTGCATCCGCAGTTTTTTTTTAATATTTTTTGTTCTTATCAGGAAGATGATGCTGTCCATCTCCTGTTTCATGAACACCTACGGGACGAAATGTGGTAGTGGATAATCTGCCGAGTTATTTCTAATTTGTTTCGTGTAGTTGATTGTGGGATAAAATACCTATAAGATCGTAAGCTATTCTTTAAAAAAATGTCCCGCTGCTTGCTGATTGTCCCCAGGGCCAGTGGTAGATTTAAGATAGGAATAATTTTCAATAAGTATTATTTATAATCTATATTGAATAAAGAAATTTCTATTTCTTACACCGCTATTACATGGTCAGGTCCAATGATTTGTACAGACTATATTCACTTAATTTTCAACCCCACTTCAATGTCTTTGAAATGATTGAATAATCAATTTAATTCCCACCCTAAAAACTTAGTGATTTCTTGCGTACGCAAGTGCTGATGAAATTAAGAAGGTAACGACCACTTCGCGTGTTTGATTTCATTGAGCACTTCGTCCCACACAATTTTACCTAAATTAAGTATAGGACTTTTATTCTCGGTTCTGCAATTGTGCGTTGATTTACCAATTATTTTATCAGCTATGTGGGTACTACCATCTGCTTGGGATCTCATAATTAATGAAATTCTATCCAATCCTAATCATGCTACTACTACTGCTGCAAGATGTCAAGATACTGTAAGCCTGTTCTGCGTAGTTCGGACAAAAAATTTAAAATTATAAGTTGAAAGTAGCCTTCGTTAACTTTGACATCTCCTTAGCATAATCTTGGCGCTGTAAAGTGCCTGACACGTTGCGAATTAAAAAAGTTAAAATTACAAGCGATAAATTCCGTAAAGTTGATTTTATTCAATGCGAGATTTATTCATCTTTCCAAGGCGACAACATCTTCCAGGTATTTTACCTGAATCCGCTTTTACGACACCATCGATGAAGTGATCCTAGTTGTTATGTTCCACTTATGATATTCCTACGACCATTTAAAAATTAAAAAAAAAATTAAAACTAAAAACCGATTTCAAAAACTAAAAATTAAAAAAAAAAATATTTCAACATAATCCAAGAATTAAAGCCTCCGAATCCCGAAGCTGACATGTGGAAAATATTTTATTGTTTTTAGTTTTTTACTCTCCATTAAGAGTATATATATATAATTAAAGAGAGAGTATATATAAAATATATAATTACAGATGCTGTTGAGGCCTTTACAGCCCAAAAGAAATGTAATCGAGCTATGCATGGTTTGGCACCAGATTCATCGTGTAAATTGTATTTTAAAAAATTACACATTTTGACGCTGCCATGTATGTAAATCTTAAATATTGGTATGTTTTGTTAAAAATAATATACTTTTGTTCACAAAGATAAGAGATACTGTACAGAGGAACTTGAGGCATACTGAAAGACTGACTCATAGTGTAATGCCAAGCACTAGCCTCTATAGGAAAAATTGTTCAGCTATGTTTTTTTTTATAGGATCGGGTGACAAACGAGCACACAGTCCACCTGATGGTAAGTGGTTACTGTGACCCATAGATATCTACATCTATCCTCAATAAAGACTCAAGATGCAGATGCGTTATCACCCGTGAGGACTAAGATGGAATGCCTCTTTGCCAGTAAAAAGGGTCTCCGGTTCTCTACACTCACCATACGAAACACAGCAGCGTTAAGCTGCTATTTTACGCTGGTTTTCTGTGAGAGCGTGGTCCTTCCCCAATTAATTTTTTTTTTCGTGTTTTAAATCGTGGCAATAATGCGGTTATTTTAGCTCAGCAATATAAGGAACTTATTTCGATGCTACACACAGTATGATGTACAATTTCATATGCAAAAAAAAAAGATATCTAAATTTTATATAAATATAAAGATAGATAATAACGACTTTTCCAAATTGTGATGGGTTTTCATATTTGAGAATTCAAACTCCAAAGTTGTTAATGGCTCAGACGGAGGACTAACAACGGTTACTTTAACACCTAATGTATGAATCAGATCTGTTTGTTGTTGATTATCTACTCTCAGAGATTTTATCTCATTAATAATTATAAACTGTTTTCAAATTCGGTGATGGATTACATTTATTGGCACTGAGCACTAATGTTTTTATTAACTATTTTTTTGGCTAGAATTTTGTCTAAGGTAGGTACAATCCTTATTTATTTCTGTCACCAAATAACAGTGCTTGCATTACTGTGGTCTTGTATGAAGGGTAAAGTTTTATTTTTATTTAAAAAAATGACCCAATGATTTATCCACTATCGCGGAGGCAATTTACATACATGAGTTTCACAAGTACAAACATCCAAACCCGAAAAAAATATTCGTAGGTTACACTCACTTGTTCCGTGCGGATCCTGCACGAAGCCGTTTGAATTTCTATATACATATATCTAAATTACAGACATGTTCACAAAAAAACTATATATTGAAGTTTTAATATAAAGAAAATAAAGAAAAAACGAACATGTGTGAAATAATATATGAATATGAAGATAACAAAATGTTTTGTTATCTTCATATTTCGTCCCTCTTTCTCTTTCTCTTTCTATCTCTGTATATCTCTCTCGTTCTCTCACATACACACACACTGCGTTGCGTGTGTGCGTTTAATAATTAATTAATAAAAAAATGTTATCTCTATTGGTCTTACTGTAATTTATCTTGTATAGTAAATGCGACAAACCACTGTATAATTAATATCTAAATAAATAAAAATATGAAACTTTATTGATTGTACACATCGATCACTAATAAAAAAATTAGATACACAATCCCAAGCAAAAGTTCTCTAAAAACTGTCGCCAATTGTTTTGAGCCAACCTTAAATGCATTGCCTATAGTTGTATTTGCAAAGCTACATACAAATTAAAAGCGCATCCAAATGTTCGAGGGGGTGCCCATTCGGTAAGGACATTTTTGTCTCTGATTGTGTATCTAGTTTTTTATTAGTGATCGATGATTGTACAGAATTCACTCAAATCACAAAAACATGCCAAGGACTTACGAAACGACTATATTTAACTATGCAGATGTAGACAAGATTATAATATAAAATGCTGACAGCCGTTTATTATCATGAAATATCTCGTATCATCGTGACTGATTTTGCGTAAAAAATATTTGATATAAAAACTCAACCGCCAGTAAGGGTCGTCTGCAAGAATTCAAAGACTTATCGTGAAATGAAATCATATTTTTACAGCATTGAGATAAAATCAGCGAATCACGTTATTTTATGGCAAAATTGAGCAAAAACGGTACGCAGTTAAGGATGTATAAAGGTCTCGTTCCCGAATCATATCGTCGTTTAATACATCAAATGTTATTACAGCTGCTTTCAATTCAATAGTTGAATCTATAAATGTGTTTACATTGTGAGTACCAAGATCTTCATTTTCTTTCCATTAGCTTCAATACAATTTTGTTCAATTTAACTACAGTTTTTACAAAGACAGGTAAGAAATAGACTGGCTCTTTTTATAGCGGTCATAAACGCAGTTGATGATCTTAAGTTGCCGTGTTCGAATCCCGGGTCGGTCCAAAATCATGCATTGGGTTTTTTTTGTCAAGAAACTCAGTAGCAGCCGGGAGTGAAGAATGCGGCGGTGTGTTTCACCCCCGTGCCTCGGAAAGCACGTAAAGCCGTTAGTACTGCGTCTGATCTCTCTCCGGTCGTATCAGATTACCATCCTGTCGGACTATGAGAATGAGTGAATAGAGAGTGCACCTGTGCTTGCGCATACACTTGGGCACTATAATCATGTCTATTTTCCGTTGGGACTGGCCGCCGTGACTGACATTCGATCTTTAGGACATTATTATTAAACCGGTTTTTTGACTAGCGTGTTCCACCTGATGGTAAGATAAGTGGTGCTTAAGATTTGTTCGCAATGCGCACTGGTATATCAAAAAAGAGGCATTTCCGCTCGGGCCTTCAAGATACTCTCATTATAATCAGAAGGAAAACAACAGTAACTGGCAGTTGTATTAAACGCTACATTTTGTTTTTTGTTTTTTAACAACAAAAAAATACCCCGATAGCAAGATGCCGCTTTGGGCGTTGTAGGGACGTGGCAATATCTCCGACGGACCGTGATTTCCCTCGAGATCGACCTCCTTTCGGACGCAGAATTTTTTTTTCTTTTTTTTTTTATAGGATAAGGGTGACAAACGAGCACACAGTCCACCTGATGGTAAGTGGTTGCTGCGGCCCATAGACATCTACATCTATCCTCTGTTACAAATCAAAATGTAGATACGTTGTCACCCGTGAGGAGTAAGATGGAATGCCTCATTTCCAGTAAAAAGGGCCTCCGGCCACCTGCACTCACCAAGCGAAACGCAGAGGTAAACCTCTACTTCACGCTGGTTTTCTGTGAGGTCGTGGTACCACCCCGGTTCGAGCCGGCCCATCCGTGCGACAGCAAAAGCTGCCGTGTGGCTCTACCACTGTTAAAATTTGGATTAGGATTGACGATTAGGATTTTCATATACAAGTCTCCTTATTTATACAATTAGAGTGACAAACCTTGTCTACCTGATGGTAAATGTATGGTGTAGCCCATGGTTTATATCTGTCTTCGATTAAGAATCAAAATATACATGCGTTGTCATATTTGTGGGCTAAGATATAATACCTCGTATCCAGTAAAAATAGTTACCAGCATTAAGCTGCTATTACGCTAGTATTCTGTGACAGCGTGGTCCTACCCCGGTCGAGCCGATCCATTCGTGATACAACTATAATGTTTGCAGCATTGCTCTACTACGTAGACGACTTCACCGATTCACTCAATATAGTTGTGTTATCTAAACAGTAAAAAAATCCTACTGTTTAATATGTCATTTTGATAACCTTCCAAAAACACGACAGAATCTTACCAAAACCAAACTTCTACATTCAGGGTTCAAAATTAAAGAGGATGACGCGCAAGAAGATCTTTATTTACTCAATTGATGCTTACCTATCAGTAGTATAATTTTTACTAAATTTAATCTAAACTAGCGACTCTTAGGAGGCAATCTAGGGACCTAAAATAATTATATGTAACAAAACTGAAAAATTATAATTTTATTAGATACTTTATGTTATATTTGCTACATATACCTACACTTTGCTTCGTCTTTTGTATTGCGTACAGCAAAAGAGTGAATAGGTTTTCGTTACGTTAAGGCAGTGCGATTACCATCTAAGTCTTCATCACCACTTACCACCAGGTGGGATTGTGGTCAAGCACTGGCTTATAATAAGTAAAAAAAAAGAAAATAAAAACCCACTTCCAAATGTAAGGAAGTTACTAGATCTTTTGTATGTGTTTTACCAAAAATATTTCAAACGGTAGGATTTCCATTCGGTAACAATATCTCAAGTGATAGATTGGCTCCCTGGGATCTATGCATTTACATTTATATCTTCTTATCTCCAGTTGACGACAAACGCTATCCCTTACAATGCGTACAACGAGACACCTAGTGGAATATATATTACTTACTTACCTAGAGAGATATAAGCACGTAAATCTTGAAGTCTACAAGGTGCGGTTCATAGACCTCTAAATAGAAAAAGTACAGATTTTGTTACACAATCTATAATATAAAAATGAATCGCTGAATGTGTTGCTAAGCGCAAATCTCGAGAGCAGCTGAACCGATTTCGCTAATTCTTTTTTATAATATTCCTTAAAGTACGAAAATGGTTCTTACGGAGAGAAAAATTTAAAAATTGCCTGAAAAATTCTAAAAACAACACTTTTCTATATTCCCTTACAAAAGATTCGTAATAATACTTAAGTCAATTTGAACTTTAATACTATACCATAAGGTTTAAGTGTTAGTGGAGAGGTACCGGGAAGGCAAAACAAGTGAGTGACGTTAGTTCGTATAAATATTAATGTCAATATTTGTCAATATTTATACAAACTGACAGATAGCTGATGTTATAAGGAGTAACTTAGGCTGCTGTTATTTTAGGGTTCCACGAATACTCCACGCGGGCGAAGTCGCGGGTAACAGCTAGTCTAGAATATAAATAATACTTATTAAGCAATATTAAGATATTTTGGGAGGGGGTGGGTCGGGGTGAGGTGTTTGACGTCTCGATGTCATAGTTAGCCCGGCTACCTTCAGCTTTTGAATATTAAATTTCGGTCCGATTTACGCAGAGCGAGCTTACAGTATGTTGAAGTCTTGCAGTGGTGTACTTGGGTTTGGATTTCATTTTATTAAATAAGGTATCCGAAGCAGATGGTAGTACATCTACATTTATCCAAACTTAATAATCAAAATGCAGATGCTTTGTCACCCCTGAGGTCTAAGATAGAATGCCTCGTTTCCAGTAAAAAGGGTCCCCGGTTCTCTAAACTCACCAAGCAAAACACAGTAGCATTAAGCTGCTATTTGACGCTGGTCTTCAGTGAGAGCGTGGTCCTATCCCAGTCGTGCTACTACCATATTGTAGCCGCATTGTCGCTCTACCACGTATAAATAAAAAAATAAGAAGTCGATTTTCGCTCGATTTATAAGTTTAATTATATACGTCGCATTTAATTATAGGGCACTTCCACTGAAATATTAATTCCAATATGATATACGCTATGTTTCACTAACGAGCACATTAATTACTTCGTTATGCATGCAAGATGTCGCGACTGTGCGATCGGCTAAGCGTACCATGTAATTGAACATATTATGCACAATTGAACGTGTGCAGTCGCGCGCTTAAATTGATATTGTACAATAATCTGCAATGGAGATGAGTCCGTGTGTACTTGCTTAGTTTGTTTTGTGACTGAACACCAGGAGTAGATTTCGTGTAGTAGCGGTGTTTACCCATAATTCTATATTATCTCGTGGATGTCGTAAGAGGTTAAACATAAAAAATAAAACAAAAAAAGACCGGAAGTATTAATTCCAAGCATAAGCTTTAAGTAGACTTTTAAAGGCCATAATATATAACGATGCTGCGAGGCATTTGACCTAAGCTCTAAAGGGGCGGTAGCCCATTTGTAGCTTTCTTTGTTCAAAATCAGTTGCAGGTTTCCACGGGCTGCGGTAACCACTTACACTCAAGTGGACTGTTAGTTTTTTTTAGTCAGATCTTTAATCGTCGAAAATGTTTTTAAAATAAACAATTTAAAAAAATATTAAATCATGCGGTGTATAATGTACAACTCTTAGAGTGTACATAAGCAAACTATATATATTATGTACACTCTAAAACAACAACCTCATATTGTACCGTTTCCGTGGGAGTCGTGATAGGCGATAGATGGAAACACACCAGTAGTCTTCCTAATCTATACAAATAAATAAAATTGGAGTGTCTGCTTCTAATGTTAAAACAGCTTTTTACTAAATGCATATGAAAGTATATACGGTACTAATAACAAAAATACAATTTTTAAATTTTTTTCTGTCTGTCTGTCTATTTTTTCCGAGTAATCTCTGAAACGATTGAAACGATTTTAACGAGACTTTCACTGGCAGAGAGCTGATATTATAAGAAGTAACTTAGGATACTTTTATTTTAGAAAAAGAATTAGGGTTCCGTGCAATCAAATTAAAACCCATGAAATCGTAGTAAATTCCATGCGAGCGAAGTTGCGGTAACAGCTAAATATAAAGAAACTGAGGCTGTAAACCCGCTTGCCTAGCGTGGCAACTATGGCAAATATATCCCTATAAGGAAATCTATGGGGGAGGTCTATGTTCGGCAGCGGACTTTGATAGAATGTAACGGTATTATTTAAAATATTACTCATTTTTTGTTACAGGTACAATTAACTTGAGCAACTGTCATAATAAGTTTCTTCCTCTGGATACGTAAGTAGCCTCATTTCACAATAAAAAAAAACCTGATGCTGATGATCCTGAGCCAGCAGCGTCAAAGGTGCGAGAGGTAATGTGATCATCAAACCACCTTCCAAGCGTTATGATTTTTACGTGGTAGAGCTACTCTGCAGTATAGCTGTGGCACGAATGGTTCGGCGCGACCGGGGAAGGGCCACGCTCTCACAGAATACCAGCGTAAAACAACAGCATAATACTGCTGTGTCTCGTATGGTGAGTGTATAGAACCGGAGATCTTTTTTTACTGAAAACGAGGTAGTACTTAGTCCTCGGGGGTGACAACGCATCTGCATTTTGGGTCTTAATCGAGGCCTATGGGCCACAACATCCGCTTATCATCAAGTGAACTGTATGCTCGTTTGTCACCCTTAATCTACAAGTATATAAAAGAACAAAATTTACGCATGCCATCTTGTGTACCAAGACTCACCCTTCCTTGAATAACAGAAAGTATTCCAAAATTGTCTCGTCTTTTTCTGACAAAATCGACAGCAGATTTCAACAGCACTCTCGTGAATTTTAAATTTTTAGAATATAAGAATGTATCTCGTGATATCTGAATCATTCTTTTTTATGAAAATTACGCTTGATTGAGCCAATTCGGACCGAAATGCTCAGCAATAAAGTGTATTTTGCGTTACGTTTAGTTATGCGTTTGATGCTCGTGACCCATTTTGTTTGAGATCGTATTCTCAAAGGCGTTTTTCCTCAGACAATATGAGCTACAGTGCAAAACAATGAAAGTATTTTTTGTCATGTACTTGAGTCAACGAATTTCTGACTCAATAATTTCGCAACAGTCTTCATAATTTTAGTCGACTTCAAAAAAATGGAGGCTTCCAATTTGACTGTATGTGTTTTTTGTTGTATGTATGTCATGCGATATCTTCACCTGTCAACCGATATTGATGAGTCTTTTTTAATAAATAGGTTAAACTTCAAGGGTAGTCCCACGTAAATTTGGACAAAAAAAAATCCACCTAAAATAGGGGATGAAATTTTTCATGTAACTAATTAGACAATATTTAGATTGTGTTATTCTTTATTCCACTCCAAAGATTATAAATTTAATAAATAAATTTTAACCAAAAGAAAAAGCCGAGTTCACAGAACTAATGACAATAATATAATTTCATATTCTGATGTCGGGACCTTAATACTTCTATACGAGATAGTCTTAGAACGTAATATTATATCACGGCTTGCAACATCGTTTGTCATGCGAACAGCAAAGGAGTGGAATAACTTGCCAGCAGTCTTTCCATCCGATTAAAATGTGGCTGTCTTCAAGACAAGAGTAAATAGGCTTTTATTAAGTCAGTGCCATTCACCTTCCTCGGCTACTTCACCACTTACTATCAGTTGGGATTGTAGTGAAACGTTGGCTTAGAATGGTAAAAAAAAACTACGGCCAACCGCCTTAATTCAGTCGCAGACTTTGTTAGGCTGTATTAAATTCATGATTAATATGTGTAGTTCATCATTCTATTAAAACAAAAATAAGAAAAATAAAATCTGGCTTAGAAGAGTTAAAAAAAACTTCCAGATTGCTGACCGGAAAACGCAATAACAGATTTTGCCCCGACCAGTTATTTGAACCCTGGACCTCATGACCCGCTATCGCATTTAGACCACTAATCCAACGAAGCCGTCAAACTATACTAACAATGTAAGTCAGAAACGTATGTAATAATTTGAGATAGATCATTGAAACTACTTGCAACTATTCAACACTATTTTAACTCCAAAGGGTCAGTAATGCCTTCATGGGGCAATGTATACGCTTTAACAACAAAGTCCAAGAAAATATCCAGACCTTACCTATCAAAAGGTTTAAATTACTTATTAAGCAAAATCTTCTAGTAAGTATTATTATACTGCTAAAGAGTACTGATAATAACCCCTGGGTATGAGGTAATCGCTACCATGCTGATTCTAAATGTTTTCAGAATAATTGTATAAAATATTTTATTGAAAATTGTGCTTTTTAAAAAAAAATCCCGCTGGGTTTCTTGCTGATTCATCCTAGGACACAGGTTTTTTTTCGAACCAGTAGTAAAATTAAAAAAATGATATTGAATAAAAATGATTCTATTCTATTCTCGTAGCACGTGTATAAAAGATATAAAAGCTTTTTATTTATTATGTAGTGAATTTTTTTCATAATTTTGCGCACAGTTTGGAAGCTTAGACTGTGCAATAAATATGTATGTATACTATAAAACGATGTATTGCATGCCGTAAGCGCAACGCGGATAGGTGTGTTATACTAGTGCCTAAAAATCAAGATTCCAACGTTTTGTAGCATGAAATCGTATCTAGCAATCATATTACACATATAAATGATATAAAAAGCACATTATCAGAAAGATAAATGATTGTTGAAATTATTAATATTTTTTTTTGAATCGATTAATTACTATTTTTACTTAAAAAAGGGGTTTTAGTGGCTTATGGTGTGGATTTATCAAGCCCGCATGCTTCGTAAACACGATAACTTTTGAAAATATCATTTGTTCAACTCAATCTATTTTTAAAACTCTTCATCTATCATGTGGGAAGCCATTGAATGTAAATGGCAGTTTAATTTTGTTTTGTTTAGTTATAATAAATTTTTTTCGGCTGCGTAATGTCGAAATTTTCGGTGTTTGAGCAGCCTTGTGTGAAATCATTTTAGTAAATAGACTGCCTCACTCGGTTAGTACGGCGTCAACCGCAGTTGTGAGTGGATAATGTATTGGTTGTTTGCAGCGGCTCAAAAAGATCGCTGTACAAATAAATATAAAATATTAAAAAAACAAATTTCATACATACTTGATTATTATAATAATCAGACATTTTTATTACAATATTTTAAAAGCACAGAATAAATAATAGTAGTACGTACTAAAAGTAAGTAGGATGTAATATTTATACTTGAATACATCTTGGACTTTATGGAGTGACATGAGTGATGATATGATGATCATATGAGCATTATGAGTCGTGCACTTTTGGATTTTCCAAACTTTTTTCAAATTGAAGTTTGACATAAAATTATCGGAAAATTGGAAGTATAATAAGGTTATTAGTGAAAACCGACGACCGAGAATCTCATATTTTTCAGAGTAATGGAAATGATCCATTTGAATGATCTATGCGAGTGACTCGGTTCGTATGATAAATCAATAATTGAACGATCAGGTCACTAGAAATGAGCGATATATTATATTTACTTAATCTAATATATAAAAATCCTGCGTCACGGTAAAATGAATCGAAACGAACCCTGGTGAACGAATCACGTTAATCTCCGAAACCGCTCAATTGATTTTAATGAAATTTTGTAAATGTATATTTATTCTGATAAGTAAGATAGAAATAGAATAGAATAGAATCATTTTTATTTAATATAGATTATAAAAATACTTATATATGGTTATTTAAGCTTTATCACTTACTCGGAAAATACCTGTCCTGGGAAGAACCAGCAAGAAACCAGCGAGACTTAAATAAAATACAGTATGATTTTTATACAATTAAATATGAAAAACATTTAGAAGTATTAGGGTTATTATCAATCATGTACACTTTAGTAGTATAATAACCTTTACTAAACAATTTTTGCTTAATAAAAATTTTAAAGTTTTTTATGGATAACGCCTGCATTTTTATTCTTGGACACTGTTGTAAAAGCGCATAATATGTCGCAGGTTTATGATAAAGTTATCATAAAATCAAGTTTTTGATAAAAAAAACTGCATTAGGTTTATTACATATACATGAATTAGTAATTTTGTCTTCTTGCGGGATCAAAAGCCTAGGTTTTTGATCAAAACCCTGATTTTATCATAAACCAGCGACATATACACATTGCCGCTTGGAGGAATTACTGACTCTGGAGTCGAGTAACTGGTTTAACTAACTTGTGCTTGTTCCTAGTATTTACAGAATGTACATCAATAGTTTTTTATAAAACTTTTTTTTGTTTTTGTGTTTATTACATTTAATTATATATTACATACATAAAATTTTCGTAAATACACTGAGAGGCCCGAAAAGTTTTTATACCGATAAGTGACCCTCAATATTTTTATTGCGAAATTAAGGGACAAAGGGTCGTCGGATAGGGCAAATAATGTCGCCTTGTCAGCTAGTAAATTATGAAATATTTTGTGAGTTCTCAGCTCTGCCATAAAGGTCATTAACAATACCTACAAAGACAAAAATAAATTTTTCATCGCTCCTTTCTTAGGACAAAGGGTCTGAGAGGTATTTGTCATACCGAAGACGTTTTTTGTTTGATATAATTCTAAATAATCTATCCGTATAAACGTTTGTGATGTCCATTCGTTTCATATTCTTATAAAAAAAAGTAATACGACAAAAACACAAGTATCTTCATTTTTAGCCGAATTAAAAAAGAGGTTTTCAAATCGAGTTCTTTTTTTATAGAATAACTAGCTGTGCCCCGCGGTTTCACCCGCGTCATCACGGCGTATAACGGCTAGGGTTTAAGCGTCGTTCGCGCGCCCTGGCAAGTATTGAATTATTTTAATTTTACATTATCTCTTAAACTATGCGTCCAAATAACATGGTATAAATAACAAAGTTTATCTTCATAAAATTGTCTTGATGATGAAGTAACTTTCGTTCGTAAGGATAAATAGGCCATGCCTAATAATAACGCTCATAAATCACTTAAATTTTCAATATTTTTTGTCACAAAATACCTAATTATGGCCTATGTATAAGAAATAGACATATGGTATCGGAGACTATTTTTTAGACGGAGTAAAGGTCTATATTTTTCTAGAACATTGTATTTACGTATCCCTAACGATAACACCAGCGTACGCGGATAAATCATTTCGGGAGTGCTTTTTCTTCTGACTTGCTTAACAAATATCCATATTTAAGGCTAGCTGAGTAATATAGGTTAATGCTAGATAGCCTATACTATTCCACGTGAATCTGGCTATAATATACAAAAAGAATTTTTCAAATCGGATTGGTAGTTCCAGAGATTAGCTTAAACGCGCTACAAACAAAAAAACAAAAAAACTCTTCCGCTTTATTATATTAGTATAGATGGTGATAAACGAGCACACAGTTCCCCTAATGGTAAATGGATGCTATAGCCCATATAAATCCACATCTATCCTCGATTAAGAATCAAAATGCAGATGCTACTATACTCCAATCCATTTGTAGCTCTACAATATAAGTCATTTTTTTAAACTTACGTAAAAATCAGTATATCGTTAATTTCAATCACCCAAAAACTGTCAAAATCAAACCCCCAAATCCCTGAACACGGTGAAAGATAAATAGATATGTGGGTCAGTCGTGAGGTCCCGCGCTGTAATTTATCAGTGCGGGGATTACCGCCTGCCTCGGTGACGGCGTTCTTCGGGCCTACGATACCGGGATTACGTTGAACTGCCAACACCTGAGACATAGGTTTTGCAAACGGTCGATTCTGTTTCTCACGGATTTCAAAAATTATATTGTATAATTAATAATGTAAAAATAATAGAATAGAATATTTTTTTTGTAAAACTAGTTGGTACCCGGCGCGTTGCTGCCTAGTGTTGCCCAAATGCAAGAACAAGACGAGACTTAGCAAGTCTTGGTCTTGGTCTTGCGCCAATGCACCTGGCCTTGGTCTTGGTCTTGGTATTGCGCTCCCAGTGTTGGTCTTGGTCTTGGTCTTGCAGCAAGAGTCTCGCAAGTCTCGCAATGACCTATTAGCCTATTACTATTTATTAAACGTTACTTTAGATCTTAGAGCAACTTAACAGAGTAGGTACATATTGAGCTTGAATTAACATAGCCATAGTAAAGACCAACCATATTAATAAATGTCTAAACATTTAATGAGAAATTCGAAAAATCAACTGACACCGGGTGGGGTTTGAACCCACGACCTAAGCGATCCGTGCCGATGCTCTAACCAACTGAGCTATCTACCGTGTCCCACGGCCACGGGCGTCAGTTTCTTAATAAACGTTTACATTTAATAAGCTTACATGTGCTAAAACATGGTTAAACACACATATAATAAACAAATTAATGGCAATAACTACACTGTATTTTAAACAACATTATCTCTCTAGAAGGAGATTGATGGACCCTCACCATATATGAAATGGATTAAAAGAGTTATACAATATACAATTTATTTAAATAAAAAATAAAATACGATGCAAATTAAATTACTTCACAGTATGTATACAACAGCTTTGACATTACTGTTACTTTATATTTATTCTTTTGACAAAGCATTAATACAAAGTAACCATCTAGCTGACTCATCACTTAACCTATTTCTATGTTTCCTAATTACAAATGATGCTTTAGAAAATAATCTCTCAGCAGGTAATGAAGTTACAGGTATTAAAAGAAAATCACGGGCCATCTTCGATAAAATCGGATATTTTGTCTCATGCGTCCTCCAACAGTCTAAAATGTCTTCCGAGATGATGGCTCTGGGTTTACCTAGGTACCCCATCCAACTCCTTAATAACTAAGCCTTGAAGACAAGATCGAGATCCATTTTTACACATTTCAAGTGTTTTAAAAGTGCTATGGTGTCAACCATATTTATCAAATGTGTGACGACATATTCGAGCACTTTGTGTTTTAAAAACACACACTTGCAAAAGACGAGATTTGCAGTGAACTTACTGAACATGTTTATCTTTTAGGTAATAATAATAACAATAATAGTAAGTAATTATTATAAATCCATATAGTTCATTTTATAATAATTACTTACTAGAATAAGTTATTATGATACCTACCTATTATCTAATTACAATATTTCTTGCGAGATCAGAATAATGTATTCGTGTCCATTCTGAGCACCCGGAAACTTATTTTATTCTTTGAAACATGTACTCTGTGGCGGCAATCAAACAGTGTCAAATGTAGTGCGTGTGGCGCGGCGGCGACGATTGTATGCGATATCAATAGTAGCCGCCGGCACGTGTATCTTGACCTTGTACTTTCGAATAGTTGCACAATTTCTTTGACAGGTCAGTATCCGACCTTTGATGACGCCGACAACAAGACGCCGCGCACTATCAAAGTGGCGATGGTCAAAACTAGGGATGCACTCTTTTTTCTTTGAATGGATATTTTCATTCGCTATGTATGTTTATGGTATTGTTCGTAATGCGCATAAGTCCAATTTTTCAATTTTTTTTTTCATTATATTTTTTTGCGTTTCATAGAGTCCCTAAGCGTATACCCGAACTCCTATACTCCCTGAAACGACACTTAGTCCTAAATGCAAGACGCAAGAGTCTCGCAAGCTTAGTCTTGTTCTTGCGCAAATCTTGCACGGTCAGTCTTGGTCTTGGTCTTGCTAAAAAGAGGCGGTCTTGTTCTTGGTCTTGGTCTTGCAAAAATGCAAGAACAAGACCAAGACTGCAAGACCAAGACCGATTTTGGGCAACACTATTGCTGCCGCATAAGAAATAATTGTGGATATGTCGTTTTAAATTTGGGAGTTATATTGTTTAACTAGTTGTTCCCTGCGACTTCGTCCGCGTAGATTGTACTACGATTGGATTTTGTGGGCTTACATTTTTTTTTTCTAAAATAAAAGTAGCTCAAGTTACTCCTTACAACATTAGCTATCTGCCAGTAAAAGTCGTGTCAAAATCGGTCCAGCCGTTTCGGAGATTACCCGGAACAAACAGACAGACAGATAGACAGAAAAAATTAAAAAAAGGTTTTTTTGTTTTAAGTAGCGTTTATACTTTCGTGTGAATTTAGTTAAAAGATGTTGTTATGACATTACAACCAAACGCTTCAATTTTATATATTTCTATAGATTAGAAATGAATTATCATCAATATATTCATTGAAATTCAATAATTTATAATTTTCAAATAAAATTGTCGGTACGATATTACGATACGGTAAATTAATTGCACAATGCTGTAAACTTCGCGCAAATTCAAGCAATAAGTTGACGAAGTTTTAATGCAATCTGATGATCGCTATGGCAGCGCGTAAAATACGAACAAACAAACAAACAAACAAACAAACATTATTTTTTATATATTGGATAGATTATTTATTACTGGTTTGGAAAATACCTCTGTCCTGGGCAGAACCAGCAAGAAATCCAGCGGGATTATATTTTTTATACATATATAACTTTATAATAGTTTTGTACAAATTATATGAATTTTAGTAAAACCGATATGGTGGCGATCACCTCATTCCCAGGGGTTATTTTCATTTATGTATAAAACCAATGTTTTTGTTTTAACTTTAATAACTTCTTGACCACTATCCCACCTGGTGGTAAATGGTGATGAAAGTTAAAAAAAGTAAAGTAACGTCCCACTGCTAGACTCAGGCCCCCTCTCTGTTTTGTGAGAGTTTTAGAACAAGGCAATAGCCGCCGCGTTGCCCCAATGCGTGTAGGCAAACTTCACATCATGTCTTCAAAATAATTTCTTATTCCTTAGACATGCAGGTCTCTCCTCTCGATATTTTCCTTCACCACCGAGCACGGGTTAAATCAGCACTTAAGATTGCAATTAATCATTTCATCGGTGCCGCCGGGGATCGAACCCGGGTTGCTCGCGTACTATGAAATTTACAGCGAGCGCTTAGCCCCTTAACTACCACGTCTCCAGTGGTGATAAAGCCCTAAGTAAATCGCCTGTCTTAGCGTAACGACAATTAATGCATAAGAATTATCTGTCCAGTAACTCCGGTAGTTGTTGACACTAAGCTCGAAGTTGTTGACAAGTATTAAACATACTGGGAAAAGTAGCCCGACTAAGTAAGTCCAACTTCGACCAAGAGGTCAATCGACGAATTCAACTCGGCTGGGCAGCGTTCGGGAAATCACTAGACATCTTCTCGTTAGGTATACCTCAGACCTTGAAAACGAGACTGTACAACTAATGCGTGTTGCCAGTGATGACTTATGGAACTGAGACGTGGTCGTTCACTGCTGGCCGTATGAGGAAGTTCAAAGTCGCTCAGCGAGCTACGGAGAGGGCTATGCTCGGAGTTTATCTGCGTGATAAACTCAGAAATGAGGATATCCGCAGTAGAACCAGAGTGACTGACATAACCCAACGGATTAGTAAGCTGAAGTGGCAATGGGCCGGCCATATAGGTCGAAGGACCGACAACCGATGGGGAAAGTGGTTTTCGAGTGGCGGCCTCGTACCGGTAGGCGAAGTGTAGGGCGTCCCACCACTAGATGGAGTGACGACCTGGTAAGATATGAAGAAAGTCGATGGATGCACGTGGCTCAGAACCGTGCTTTGTGGCATTCCTTGGGGGAGGCCTAGGTTCAGCAGTGGACTTGTGAAGGGCTGTAATGATGATGAACTATTTTTTTATTGTAACACAAATGAAAACAAGAAAGTAGTATATTATACAATAATTAATATATAATGGTAGAGCCACGCTGCAACTATATTATAGTTGTAGTACGAATGGGTCGGCTCCACCTGGGAATGACCGCGTTCTCACAGAATACCGGCGTAATGCTGCACTGTTTCGTATGGTGAATGAAGAGAACCGGAGACCCTTTTTACTGGAAACGAGGCAATCCATCTCAGTCCTCGGGGATGACAACGCGTCTGCATTTTGATTCTTAAATAATGATAGATGTAGATATCTGTATGCCACAGCATCCAGGTGGACTGTGTGCTAATTTGTCATCCTTATTCTATTAAAATAAGACCTCTCTAAAGATTGCCTCTTGAGAAGGATATATGCCATAATTGGACCCTTGGCGCTTGTCATCGCTTGCTTGACAGCTGCTGCCTATCTCCTGGTTTGTTTCCCTATGTCGACTTATATCTCAACCACGGGACAATATGAGATGATCATTTATTCATACATAGCCTACCTAAAATCTACTGCTGAGCATAGGCCTCTCCCATAGATTGCCTCATAGGGGGGATATTTGCCTTAGTTGCCGAGATTTTTAGGCGGGTTGGCTACCGCAATTTGGTTATTTTTGTTGTTATTTGGAAGACGCCGCTGCCTATTTCCTGATTTATTTCCCTCTGTCGCCTCTTACAACACCCGCGGGACGATATGAGCCACTACACGGTCTACACTTATTCGTAAGCCAATAACCCAACGACGTATGTAGGCTGTAACCTTGTTTAACATTTGTTTTATAATTTACCACCAAACCATTGATAACCTTCCACTACACAATTAAGTATATAATTAGCGAGACGAAGGGAGTTGAAACTTTAATTGTGATTTGATACCGAAATTTTTGAACAGTCTCGTTAATCGATACCTACGTCATATGTAATAACAGGTCTGTACGCAATGACAAATATCTTCCCCCTTTCATTATGCCGACGTAATTATAAGGAAGGCTTTACGAAAAAGTATCCAATATAACAGTGAAATATGAAATCGAACATATATAATTAACTGCTTTCCACCGTCACTGTAATTCAGTTTTTTTATTTAACATTACCCCCACACTAGGTTTTTAAAACACAAACATAAATTGCACGAGGACAAACATCCAGACCCGAAACAATTATTCGTAGGCCATACAAATAGATGTTCCGCGAGGAATTCGAACTCGCGGCTCTTAGGGTAGCAACCCAACTAAGCAAGTGCGCCACGGAGCGGTCTAAAGCCGACTTCATCGGACAACTTAAACTCTATAGTGTTGAAATCTTCTTGTAAGTGTAATAACAGCTGTGCCAGAAGCCCTTACGTAGCCATGTTACAGACAGTGATAAATTAAATCCTTTTTCTTATCGGTGTAAATCGATCTAATGTGCAGCTACGGTGAAACATGCAGTGCTAGAGCCACGCTGCAGCTAAATTATGCTGTAGTACGAATGAGTCAGCCCGACCGGGGTAGGACCACACCCTCACATAATTTTTTTTTAAATAAACGTTACCCCCACACTAGGATTTTCTCCTGTGTCGTGGAGGCAGTTTACAAACATAAATTGCACAAGGACAAACATCCAGATCCGGAACAATTATTTGTAGGCCATAAAAATACTTGTTACGTGCGGGATTCGAACCCGCGGCCCTCAGCGCAACAACTGATTGCTAAACCACTGCGCCACGGAGCCGTCAGAATACGTAGGTCACTCAATAAGTTTTGAGATGCTCGAAATATAAAAATAGAACGCACCCGTGTTATGTTTCTAAAAAGCAAATTTATTTAAAAATAGAACTCCATAAGCCAATTGCTCAATATTAAAAAAAAAAAACAAAGTTCTATTAATTTTCCTGCTTCCCGCGCTTTTCATTTAAAAGGATGGATCTTAACCGTATATTATGATTTTAAATTTGGTTTAACCGAACAATTAAGTTTACAACGGTTACAATCAGCATTAGGGTACTTAGCTCCATCACGCGCAACCATTTTTAGGTGGTTTGCTGAATTCAAAAGGAGTAAAATTAATCTTAAAGATGACCAAAGAATCGGGGCCCCGCAAACAGCAGTAACGGCAGAAAATGTATGGACTACTACTACTAATGTTGGTGCGAGAAGACCCACGAATCACATATACGGACATCGAAAATATTGTAGGCATTAGTTTGGGAAGCATATTCATAGCATTCTACATCAACATCTTGGAGTGAGGAAGCTTTGTTGTCGATGGATCCCTCGTTTGCTCTCCGAAAGCGAAAAACAAACTCGTGTGGATTGGTGCCATGGAATACGTCTACGTTTTGTAACCGGGGCATCTAGGCGTGTTTCAGAAATCGTTACTGGTAACGAGACATGGATCTATCAATCCGATATGATCCGGAAAATAAAAGGCAATCATCGGTATGGGTCTACTCAGAAGAACACCGGGCTTCGGGTAATCATGCTGCATTACGATAACGCCTCTTCACATCCTCTCCACTTCCCTTAGAACAAAAGCATTTATTGAGGAATCTGGTGTTGAAACTCTAAGTCACCTACCCTACAGCCCTGACTTAGCTCCTTGTGATTTCTTTTTGTTCCCAAGAGTCAAAGAAAAAATAAAAGGCAAATTTTTTTCAAGCGCCGAAGAAGCCGTGGCTGCCTATGAAGAAGCGATTTCCGACCTGTCAGATCAAGACTGGCAAAGGTGCTTTTAGAGTTGGTTTAGGCGAATGGAACTTTGTATGGAGCATGATGGAGAATATTTTGAAAAGTTGTAAAATAAATATTAATAGTATCTAGAATACTTTTTGTATTTCTTAAAACTTATTGAGTGTCCTATGTAGCAGTTTAATGCTGTGTTTCATATGGTGAGTTTAGAGAACCGGTGACCCATTTTACTGCAAACGAGGCATTCCATCTTAATCTTCAGGGGTGACAACGCATCTGCATTTTGATTCTAATCTAGGATAAATGTAGATGTATTTGGGCCATCTACATCTATCCTAGGCCACAGCAGCCACTTATCATCAGGTGGTCTGTGTGCTCGTTTGTCACCCTTATTCTATAAAATATAAATAATCTATATATATGTAAGAGATTTCCACCTATGTACTGACTCATCACGATATCTCTGGAACATGAGGCTTAGAGACTTGAAATTTAGTAGGAATATTCCTTAAAGCACGTAAATCCATCTCCGGTCGTGTCGGAGTACCGTTCAGTAGGACTATGAGAGTGAGGAAACAGAGAGTGATCCTGTGCTTGCCTATACACTCGGACACTATAGTCCTGGCTATTCTGCGTTGAGACTGGCCGCCGTGACCGAAATTCGATTTGGAGGACATTATTGTTACGAGCTTGGGGTTCGAGATAGTTAAAAACTGTCGAGTGAATTACCAAAATGGACACTTTAATAACAGAACACTAATTACAACTTAAAACCTCACTAATAATAAAACACACTTGTACTACTGATCACTTTGGTTCGCAGTTGTGTCGTCTTGAAGTATTCGCTTGTATCGCCTATTCAATACTGACTCGGTCGCTTTTTTTACCCCCCAAAGCAAGGGGCTACCTTCCGAGAAGTGGGGGGGAGGTGGTGAATGCTCGTAGCATACCACGCAGCCTGCGTGGTTATGTGGGACTGACAATGAAGTGCCTACCCACTAAACACAACCTGTGGGACTAGCTTTTGCCTGGAGGGCCTTTCTGCCGTATCGGAAGCGAACCCCTTTAGGCAAAGGGGACGCACACTCGGTCGCGGTCTATACCGGCCTTATATAGTTCCTCAGGCAGTTTCCAGAACCTTCTACTGTAGAAACTTCTAGAATGTTCGAGTACATATCGGTCCCGATTGACTAGGTGCCAATAGTTCTAGAAAGTGCTTCCATGGAAAAATCTAGAATGTTCTTGTCTCTCCTAGTTCTGCTACTCGATACTAGAGGGCGCTCGTGATAACTAGTGTCGCCATGTACCATGTATTAATTGTGGCGCGCAACATCCGCTATAAATACAGGTTTCGAGTCATTTCATTACTCCTAAGAGTTGACAATGCATCTGTAGCCTCTGTAGCATTGACTGTGTCCATGGAGTACAGTAGTAGTACCATGAGTTGGACTGTTAATTCCGTTTAATAAGTATTAATAATAAAATAAGAGGTTACATATACCTAAAATTTTACTATTATTAGTATGTATTTTAAAGCTAATATGTCACATAAAAGTTAGTGAAAGTTACAGCCTATGTACGTCCAACTACTGAGCACAGGCGTCCTCTCATTTCTGAGAGGGTTTTAGGACAAGGAAATGTCCGCCGCGCTGCCCCAATCCCTATTGGCGAACGTCATATGTCTTCGAAATATTTCTCAGACATGCGGGTTTCCTCACGGTGCTTTCCTTCAGCGCCGAGCACATAGTAAATCAGCACTTAAAAAAAATCAATTAACAATTTCGTTGATTCCGACGCGTACTGATCGCGTACTGTGAAACTTATAGAGAACGCTAACCATCTCAGCTACCATGGCTCTAATCTAATCTAATCTATTACATACATAGCGATAAATGAAATTTTTTATTGAATTCTAGCTGGTGCGCGGCGTGTTGCAGCCGCAGAAGAAATAATTGTTGAAATATTATTTCATTTTTTTTGAATTTTGGAAGAATTATATTGTTGAACTAGGAATGATAATAATGATGATTTTATATAACTTTCAAATAAATTTGTCGGTACGATACGCGCGCCACCTACTGCAAGTTAATTGTGTTATGCCTATAACCTTCACGGGAGTGCAAGCAGTGGTAGAGCTACGCGGCAGCTTTTTCTGTCGCACGGATAGGCCGGCTCGAACCGGGGTGGTACCACGACCTCACAGAAAACCAGCGTGAAGTAGAGGTTTACCTCTGCGTTTCGCTTGGTGAGTGCAGGTGACCGGAGGCCCTTTTTACTGGAAATGAGGCATTCCATCTTAGTCCTCACGGGTGACAACGCATCTACATTTTGATTTGTAATAGAGGATAGATGTAGATGTCTATGGGCCGCAGCAACCACTTACCATCAGGTGGATTGTGTGCTCGTTTGTCACCCTTATCCTATAAAAAAAAGCAATAAGTTGACAAAGTTTAAGCGCAATCTGATGAACGATATGGCAGCGCATAATAAGAACAAACAAAAATTATTTTTTATATAATATTAGATCAGATTATACAGTATACAACATGTAACAAAAACCCTGTGGTTCCCGTTAAGTACGTTATTAGGATCAGTATTCAAACCTATAGAAATAACTTTTTTTTTAAAACTCGACTATTCTTTTTTTGTTTTATTTTTATTTTTTTTCTTTAATTTTGTGTGGTTTTATTACCTCTTACTGACACTAGCCTATGTTAAAGCTAAGTAAAGCCGGGTCTTTGACAATCCTCTTGCTCCCCAGACAATGCAGAAGTCATAAAACCACATACAATTTGAATACAATTATTTTTTTAAATAAAATAAAATAAATATTATTAGAGTTTTTAAAAAAAAGTTATTACTATACGTTTGAATAATGATCCTGATAAAGTACTTAACGGAAACCACAGGGTCTTTGTTACATATTGTATATCTGTCTTCTATCTATATCTAAATAAATAAAAATCAATTTCCGTGTTAGTCTCGCAAAAACTCGAAAATGGCTCGACCGATTTTGGTTAAATATTTTGTGTGTGTTTGTCCATGAATAGCTTAGATTCACAATTGGACCCGGTAGGTGGCGCTGTTGTAGAAATTCAGAAATCACTAGTAAATCTTTATATATATAATTCTTCTGTCCGTGTGAATGTGACTGAACTTTTCTTTTTTTTTATAGGATAAGGGTGACAAACGAGCACACAGTCCACCTGATGGTAAGTGGTTGCTGCGGCCCATAGACATCTACATCTATCCTCTATTACAAATCAAAATGCAGATGCGTTGTCACCCGTGAGGACTAAGATGGAATGCCTCATTTCCAGTAAAAAGGGCCTCCGACCACCTGCACTCACCAAACGAAACGCAGAGGTAAACCTCTACTTCACGCTGGTATTCTGTGAGGTCGTGGTACCACCCCTGTTAAATCTCCACCTAAACGGTTCGACCGATTTTGATTAAATTTTGTTTGTGTGTGTGATTAAGTTGATTCGACAATGGCTCAGATTCACAATTGGATCGGATAGGTGACACTGTTGTCGAGATCCAAAAGTCAGCCGTGCGAAGCTGGTGTGGACCGCTTGTATTCAATAATAACAATATAAACTATTTATAATTTGTAAATAATTAATTTAGTCCTATAATATTTCTGTACACTCTTAGCACTGACTTTTAAAGCTATTATGCGGAAATTGTTTTAATCTTTTTAGTTCTTTGAAGTCGCCTTATACTTTTTATTAAAAGTATAATTTTGCTCGAAAGTGTTTATAAAATACGCCATAACCTCGATGCTTTGTGTTCCTTAATAATCTGTGTACATTGATATTTTATTCGTTGCGTCGTAAAAATTGTGGCGACGTCGTAAATCTTAAACCTAGTGCTTACAAGATATCCTACTCTGAGGGGAGACATAAAACGATGCCTTTGTGCTGTTATTGGAGTGCAATTCTAGTGTTTATCTGAAACTTTGTGTGGTTTATCTCTTAACATATTTATAATCTATATTATATTAATACGTGAAGAGAAAACTTTCTACCGCCTTGGGGAGGCCTCTAGGAGGGGAGTAACCATAGCGTTTTTTCCCGATACAGAACTGTCTGTCATTTTTGGCGGGGGGAGGTCCGCGCACACAAAAACAATTGTCTGTCACTACGAAACTCACACATAACAATTCAAACAATAAATCAACATTTTCACACACACATTGATGCATTATAACAGTATCGATCGATGACAGTGACAACTCGGATACACCCATCTGAATCTGTATTCGATTTGTCACTGTACTACTGATTTCAAACGATCGGCCGAACTGCATTTTGTATGAGGACGAGCGGCCTGTGTTGGTAAACAAATCCGAGACAAGCCGACCATTATTATTGTAATTTTTATGTTTAAAAAGAAGTAACACCACTTTTTCTAAATTTGACGTAACAGGTCTAGCTTTGCAGTCAAAAAATTCGGCGTTCTTGTAAGACGTAAACTGCAAGTAGATTTCGTGTACGTATAGGACCGCGTGGACTTACAATTTGACAGGGCAACGCCTGCGTATGGCTACTCCCCTCAGGACAGCCGGTGGCCCGTGTTACTCTATACTTGTAACCTTTTTAAGTATATTGCACGCACAAAGTAGTGTGGAGTGGTTTAGTTAAAGTTTATATAGAGAAGGAGTGCAGAAAGCTAAAATTTATATGTAATATGTGATACAAATACATTTAATAAAATAAAATAAAACATACATTGCTTACGTTCATACTATCAATGTCAAACATTTAACTGTCGCTTAAACAAGCTATTTTGTATGTTGACATTCATATTATCAATGTCTTAAGCCCGTATTAATAAACGTTACTCAGCTCAAGTACACGCACTTGAGTACAATCTTGAGGTTATGATCTTATTTATAAACATATCTCAAGATGCGGTTTAGGTTTACGATATCAGCTGAGTGCCATGCCCTGGATAATAAACGAAACTCGACTCTCAAGTGTGTGTACTTGAGTGCAAGGCACAGAACAGTATTCCTAAGTACAGCGTCTTGAGATACGGATTTTATGTGATGATTTCTTATATTTACGCGAACACTACACATTTAAATAAAACTAATTTTGCGGATTTTATTGCGTATATTAACTTATTTTATATTCCCGACTTTTCGAGCACTTTACAGCACCCGTGGCCACGGGGGGGACTGAGGTGTATGACATCCCAATGTCATAGTTAGCCCAGCTACCTTAAGCTTTTAAATTAATTTTTGAAACACCGCAATCGCCCCCGTGACCATGGGTGCTGTAAAGTACCCGAAACGTGGGAATTTAAAAATAAGTTAAATTGAAAGCGATAAAATCTGTGAAATTAGTTATATTCAATGTTCAGTCCTTTTCTAGGTGGCAGGACTACTTATCCGTCTATTATTCCGTCTGTTTAGGTACCACTCACACGCACACATACTCCACACTCAGTGACGTCATTGTTCTCTCCCAAAAAGTAGATCTTACGATGAATCACTTCGGCGAAGTTGCTTTACCAGTGAATACCAAATGTCCGATTAAATAAGTTCAACTTAAAAAGAAAATCTAAGTAGAGTCGATGAAAATCGATTATAATCGTAAAAGAAAATGTACACTTATGTACAACGGTGAGCTTTGGAACCGAGACGTAGTCTTCTGCAGCTGTCTGACAGAAATTTGAATATCATTAAAAATATAAAGTAAAATAAAAACTACAAAAGTTAAAAATAATAATAAACATTAATAATTTTAATAATTTATACTAGTAGCATAGCGAGAAAGAGCGAATTTAAATTTTATTTTTAAGTTTTGGAGAGATTTTGTGAACACAAAGGAACGTGTGTACGCGTAGTTGTTGCCCATAAATTTCATTCAATTTTGGGATAATCTATACATATAATAAAACTGTAAATAGCAGATGTCTGTACATTTTATATTTTTGTAATAAAAGTGATTGAGGGGTACTAAAAATAAGTAATTAAATACATTTCTACCATTTTTAGAATTTTCTGTCTGTCTGTCTGTTTGTTTGTTAACGTATCACGTATAAAGTACAAATTTATATCATAAGAATTGTTAAGGAAATTATAAAGTGTATCTTTGGGTTACATTTAGTCTTTATTTCATTAAAATCAGTTCATTCCATAAAAAGTTATGATAAATATTCTGAAGTATGGGTAGGGAAGTATAGGTACGAATTTGCTCAACGGTGGCTTTGTTTGAGTCATCAGGTGCTGTCGTGAAGCGACAATTAAAAAAAAATAAAAAAAAAATAGAACCTAACCTAAGTGCAACAAAACAACAAAAGTAGAGCCAGGAAACAATATATTTAAATTTATAAAAGGTATTTACAATTTTATAAAAAAAATGATGTGAGGATGATGATGAATGAAGTGATACAATTAGATTATAAAAAAAATAAAGGTGAGAGAATAGGGGAATATAGCGTTGAAGTGGGGCCTAAAAGTCGAAGCGACACACGTTGCGTTTGTAGAAGTAGGTTTCTTAGCAGCGACGGCACGCAGCGCCTGAAGCCAGCACACGCCGGTTGCGCTTGTAGAAGTAGGTTTCTTAGCAGCGACGGCGCGCAGCGCCTGGAGCCAGTACACGCAGCGTCCGGAGCCGGCGCACGTAGCGCCTGGAGAAGGGGCGCGCAACGCTTAGAGCTAGCAGTTGCAGCGCCCAAAGGTAGCGCCGGCGGTAGGTGCACTCGGCGCCTGGAGTAAGTAGTAGTAGTGCCCGGAGTAGTGTGGCCCCCGCGCTTGTAGTAGACTCGAAGCGACTTCCGAGGTAGATGGAGGCTTGTAGGATTCCGGAGTGGCGCGGCCCGAGTTTTAAGAAGGCATCGCCGAAGACTTCACGTGTAAATGGAGGCTTGCAGGATCCCGGGGCAGTGCGGCCCCGGGATAAGGCCTTTAGGAGATACTTCCAATTCGCGAACTGAAGCGAGACTGCCTTTCTTCACCGATTGTTCGGCTTTTATACCTTTCTAGAGAGAACGGAAAAATTATTTAAATTATACGCAAATTTTTTGTAAATGGTCAAGAGAAAAGAGGATTTATGTGGAATTATCGAAATAGGAATAATAGATCGGTAGCAAATTTGAATATAATTACCATGGAAACGATTTAAATAAGAAAGACAAAACATGTCAAATTTTTGTTTTAGGTTTATAATAAGAAAACTATAAGATTTAAGTGGAAAATGAGATATTATTGATATAGGAAAAAAGGTAGCGCAACTGCCCACACAAAGTCCAAGATTGTAGAGTTACGGAAAACTAGCTAAAAGATCGAAAAAAGGTAGACTCCATTGACACCAAATTAAAAGTGCTGATAATGTGAAAATACGAAGTAGAAATGATTTGTTATTGTGTTCTTATGGTTTAAAATCGTTACAGGATCCTATGGAAATAAAGGTGATGTAAAATATCCAGTTTTGAGGTGAATGCAGAAAATCGAAACAGAATGGAAAAATGAATTTAAAATAATGTAAAAAGATACGTAAGTAGTATAACACTACAGTGCATTTTAAACTAATATCATATCATAAATCATAGTTAAATTATGTAAAATAATGATATAATTATGTATATCTAAAACGCAGTAAACAAAAGTATTAAAAAACGTATTAAATATATTATACAAAAATATATTAACCTTATTTACTAAATCTGAAGCACAATAGTTTTCCCATTTCTTCGATAGATGGTGGTGTTGTGAAAATGTAATGCAATTGCAATGTTTTTTTTCCTGTAGATGAGTTTTCATATTTACTGCTAATCTTTATTATATTACTCGCTGCCCTACTGCGTGTTGATAAACTCAATTTATTCTTTACCGCCGAGTACTCTATGTGGTAAATCAAATTTTAAAAGAGCTATTAACAAATCGTTGGTTTTGGCGAGAGTCAAACTTTATTTTTTGCTTACTGTGCAGGCACTGATTTATAAGTACTCTTGCGTTTTATATAATGTATCAATCGCGTCAATTAATCTCTTTTATTTTTAGAATTGATGTTAGCAGCGCTATCTCTCTTTAAATATATACATATAATAAAAATGATGATAACATATTGTGTCTCTTTCTGTACATTGTATAGGTATATATTTTGGTGGCTAAAATCATTATGGGGAACTGAAAATAATTAAATAAGAACATTTTATAATTTTTAGAATTGTCTGTCTGTCTATTTGTCTGTTATTATATGAACGCATCACGTCTAAAGTAAACATCTTTTATTTTCAAAGAAATCGTTAAGAAAATCATAAAGCGTATCTTCGAGTTACATTTAATCTTTGTTTTATTAAAATTGGTTAATTATATCGAAAGTAATGATTATTATTTTGAAATGTAGGTTCGAATTTGTTCAATGGCGCCATAAAATCTCAGAAATAGTAATAAAAAGATTTGTGTGTAAAAAAAACGTTCCATAATAATTAATATATTTATACTTAAAACACAAAAAGAGATTTAAAAAGGATGTTTTCTCACACAAAGGACGTAATAGATGGAGTTGTACAAATTACAAACTTTTCTGAATTGCTGTGTTGAGATTTTTCGCCGATGAATCGTATCGAGACTTACTGAAGAAATTTGTATCCATCGAAGCCATACAACGGAACCCGACCAAAAATAAAAATTTTGCAACGAAATGTCGTGATATTGTATTTATAATATACGCAAAATCAGTACTGCCACTTTAGCGCTTTGGGAACTAGATTTAGCGCTTTTTTGGAATGTATAGCGCGGATTTCGAAATTTTAGCCCTAGCTTAATCCAGCGCTTTTTGGTGTATTTAGCACACATTTCAATATTTTAGCGACTAGCGGGTTATTAACTCTTTTATAGCAGCACTGTTAGTCCACATTACCGATAATAATAATAATGACCTTTATTATTTTTTCCCACAAATAGTACATTGCAGTTTATCTTTTTCAAACATATTTTTTCCACAAAACAAAGAGCACGGGAGACGAGTCCAAACTATAATACCCTGTGCTATGGATCTCCTGGCTTCCCCTTTAGGATGATCAACTTGATTTTTTTACCGACGACTATAAGCGGGGAAACCCCTTTATTAAAGTTTTTGTTCATGGTTTTGGCAACGCATTTATTTTGCTTTATTCAGTTTCAGTCAGTTGCTTAGAGCACAGCTAAGTTAAAAGTTACTTAGAAGTTATAACACAAAGAAACTGTGTAGCAACCGCAATCAGATGCTGACATCTGAAACTAAGTTGCGAAATACATTGCACTTTAAAACAATTAATGACATTTTTATTGTTCGTACAGTACTAACTACTGTTGACAGCAATTGCCATAATTATAAGTCGATGTCCTGCGAAGTATTGATACATCAAAAAAATATTGCCAGAAAAAAAACTTAATGTTGTTTTCTTTATTATGATTATATAAAAAAACACAAACTTTGTTTGTAGTTAATTTAGCGCGAAATCTAGGGCTTTTTTAAAGCGCTGTTTTCATGAAATCTAGCGCTTTTTGTGTTGTCCTAGAGCTGAATTAGTTTTTTTTATCTGGCAGCACTGCCCAGAAACCCTCTATTAAGAAGTAACTTTCCTTTCAGTTTTAAGCGCGTTCAGTTCCCAGTTACAGTGAGCGTGTGTTATGCGATGACCGTAAATAAAGCGCAAGGTCAAACTTTACGCGTTGTAGGAGTGTACCTCAGTACTGACTGTTTTGCACATGGCCAACTCTATGTTGCTTTTTCCCGCGTTAGTAGCCCCCGTAACCTTTTAGTGTACACCCCGGCTAAGCCTACTTCTCACGTCGTTTACACAGAAGCTCTATCATAAACGACTTAGAACTTTGATGATAATGATTTATTTTGTTACCACTTATTGATACAGTAATGAAATAAATCGTTTAATATTCTCTTACCTAAACGACAAATTGTTTATGTAAAACCTGTATACGCGAGCTACGCCGCGGGCACAGCTAGTTTCAAATAAAAGTAGACGCCTTATTTACTCGTATTTTTAGAAACTGCAATAACGGTATATCATTGTTAATATATTTGAACTTAAGTTTAAAAGAAACTATGTGGAGTGCAATCTCCGGAATTACTACACCTATTTGAAAAATACTTTCACTATTTCGAAGAATGGATACATTATTTCAGATGAACATAGGCTATATATTATGTCTAAAAGTTGTGATGATATTCGTCAACGTGGTAGATCCATGCTTCAGCTATATTATGGTTGTAGCACGAATGGGTCGGCTCGACCGGGGAAGAACCGCGCTCTTACAGAATACTAACGTAAAATAGCAGTTAAAGACTGCTGTGTTTCGTATAGTGAAAGTAGAGAACCGGAGACCCTCGTTACTGAAAACGAGGCATTTCATCTTAGTAGGTACTCAGCGGTGATAGCGTATCTGCATTTTGAATCTTAATCAAGGATAAAAGTAGATGTACGAAAGAATTGTAGTAAGCGAATAGGGTCGTATTCTTATATTTACGTGAATGTTACATATTAAATAAAATAAATTTTACGGATTTTATCGCGTTTAATTAGACTTTTTAATGCACTACGTTTCGGATGTTTTAGAGCACTCGTGGTCACGGGGGAACTGAGGTGTTTGACGTCCCGATGTCATAGTTAGCCCGGCTAACTTCAGCTTTTGAATATTAATTTTTGGTTCAATCTACGCAGAATGAGCTTACAGTATACTTAAGTACTGCAGTGGTAGGACGTCAAACACCTCAGTCTCCGTAATATCGGGAATTAAGAAGTCAAATTAAACGCGTAAAATTCGTAAAATTAGTTTCATTTAACCAATAATATCAATATAACATCAATCAAGAATTTAAATAATAAATTAATTATTAAAACAGCCTCTACGCAATTATCATTTAAATTTAACTTGATTATAATTTCAATTTCCGAACCCTTATGACTGTGATGCGCAAAGAGAATTTCATATTACGTTCCACGCTTAATAAAATAATATTGATTTCGATGGATTTAAACGTCGAAATTGATGTTACTTCATACTTGCAATGTTTTGATGGAAATCGGGACATATAAAAAGATGAAGCAGTGTATGCATCTCAGAAAGACTGCATGTCAGAAGTGAAAGCTTATTAAACTTAACTTCACAAACTTGTAAACATTAGTTTTGGGTTGTTAACACATATCTATATTATGTATCTAAGCGTTATGGTCCCGCGAGTTCAGTGTGTTTCCTCATCCCAAAAGAACCCGACGTGCTTAAAGAAGATTTTCTTTAAAAAACACGTACATACAAACAAAGAAATGACATGTGTTTGTCTAACAGAGCGGGAGACTAATGGTTCTGTAAGTCTCTCAGTAATGAAAGGTCTCAGTTGTGCACCCAGCTGTTGGACGAATATAGACTGTGTGGCTTTACTTAAACATTAATTAACACTTATATACTATAGACAATAGTATATATTTACGCGTTGGAAGTATGTGAATCAAAGTAGACATGAATTACGAACCGGTAGTCTATTCACAGCGTCACCGCTCTTGGAAGGGGAAAACGTACAATGGAAACTAGTACGACAAATCTTGACACGTTCCTTTTACAAACGGGCGGACTGCAACAAGACAAGGCACTAAGGAAGATTAATGTGACATTTATAAACGTTTTATATAAGTAACTGAACACACAGTAGTCCGATTTCATTTTTAACGACAAGAAAGCATTCCATGTTAGCCCTTAGGGGGTGAAAACGCATTGGTACGTGTCTGTAGGCCAAAGCATTTGCCATCAGGTGGACTGTATACTCGCTGGTCACTCATTCTATCCTTTATTCTATAAAAAAAACAAGCCATGCAAACTTCACTACACCACGAAGCACGTCAAATGATATAAGCCATACTTTAGCACTGATTCTACATAACCGTGGTAACGCAGTGATGACAATTGTTCCAAGTTTTATACAGTGCATAAGAGAACTGGTTGAGTTTACTTGAAATATCATCCACTTGAGATTTCCATTTTAACTTTTAATCGAGATTGAGGCCTAAAAATGTTGCATTTTAGACTAGTTGCATTACTTGTTGTCCATTGTAGCATATATTAAGATTTATTAAATTATTATTCATATTTCTGAATGTCATTAAATTTGTTTTATTTAGAGTAATTAATAAATTCTTACTATTTAACCATTGAATTATTATATCCAGTATTTGATCTATGTCAGATATTATTTGATTTCTGCTTGTGATTATAAACATCACTGTGCCATCATCCGCAAATAGTACCATATCTTGGTTTATATCATTTGGTAAACTGTTTTTAAAAACAATGAATAATAATGGACCGAGAATAGTTCCCTGGGGGACTCCTTGAGTTACTTCAGGGTATGACGATGAATGTACTATTTGTCTATACGTTTTTGAGCATATGCGCGTAATTTGTGTACATTTTTGTCGATTTATTAGGTATGCTTTTAGGAGATTGAGGACTTTTCCTCGGACTACATACGTATATTTTAATATCTTTAAGTATTTAATCAATCCGACACATGGGGGGACTTTCTGTTCTATTTTTATACAGTCAGTTTGAAGTTTTGTATTTTTGTTATGTTCTACGCCTGGTCCTCAATAATTATTGATGGTTTAGTAAATATTCATGAAAGCTTAATCATAAGTTATCTTCTATTTATCACTACAAAATAATAAATGAGGCACATCCTTGACTTTTTCTTTTGCGTCTATTAGGAATAAGGTAAAATATTTGAGAGATTTCGTAAAAGGGGTGGGGGGGGGGGTTTGTTAATTTGTTATAAACGTGTAGAGATTAATGTTGCTTTCTGAAATGTTTGTTATATTTTATGTGAATTAAATTAGAAATGGATGAAAAAAAAGTTTGAGATGTTTAATAAATTAAAGAATACAGCACTGAGGCATTGTTTTGTGTAATCAAAGACACTAGCAATCGTAGAACTTATAATTTGATCGCAACTTTCCAATGATGATGACACTGTGTGTAGCCATATGTGTAACAAATAAGTTCACCTTAGTCCCAACTAGCGACATATGGTGAGCGTAAGATTTTTAGCCCTCATTACTATAAGGTGAATTATGATCTAATAATTGTGCACTAGATCTCAAATAAGTTACACAATTCACAAATGTACAATATGAAAACAAAAACAAATTTTGTATTTAACCATTGCCTTTATTTAATCCTATGTACTTATTATCGGGAATCACATTCTACGCATTTGGTCGGTGCTCATTAACATGACATCTTTGTATGACCACCTGACCAGCATGTCAGTATCCAAGTAGGTCAGGTCGTCACGCTTCATCACCATGTCGGACAAGTCGATATCTTTAACAGTATTAGACAGTGCCAAGTCCTTTCTGAAAACCATGATATCGGCGAACTTCATGTTGTTCGTGTAGAAGCGGTTAATGTCGATTTCTCTGTCGAATGGGAAGCCAAGAGGCATATTGTCGATGCAAGTTGTCCAGCGGCACACACGGCGGTCCTTCATGATGCCCATATCGATGGTCGGGAGAACGTATCCTTCGCGGACGGGCGTCACCACGACGAACATCTGCAGAGGAAGCCCACCAAGACGACCCAGAGGAAGGAGCAGTCTGTGCGGGAAGCCGAGACGAGTCTTGTACCACCAGTTATCAACTACTCTATCGCTGTTGATTGTGGTCGTGGTTGTTGTGCCCAAGCCAAACAAGTTTCGGGTCCAAGGCCTGTCCATGATGACACCGTGCATATCAATTGAGTTGCGGACGATCGTGTTCTTACCAGTATCGAGTTTGTACAGGAAGCTGTCGATCTCCACCATGTCGAGACGCTTGTCGTTGACGTTAAGAAGGCGACCCATACAGTCGTATTTGGGACCAATGAAGATACGCACGACAGCATCAACAGCCTTTTCAGACACGACATCCAAGGTAACCTTGAAGGGATGGTGGTTGAGACGACGCATACGGGCTACGTAAGTCATGTCGGAGCGTTTCTTCTGCATTTCAGACTCGTCAAGGTACAGCGCATTGGTGATATCCATGTCGTATTCATCCATGAAGGTGACAAGCTTGTCGGTGACGAGGCGTTCGACCTTGACACCAGGGAAGTCAAATTCACTGCGTGTGTACCTCGGCAGCAGCTTCTTGAAGAGGACGACGTTTTCGACGATGCGCTTCATCACCCTCCAGAAGAGAGGATCACGCAAGCACGTTGTGTACATGTCGAGAGCGGTTGGTACGTAGGTGTAACTAGAAAAAAAAATCAAACTGAATTACGAGTACGTCTCAGATTTAATCGCAGCTGTTGCGTGAGATTACTTAATAATTGTAAATTCCATACTAAATCAGTTATAAGTCTTTTCACAATTCACAATAATAATGTGAAATACATTATATTTTAATTAATGTATAAGAGCTGTTACCGTGTAGTGGCGGTCTAAGAATATCCACTACCCCATATCGTTCCCGTGAGTATCGTAGGAGGCGACAGAGGGAAATTTAAACAGTTGCTGAGCAGAAGTATCTTCCTGATAACAACTAAACATTATAAAATACTGCGGTTGCTACCTCGCCTGCCAAGTATAGCCACTATGGAAAAATGCCTCCTTATGAGGCATTCTATGAGGGAGGCCTATGTTCAGACTACTGACTAGGAACTTTATATGTTGTAGTGGATGGACGGATGGTATAAGAGCTATTGTAAACTAAAATAATAGCTTACTTGTCAACGTTGTAAACACTGTATGACAGGAGCTTCTTAATCAAGTTAGTCACATGGATGACCTTGGCATCATCGTGTTGCATGCCCATACCACCAAGGATAAGTCTGCACAGGTACTCGACATCCTCAGGTTTTTTCAGGCTGATAACTGTCCCGTCACGCTAAAACATGAATGCAATAATGATGTCACTTGTAGAAAGGTAAATATAATTCCAGTTCAATATGATTGGTTATAAGCTACTTACTCGCAAGATTTGGCCAGTTAGAATGCCTTCGCGAATGATCTTTTCAATGTTGTCCAAGAGTATCCTGTCATCCAAATTGTTTTGGGTAATCAGCTTGACGTTGTTCTGTCGCACGGGCATTTCATCACCGGTGGGGAGGCGGATCTTAGGCCAGTAGCCATTCTCTTGCACGTCATTCCACATTAGCATCTTAATGTCACACATACCACGAGCCAAGCGTTCCAGTCTCAGTCTAGCCAACAACTGTTGATAAGCGTACATCATGACCTCTCCGCGACGCTCTTTCTGCAGACCATACGCATCATCAGTCATCCAGTAAGGATAGCTCATGTGCAAGTAGTACATGTAAGTATTGAGGTCTATATCTTCGGTGAAGTAGGAGATTTTGTCGTCTTCAGATAAAACGTGCCGAAGGCCCTTTCGCCAATCAATGACGACGAGGTTATTGTCGGTGACTTTGATGCCGTAGTAGTCTTGGATGACTGGATCCTTCGCGGCTCTCGTCATTTTCATCATAAACGCTTTGTTAATGATGTGGCTGTCGACGAAGAAGTAGGGGTAGATTTCGTAAGGGGCAGGAATGATGATACCACGGCAGTCCGTTCTGTGGAACACGGCGCAGGTTAAGGCGTAGACAAACATGCCACCGTTGATGCGCTCTCTTAGCCAGCAAGCGGTTCTAAGGAATGTGTCGAAGTCCTTCGCGAAGTACAAGAGGCGGAAGACCATAACAGCCTGCTCAATGTGCAGCTCATTGGTGTGGACGAAGATCTCACCGCGAGGTAGCATACCCATTTTGAACATGTAAATGAATTTCTTCACTACATCTACTTGCTGCAACAATAAAATATGAATAAATAAAGAACATATAAAACTCACGTAAAGGTAGCCACATCATGCGCAGTTTTAAAAATAATAAATAACAGAAAGACAAAACAGTACTTATATTTTATATTAAAAACGAAACACGACAAAAATAAATTAAAACTAACACAATACTTTAAATAACATTAGACATTAACAATTATATTATTTAAATAAATTTAATTTATCGTAATTGTAACGAACTTACCAGATACTTGTCGAGATTCTCTTCGAGCACAAATTCGCGGGCGACCTCTCTGATGTCTTCGTACATGGTGGGTTGCAGAATGTGGTTCAGAAGTTTCATGATGCATAATTCCTTGGTCTTAATGTCCAAATTAACTATAAAATTATTAAAATTTTGTTTTATACTAGTTTGTGTTAATACTATCTTAAAATTCCCCCATTTTCGTCTCTCCCTGTGTGCCGTAGTCTTATGGGTGAATATAATTTTAGTATTTCTCAAATAAGCAGATAATTTTTTTCTATGACAGAATTTATCTCAGTAAGTCTAAGATTAAGGTCATCAACCCCAAATGGTGTTGGCATAGTGATTATTGACACGGTGAGTATTGCGGTCTATCACAATATGATGATGACATATTATGATGACGCTAAGCTTGTTGTTTTAAATAACAATATACAAAACTTTTAAATAAAACAAAGTTCGCGCTCAGGTGTCGAAATTTGAAGAATTTAAGTATTTAAACCAAGAGTGGAACAAACGGTAGTAAAGGCGGCTGAAATATGCAGCTCATTGGAACTTCCCTTTGATAAAGGATTATATCTTAACGGAGTAATGATACTTCACAAACTTTTGTCATCAAAACCAGCAGAAAATTCCTACTCAGAGACAAATATTTAAAAAGTCCACAATATTAGCTGCAAGCCTTATGATTCTTTCCTTGATGAGCGATATAAAAAAAAATCTTCGAAACAAAATGAAATAATTTGTACGAATAACTTACCCAAGGGTTCCTTTCCGATTAAAACACTAAACTGGTCATCTTTGACCACGGAGGCAGTTGCCACCGCCAAGAGCGCTGCTACCCACACCAACTTCATGATGGACGTTGCCGTTGGAACTGTGCCTGATCGCTCCCGTCCACTCTCTTTTATACTCGTTCGGAATAAAAAGAGCATTGTTTACACACGATAGCCCGATAACCTCTCCTTGTTTACTGCTAAGTGTAAATAATTTAATCTTTCACCCTTTTTAAATAATAATGTAGCTTTAAAAATTTTAAACCGACTTTAATGAACTCCAAGGAATTGAATAATTTCCTCATCTTTATATATTTAATTCTTGTGTACGTGTTCGTCATAGAACCCCTCCTAATCGGCTGATTTTGGTTAAAATCGATTTTGATGAAATTGTGTGTGTGTGTGTATTTGAGTGGGCCCCAGAATGGCTTAGATTCAAAATTGAACCCGGTAGGTGGCGCTGCATTCGAGTTCTAGGTTTTTTTTCAGCACAGCACAACGTTTGCCGGGCCCGCTAGTTATATATAAAAAGGGTTCTTCGATGCACTACGCCCTAGCAACCACTTCAGAAGCTATTAAATAATAAGGAAATTATTTTATTTATTTCAAGATCTTAATGTCAATTTTTTAACCGACTTCACAAAAGGAGGAGGTTCTAATATGACTGTATTTTTTTGTGTTTCCTCAGAACTTTTTTCTAGGTGAACAGATTTTAATAATTCTTTTTCTGCCGACTTCAAAAGGCGGAGAGAGGAGACGGTACTCAATTCGACTGTATGTTTTTTTTTAATGTGTGTTAACTCATAACTTTTTACTGGGTGAATCGATTTCGATGATTCTTTATTTATTTGAAAGCTGGTACTTCACATTTGGTCCCATATGAATTTGATCAAGGTCAAACCAGTAATTTTTGAGTTATTTTTAATAACTTATATTGAAGTCGGCTGTACCTAATTTTTAATTTTAAATTATATTACAGTCGGTTCAGCGAGAAGCGGTGACCCGTTTTACTGGAAATAAGGCATTTAATTTTGGCGCTCAGGGGTGACAACACTTCTGCATTGTGATTCTAAATCGAAGATGAATGTAACTATCTATGTTCCCCAGCATCCACCTACCATCAGGTGGGCTGTGTGTTCGTATGTCACCCTTATTCTGTAAAAAAACTTCAGAAGAAGCTTCAGAATAAGCAATATGTGCGAGATATTTGTGTGAATGTGCGATGTTGTTGGCTAATAATGTACTAGGCACTAATGCCTATGACTCACAGAAGGTGCCTGAGGTGCCTATCGGCTTCAGTAATTAAAATCTCAAAGTCACTGATGTTGTATTCAGAAATAACAATTTACAGGTTAAGCTATACCTATGTTACGGGCGATACAATATATTTCCTACTTGGTAGCGGCCTAGCGTGGGCTGTGACGGGGAACCACCGGCGTTCGCCGTTGAGCGCACTCCACACACAAGTGTAAAATGTCAAATCAGCAAAATATATGAACTACTGTGTCCCTACATCATCATCATCATTACAGCCCTTCACAAGTCCACTGCTGAACATATGCCTCCCCCAAGGAATGCCAAAAAGCACGGTCCCGAGTCACCTGCATCCATCGACTTCCTGCATGTCTTACCAGGTCGTCACTCCATCTCGTGGGGGGACGCTCTACACTTCGCCTACCGGTACGAGGCCGCCACTCGAGAACCTTTCTTCCCCATCGGTTGTCGGTTCTTCGAGCTATATGGCCGGCCCATGGCCACTTCATAACAACCAAAAATAACAAACTGCGGTTGCCAAACCGCTTGGTAAGCGTGGCAACGATAGCAAATATGCCCCGTACGAGGCAATCTATGAAAGAGGTCATTTTTAGCAGTGGAAAGTCCACTGCTAAAAATGACCAACCAATTCGTTGCGACACCAATTTTCAACAACTTTTAACTGTGACGGCGAACAAATATTTTATGACACGTCTGTCGCGTCAAGCGCCATAGAAGTATATGACACGTCTATTGTGCCATCAGCCATCTGTAAAAATAATGTTCTTTTTTATACTTTTTTTCACTTGTTTAGACGTTATTAAGTTTAGGTGACATCAAACATCAGTTGCGGACGGAAGGATTCTTGTTTTACTGGCTAACTACGTGTTTTTTTATGTTTTCCTTCAAATTTAATAAAATTTTATTAAATTCCTATAAAAAGGTCACTTAGTCTCCAAGTGACTTTTTTATGCATAGATTACAAACCTTTGGTACAGCTAAATCACCCTGAAAAACTTGGTTTTGTTAAATAAATTTTTTACCTAATAATAATGTTTGTAAATATCAAACAATCAAGGACCTTAATTTGTAAAAAATAAGGTTTATATTTCATTGATATAAAGTCGATCTGAAAACATCTAATTAGTAAGAATAGCAAAACAAGTGTTTATAAAAGGAAAAAACAATAGCCAGATGCGCCGGCGCTGTACAGCAGCGGATCAACAAAATACTATTTATTAGCAATTTTTTTATGCATGAACGTATTCGAACAGTTTCAAGCAAAAATAAACCTTATACCATATCACAAGAGCACATGGTACTTCGTAGGTTCATTTCGTCACATAATAAGATATTGGAATAAGACGTCAGTTCAATCATTTTAAGCAAAATTAAACAAAAAGACAAAAGCATTGTTTTTTTTTTTAACATGAGACTTGTTTTCCTGAAACGTGTTAACAACTTGAGTTTGTGAGCAATCGCAACGAGTGCTATTATTTGTTACTTATTAGATTATTATTCCATAACATGATTTAAAAAATCCACACAGTATAAAGAGTACCATGAACAAGTTAAAAAAGATTGTCAACCACTAAAAATTGCAAATTCTCAAAATATCTAGAAATGAAGCTGTAGGCATGAACTACTTGCAAAGTAATGAATATTTTGTCCTGGATAAATCTTCCAAAAATGCAATTTGTGCGAGTTATAACGATTTAAAAAAAATACGACTACCGCGTGTCACATGACACAGAAAAAGAATCGATGGCACGCCTGGCAATTTCATTAGTGCCGGTGGAGATCGCAGTGCGTAATTTGTCATGATTGCGTTACGCGTACAGCAAAGGAGTGGAGTAAATTGCCGACGTCTGTCTTTCCATCTCATTAAAATCTGTGTGTCTTTAAGGAGTGATAAGCTTTTGTTGCAGCTTTTGATAAGATAGTCACAGTGCCATCTAGGGATTTAGCACCACAACGCCAGAAGGGACTTGTAGTCAAGAACTGGCTTAATAAAACTAAATAACCGGCCAAGTGACGCGCATGTAGGGTTCTGTACCATCGTAATACAACGTTTCTAGTAGGGGCTAGCTCCTTTTAATTTTTAATTTATTTTAATTTTTATTACTTGTTGTTACAGCGGCGACAGAAATACACATACTGTGAAAATTTCGACTGTCTACCTCTTACGGATCATCAGATATAGTCCGCTGACAGACAGATAGATGTATGGACGGACGGACGGATAGCGGAGGCTTAGTAATAAGGTCCCGTTGGTTACCCTTTGTGTACGGAACCTTAAAAAGGAACTCGGTTTGATTGTGTAATATGATATTTAAGTTGACCGCAGATTCACGCTACAGCTATATTATGGTTGCAGCACGATGGGTTATGGTGTGGTAAGGGTCCACTCGACCAGATAAGCGACCAGACAAAGAAATATCAACTTAATGCTGTTGTGTTTCGTTACGGTGACTGTAGAAAACCGGAGACACTTTTTACCAGTAACTAGGCAATCTATCTTGATATTCAAGATTCAGGGGTGAAAACACACCTATATTTACAATATCCACCTCATGGTAAGTACCATGAGGTGGACTGTGTGTTCTTTTGTCACCCTTTTTCTATAAAAAAGCAGAACCTGCGGCTTGGTAGTTGTTTACTTGTCATGAGGCCATCAAATTTTTATTTGATTTATTTAACATAATAGAATATGCATTCTGTAACATTTTTACAATAAGAAAGCAGCATAACCGGCTGTTCAAAAAAGAATTTCGCTTCTAAAACAATTCAGAACATCTGCAGGTGCACTTGTTCAAAACATCGACCAACAAACTCGTAATTAAAAACTCACATGGGAATTTTTTCACGTGCATTCATAGCTCGTTAGTATTCGCAATTGTGTTTCGGAGATTTTTTAAATATTCACTGTTGCGTTTCTGCGAAGCAATCAGAATTTCAGCGAGTCGATTTCGAAAATTAAATCGCATTCGCAAGTATATCTATAATTTCACGGGCTCAAAATATAGACAAGGGGACTGACTGATTCCATCTAATCTAATCTAATCTAATATAATATATAAAAATTCATGTTTGCTTGTTCGTATTTTATTCGCTGCCATACCTTTCTTCAGATTGCCCTAAAACTTTGTCAACTTAATGGAAGTGCAAGACTTGCGCTTCCATTAAGTTGACAAAGGTTATAGGCATAGTACAGTTAACTTACAGTAGGCGGTATCGTACTGACAAATTTATATAACTACTAGCTGACCAGGCAGACGTTGTTCTGCCCTTTCCGACGACCATTTGCGTTCCTAAAAAAAACTCCTGAGATTAGCAATAAAAAAATTGAGTGTCACTTATCGGGATAAAAACTATCCTATCTCTTAAGTTGAACCAAACTGCACAGTGTGCAAAATTTCATTGAAATCAGTTTAGTAGTTTAGGAGTTCATCGCGGACAAACAACGTGACACGTAATTTTTATATATAAAGATAATAATATAACTCTTCTAAATTTAAAACGATAATTCCACAATTATTTCTTTTGCAGCAGCAATGCGCTCGGTACCAGCCAGTCGTAATAAAAATTGACTTTCCATAAGTATAATGTATGAAATAAATTATATTCTAATTATATCGCTAATTATCATGCGATTATGATAAATCCAATAACATATACAACACAGCCTACCAAAGGTCCACTGCTGACACAAGCCTCTCCTGACGAGGCCCTCACAGGGAGTATGTTTTTTATAGTTGCCACGCGTCAACGTGTCAAAACGCATGTCTCAGTTTTTTTTATTATTTAATTCTTCATAGGCTCTGACCGTCATAAACTCGAACCGACAACCTATGGGGAAGAAAAGTTCTTGAGTGGCAGCTTAGTACCAGTAGGCGAAGTGTAACGCGGGCCGCGTGTAAGTGTAAAGTGTGTAACGCGCCCACTAGATGGGGTGACGACCTGCCCCCTGCATCCATCGATTTCCTACATGTCTTACACATAAGCGTAAACATGCAGGAAATCGATGGATCCAGGTGGCTCAGGACCATGCTTTGTGGCATTCCTTGGGGAAGGCATATGTTCAGCAGTGGACTTGTGAAGGACGGTAATGACGATGATGAAACTTTAAATCTTATTCATATATTTATATATTATTCATATATTGATATATTATTCATATATGTATTTATATAAATATAATTTAAGAATTTATTTCTGCAGTACATAAAACACTGCCCGTTGCACCATTCTGTCAAAATATTAAATTGCATACAATTTTTTTTACACGTTCGGTTCGTCAGGTAGAGTTGCGTCTGTTATTGTAATAACTTTAGGTTTAAATGCAATAAGTTATCTATTTATCTATATATCTAAATAACCGAGAATAACGTTAAATGAAGAAATTTTATATACTTGAAACTAATATGTTTAAAGTGCATATTGTGCATACTGCCACTACACATACTCGTACAGCTAACAAGAGTATAATTTTTAACAGAAAGAGAAACATAAACTTTTTATTCAATGTTATATATATATATATATATATATATATATATATATATATATATATATATATATATATATATATATATATATATATATATATATACTTAGTGAAAAATAGAAATTCATATTTATATTTCAAAACTGAATTATATAACACTGAAAAGTAATGTTATACCATATATAGATCCTACTCCTGGTCATAAGCCTTCTCTCACTGAAGCCTAAATTTAATTTATAAATTTAAGTATTGTATATCGATGTCTATATGAAGGTCGTCCATGATCTTTTTCTTTTGCACCTATTAACAATTATTATCCCCCATTACTATAAGGTGTACTGTGAACTTATTATTGTGCACTATAACTCAAATAAGTTACACAGTTAACAGATGTACAATATGAAAAAAAAACTAATTTTTAATTTAATCGTTGCATATATTTAAGCCTATGTACAATTATCAGGAATCACATTCTAAGCATTTGGTCGGTGCTCATTAACATGACGTCTTTGTATGACCACCTGACCAGCATGTCAGTGTCCAAGAGAGTCAGGTCGTCACGCTTCATCACCATGTCGGACATGTCGATATCTTTAATAGTGTTAGACAGTGCCAAGTCCTTTCTGAAAACCATGATATCGGCGAACTTCATGTTGCTAGTGAAGAAGCGGGTCATGTCGATTTCTCTGTCGAATGGGAATCCAAGAGGCATGTTGTCGATGCAAGTGGTCCAGCGGCACACACGGCGGTCCTTCATGATGCCCATATCGATGGTCGGGAGAACGTATCCTTCGCGGACGGGCGTCACCACGACGAACATCTGCAGAGGAAGCCCACCAAGACGACCCAGAGGAAGGAGCAGTCTGTGCGGGAAGCCGAGACGAGTCTTGTACCACCAGTTGTCAACTACTCTATCGCTGTTGATTGTGGTCGTGGTTGTTGTGCCCAAGCCAAACAAGTTTCGGGTCCAAGGCCTGTCCATGATGACACCGTGCATATCAATTGAGTTGCGGACGATCGTGTTCTTACCAGTGTCGAGTTTGTACAGGAAGCTGTCGATCTCCACCATATCGAGACGCTTGTCGTTGACGCTAAGAAGGCGACCCATACAGTCGTATTTGGGACCAATGAAGATGCGTACGACAGCATCAACAGCCTTTTCAGACACGACATCCAAGGTAACCTTGAAGGGATGGTGGTTGAGACGACGCATACGGGCTACATAAGTCATGTCAGAGCGTTTCTTCTGCATTTCAGACTCGTCAAGGTACAGCGCATTGGTGATATCCATGTCGTAGTCATCCATGAAAGTGACAAGCTTATCGGTGACGATGCGTTCGACCTTGACACCAGGGAAGTCAAATTCACCGCGTGTGTACCTCGGCAGCAGCTTCTTGAAGAGGACGACGTTTTCGACGATGCGCTTCATCACCTTCCAGAAGACAGGGTCACGCAAGCACGTGGTGTACATGTCGAGAGCGGTTGGCACGTAGGTGTACCTAGAAAAAATACAAATTGAACTACGATTAGGTCTCAGATTTAATCGTAGCTGTTGCGTGAGATAATACTTAATAATTGTAAGTTCTATTTTAAATCAGTAACTAAAGTATTTTCACTTGTTACAGTAAATTGTTTTCAAAGTATAAGAGCTGTAACCGAGAATTGGCGGGTGTAAGAATATACACTACCACATATTGTATCGTGTGTCGTAAAAAAATGACAGAGGGAAATTGAAACAGATGATGGGCAGCCATCTTTATGATAAAAAATCAAATTTATAAAAAACTGCGGTTGCCACGCGTGGCAGTCGGGTGGCAACTATGGCAAAGTCCTATCTATAAGGCAATCTATGGGGGAGGCCTATGTTCAGCAGTGAACCTTTATAAACTGTAATCGATGGATGATATAATAACTATTGTAGACCAAAGTAATAACGTACTTGTCAGCATTGTAAAGGCTGTATGACAGGAGCTTCTTAATCAAGTTAGTCACATGGATGACCTTGGCATCATCGTGTTGCATGCCCATACCACCAAGGATAAGTCTGCACAGGTACTCGACATCCTCAGGTTTTTTCAGGCTGATAACTGTCCCGTCACGCTAAAACATGAATGCAATAATGATGTCACTTGTAGAAAGGTAAATATAATTCCAGTTCAATATGATTGGTTAGAAGCTACTTACTCGCAAGATTTGGCCAGTTAGAATGCCTTCGCGAATGATCTTTTCAATGTTGTCCAAGAGTATCCTGTCATCCAAATTGTTTTGGGTAATCAGCTTGACGTTGTTCTGTCGCACGGGCATTTCATCACCGGTGTGGAGGCGGATCTTAGGCCAGTAGCCGTTCTCTTGCACGTCATTCCACATTATCATCTTAATGTCACACATACCACGAGCCAAGCGTTCCAGTCTCAGTCTAGCCAACAACTGTTGATAAGCGTACATCATGACCTCTCCGCGACGCTCCTTCTGCAGACCATACGCATCATCAGTCATCCAGTAAGGATAGCTCATGTGCAAGTAGTACATGTAAGTGTTAAGGTCTATATCTTCGGTGAAGTAGGAGATTTTGTCGTCTTCAGACAAAACGTGGCGGAGGCCTTTTCGCCAATCAATGACGACGAGGTTCTTGTCGGTGACTTTGATGCCGTAGTAGTCCTGGATGACTGGATCCTTAGCAGCTCTGGTCATTTTCATCATAAACGCTTTGTTAATGATGTGGCTGTCGACGAAGAAGTAGGGGTAGATTTCGTAAGGGGCAGGGATGGTGACACCACGGCAGTCCGTTCTGTGGAACACGGCGCAGGTTAAGGCGTAGACAAACATGCCACCGTTGATGCGCTCTCTTAGCCAGCAAGCGGTTCTAAGGAATGTGTCGAAGTCCTTCGCGAAGTACAAGAGGCGGAAGACCATAACAGCCTGCTCGATGTGCAGCTCATTGGTGTGGACGAAGATCTCACCGCGAGGCAGCATACCCATTTTAAACATGCGAACGAATTTCTTCACGACATCTACTTGCTGCAATTTTAAAATATAAATAAGTATAAACCACATAAAATTGTTTGATAAATTAATGTTGGACGTAGCTTTGCAACATGTTGTATATTAATGTGTAAATAGTTGGTTAATTTTTTTATAATTTCGAAAAAATATCTCCTCTTTACAAAAAAAAACTTAATGTGGTGGGTACCTCAGGATTTTCTCCTGTATTAGTTTGCACAAATAAATGATACAACGACAAATTTCCAGACCCTGATCAATTAGTTGTAGGCCATACAAATACTTGTTCCGTTCGGGATTCGAAACTTCGGCCTTCAGCAACGCATCTGATTGCTAAGCCTTTGCGCCACGGTGTCGTCAATAACATATGTCGACATAATTTAAATGAATTTTATCGTAATTGTAACGAACTTACCAGATACTTGTCAAGATTCTCTTCGAGCACAAATTCGCGGGCGACCTCTCTGATGTCTTCGTACATGGTGGGTTGCAGAATGTGGTTCAGAAGCTTCATGATGCATAATTCCTTGGTCTTAATGTCCAAGTTCACTATAAAATTATTAAAAATATGTTATTAAATGATACTTGTTTCTGATGGCATATTCTTTATGTAAAATGTTTATGGATGATAATAACCCCTGGAAATGAGGTGATCGCTACCAAGCTATTTCTAATTTGTTGTGTTGTTAATTTGTGTAACATACATGATTGTAAGCTATTATTTTTTAAAAAAAGTCCCGCTGGATTTGTTGCTGGTTCTTCCCAGGACAGAGGTTTTTTATCGAACCAGTGGTAATTAAAGAAAAGAGTGACTTTCCATAAGTATTATTTATAATCTATATTGAATAAATTTATTTGAAGCGTCAGTAGCCTAATGGCAGGGCGCGGACCGCGAACTCGAAAGGTCGTGGGTTCGAATCCGCCATTCGACTACTATCGTGAACCACTTCTAACACAAGCATTTTAAGCTTACCAGAAGTAGTTAAAGGGAATATTAGTAATGTTTAATAACATTACTAGTATTTTATAATTAAAAAAAAACGTTTCTGTTTCTGTTTCTGTATATATATAATTCTTCTGTCCGTGTATATGTGACTGAAATCTTCCTAAACTACTCGACCATTTTTAATGATATTTTGTGTGTGTGTGTGTGTGTGTGTGTGTGTGTTTGGTGTGTGTGTATGTGATTAAGTTGATTCTAGAATGGTTTAGATTAACAATTGGACCCAGTAGGTGGCGCTGTTGCTGAAATCCAGAAATCACCCACGAGAAGCCGGGTCGGATTACTAGTACTAAACTTAAAATTCCAACATTTTTATCTTTGTGTGGGAATAAAATATTAGTATCCCCTATCTCTCAAATTAGCCGATAAATCTTTGCTATGATAAAATACCTTTTTTTAATATATCTTTGTAAGTGTAAGATTAAGGTCATCAATCCCTGGCGGGTTGACATACTCGTAATGATTATTGACACCTCTTATGATACGCTGCGGTCTATCACAGTGCGCTAACTTTGTTGTTTTAAATAACAATGTATAAAACAATACCATTTGGGATTAAAATTAAACAAAGTTCACTCTCAGGTGTCAATATTTGAAGAATTTAAGTATTTAAACCAAGAGTGGTGAAGTAACCAAACGTTAGTAATAGCGGCTGAAATATGCAGTTCTTTGGAATTTCTCTTTGAGAAAGGCTTATATCTTGACGGAGTAATGATACTTCGCAAACTTTTGTCATCAAAACCCGCAGAAAGTTTCTACGCAGAGACAAATATTTAAAAAGTCAACAATATTAGCTGCAAGCCTTACGATCCTTTCAATTGATGAGCGATATATAATATATTTTTAAAACATGCGTCTCTTAATTTAATTGAGAGGTTTATTATTTTTGATTCGGCATTAAAAGCCTAAAAATCTGGAGATTTGCCTCTAATGATTTGCCTTAACCATCACAATTGATAGCACTCAAGAAGACGGTATAATACAATGTGAATAAATATGAATTTTCATTAAAACCGATTCCATTTATCAAACAAAAAAAATTGTCATGTTTTTATATTAGAAATATTATTAATGAAATTTCTTTTGTTATCTGTAGAATGGTGCCGGTATAAGAAATGTTTTACCACTTATTGTTGTCCCATGGCTGTTGTAGGAAGCGACTATTGGAATAATTATCTTACGAATTCCAAGAGAAATATAACCGTTTCATATACCACATGTAAAATAATAATAATAATAATAATTGTTTTATTGTTTCTCAATGCATTGTCATGCATTACAGACATTAGAGAGTGAGTGAGTGTGTGTGTGTGTGTGTGTGTGTGTGTGTGTGTGTGTGTGTGTGTGTGTGTGTGTGTGTTTGTGTGTGTTTGTGTGTGTGTGTGTGTGTGTGTGTGTGTGCAGCCGACGAACAAAAATTGAAATAGTTGATAATTCTCCCTGATAATAACTTCATAATTATAAAAAAGTCTGCAGTTTTTTTATAGAATGACAAACGAGCACACAGTCCACCTGATGGTAAGTGGTTGCTGTGGCCTATAGACATCTACATCTATCGTCAATAAAGAATCAAAATGCAGATACGTTGTCACCCGTGATGACTATGGTGGAATGCCTCTTTTCCGGTAAAAAAGGTTTAACACAGCAGCGTTAAGCTGCTATTTTACGCTGGTATTCTGTGAAAGTCTTGTCGTCTTCTCCGGTTGAGCCGACCCATTCTTGCATCAACCATGATATATGTAGCTGCAGCATGGCTCTAGTACTTAAGTTGGCAGCTCATACGTAGATTATTAAAGTGAAAACGTTTTTAGGCACGTTAGGCACCTTTGAGATCTCTACACTAGCCATATGAATAGGTGTTTCATATGGTTAGTGTAGAGAACCGAAGAACCTTTTACTTAATCGAGGATAGATGTAGATGTCTATGGGCTACAGAATCCACTTAATATCAAGTGGAATTTGTTGAAAATTACTTATAAAATAAAGTTTGTAAAGAATGTTAGAGGAAAAATGAAATAAGTTGTATAAATAACTTACCCAAGGGTTCCTTTCCGAATAAAACATTAAACTGGTCATCTTTGACCACGGAGGCAGTTGCCACCGCCAAGAGCGCTGCTACCCACACCAACTTCATGATGGACGTTGCCGTTGGAACTGTGCCTGATCGCTCCCGTCCACGCTCTTTTATACTCGTTCGGAATAAAAAGAGCATTGTGTACTCACGATAACCCGATAACCTCTCTTTCTTTATTGTTTACTGTAAATAATTTAATCTGTAAAAATTAAAAATCACAACGTTTTTAATGCTTTTTTTTTTAATTGTGCTTAATAATTTATCTTAAAAACTATAACCGACTTTAATGAACTCCAAGGTATTGCATAATTTCTTCATCTTTATATATTTAATTCTTCTTAACGAGTATTTGTCATAGAACTCGATTTTGATAAAATGGTGTGTGTGTGCATTTGAGTGGGATCCTGGAAAGTCAAGATACAAAATTGGACCTGATAGGTGGCGTTGCAAAAAACTAGAACCGGATTGCAGCCATGCTGCAGCTATATAGCTATGGTTGTAGCACGAATGGGTCGGCTCGAACGGGGAAGGACCACGCTCTCACAAAAAACCAGCGTAAAATAGCAGCTTAACGCTGCTGTGTTTCGTATGGTGAGTGTAGAGAACCGGAGACCCTTTTTACTGGCAAAGAGGCATTCCATCTTAGTCCTCACGGGCGACAACGCATCTGCATCTTGAGTCTTTATTGAGGATAGATGTAGATGTCTATGGGTCACAGTAACCACTTACCATCAGGGGAACTGTGTGCTCGTTTGTCACTAGATCCTATAAAAAAAAAACTAGCTGACCAGGCATACGTTGTTCTGCCCTTTTCGGCGACCATTCATATAAAAAATCCTTAAATTCGTAATAAAAAAATATTGAGTGTCACTTATCAGGATAAAAACTATCCTATCTCTCAAGTTGGGCCAAACTGCACAGAGTGTGCAAAATTTCATTGAAATCAGTTCAGTACTTTAGGAGATCATCGCGGACAAACAACGTGACACGTAATTTTTATATATAAAGATAAATATTTGACCCCTTTTAGGGGACAAAGCACTATCGCAAACTTTAGACAACTAGAATATCATGTAAATATCTACATTAAAGACTCCATTCCATATTCTTCACCATTAGATGTACAATTTCAAAAGGAATTTTCTTCAAATTTAAACAGGAACTTTCCTAATAAATTCGGTCTTATTAAAGCCCTTTTTTAATATAACTGAAGTAACAAACGAATTCGCAGCCTGTAATTAAAATGGCCTTCTATACCCATCATACCTACTACTACTCAAGGCTCAGGAGTGAAAGCGCATGTATATGTTGACCATTCATCGGTTATAGATGCAACTTTTGTATGTGGTAGAGCCACGCTGCAGCTAATGGTTATACCACGCTCTCACACAATACCAGCTTAAAATAGCAGCTTAATGCTGCCGTGTTTCGTATGGTGAGTGTGGAGAACCGGAAACCCTTTTACTGGTAACGAGGTATTCTATCTTAATACTCAAGGCTCTGGGGTGAAAACGAATCTATTTTAATTCTTCAACGGATAAGAAGCAAGTCACTATGGGCTAAAACATCCGCTTACCATCACGTGAACTATGTGCTCATTTGTCACACTTATTGTTTAAAAAACAACTTTTTTTATAGGATATGGTGACAAACGAGTACACAGTCCACCTGATAGTAAGTGTTTACTGTGGCCCATAGACATCTACATTTATCCTCGTTTGCGAATCAAAATCTAGATGCGTTGTCACCCGTGAGGACTAAGATGAAATGCCTCTTTTCCAATAAAAAGGGTATCCGGTTCTCTACACTCACAATACGAAACACAGCAGTGTTAAGCTGCTATTTTACGCTGGTATTCTGTGAGAGCGTGGTCCTTCCCCGGTCGAGCCGACCCATTCGTGCTACCACTATACTACTAATATAGCTGCAGCATGACTCTACCACGTATCAAAAACTCTTGTTATAAAAGTTACTCATCTGAAATAGGTAATAATTACAACTTATTTATTGATAGTCTTTGGCCGCCCTCCAAAATGTAGAGCATGAAATGTCAGGTGATAATGATAAAGTAACATTGTTGCATTGTTTTTGTTGCGATTGCATTCATATCTTAGTGCTAATTGTCCTGGTCGCCTTTTTTACAACGAGCAAACCGCCGGCTCGATAGCTCAGTAGTTAAACATCTTCTGTTACCGTCTGCGTTGATTCAAGGTCAATCATGTATAATGTCGACTATAACTAAATATTTATTTATTTGTAATTTATATTTATAAAAGTTTTCTGACACACAAAAAATTGTTATCCTCGTAGTGTATATCTTATAATTTTTATTAATTCTAGAAAACTTATAGCTTGTGACAGATGACTGCTTATAGCTGCAGCGTGGCTTTACTACGTGAATAAAATCGCCCGGGGAAGGACCGCTCTCTTACAGAATACCGGCGTTAAATAGCAGCTTAGTGTTTCTGTGTTTCGTGTGGTGAATATAGAGAACCGGAGACCCTTTTTACTGGAAACGAGGCATACCATTGCATCAGCATTTAGATTCATAATCAAGGACAGATGTAGATGTCTATGGGTATCAGCATCCACTTGCCATCGTAGACAGCGTGCTGTCTAAATAAAAAAAAAATCGGTTGTCTGTAAAGTCAGTTTACTGACGATAGTTGAACGTGACAACGTCATAAGAAAATGTTGCTATAAACAATTGACACCACATTCACTTTTCACTGCACTTCATACTTGACGAAAACATGTAAATGTATTATTGTATAGTAGCTGTCCATGCGGACGCATCGCTCACTCAAGTAGGAGAGAGACAGATGTCGAACGCTGCCGAACGCGGAGGCCGATTGTGCCTCTTTGTCACTCGTTCCGCGCTCTCGCTTGCACTTCAAGCCTTAAATGGAACGCCTCAGAGCGAGGTAACGCCGCATGAGTCATGTTTTTTCGTGCGTGCAGCCAGCTTCATCGAATTATAAGACGTTGTCACGTCAAAAAGATCAAAATTTTCCCTGCGCATCTTGATTGCTTCACCTTGAAAATGCAAAACCGTCGCCGTGCACTTCCACTGTGGATCGTATTGGTAAATCCAAGATTCACCACCTGTAGTTACCTGTCTGCCCCAGAAGGAGGCTAATGCTTTTCACGTGTATGTATGTATGATTGTTTATTTATTTGGTACGCCCTGTAGCCTAAATATTTTGATCGATCATAACTCATGGGGTTTTGTTAGATTTGTCTTAGTTGTAGAAGTGACACAAGATATTTCTTCCTCTTTTCAGTAAACTTGTTTTGGGTTTTGTTTTTTGTTTTTAATTATTGTTTTAAATTTGGAATATTTAATTCGTAAACATGCCGAAATAATCCTGCTTAAAATTTAGTAATAACATCTAGATACTATGTCACGTGGGCCTGCTTCTGAACATCGTTGTGTTTGCGCCACACGGTAAGGTGTTCGTGTAAAATATTTTGGAAAGTTACATTCATTTCCCAAAGGAATATGCAATATGTGCTGAATGTCTTCATACAGTATTTCTCTCGTCATTCTATAGGATGCATTTATTTAAAGTATAAGTGTGACAAACGAGCACACGATCCATCTGATGGTAAGTGGTTGCTATGGCCCATAGACATCTAGATCTATCTTCGTTTGCGAATCAAAATGCAGATTCGTTGTCAGCCACGAGGACTAAGATGGAATGCCTCTTTTGAAATAAAAAGAGTCTCTGGTTCTCTACACTCACCACACGAAACACAGCAGCATTAAGCTGCTATTTTACGCTGGTATGCTGTGAGCGCGTGGTCCTTCCCCAGTGGAGCCGACCCATTCGTGCTACAACTAAACAATTAATATAGGTGCGGCATGGCTCTGCCACGTTTAAAAAAACTGCCCTAAATGCATTTCGGTGAGTGTGCGCAGTAATTACATGCTTTAACTAATTCCTCTCCTTTTCGCTATCGGATAACTAGGCGGTTGGCATCTCTTCACCCCTTTGTTGTCGATATTCCACGCATTAGAACCAAACGGTTTGCTTCGTCTTTTGTAACGCGTACAGTAAAGGAGCGCAATAATTTTCCGACATCTACTTTTCCATCCGAATTCAATTTTTTATTTATTTATTTATTTATTCTTTATTGCATTCCTTAAAACAAAAGAATACAAAGGGCGGACTTAATGCCTTGAGACATTCTCTACCAGTCAACCCATGGAGTGGTGAGAATTTGACGTAGGTGCGACAATATAGAATAAAATAACGGTACACAAAATAATAATTAACTACATAATACATACAATTTACTAATAAATAAACTATACATATATGACGTATATAAACATATATGCAAATATATACATACAAATATACATATTTAAATACATAATATATAATTAGTACATACAAATACCTATGAATATATGCGTCTGTTTAGCAATACATATCAAATGGATGAATCAAGTAAAATGCTTTGTCTTCAATGTGGGCGTCTTCAAGACAAGAGTGAATAGGCTTTCGTTACTCTAAGACAATGCGATTTACCATCTAAGGCTGCATCACCACTTACCAACCATGTGGGATTATGGTCAAGTACTGGCTTATAAAAAGTAAAAAAATATGTTTTGCATACGTTTGATTCTCGCGCATGTAACCCTGTGCAACCTTTATTTATAAGTCATGTAGTTTTTATTTTTACATGCTTTTTTTGGTTTTTTTAGGGTTCCGTACCTCAAAAGGAAAAAACGGAACACTTATAGGATTACTTTGTTGTCCGTCTGTCTGTCTTTTTTTTTCTTTTTTTCTTAGCATAAAAAACGTTACCCCCACACTAGGATTTTCTCCTGTATCGTGGAGGCAGTTTACAAACATATATTGCATAAGGACAAACATCCAGACCTGGAACAATTATTTGTAGTCCATACAAATACTTGTTCCGTGCGGGATTCGAACCCGTGGCTCCAAGCGTTGCAACTCATTGCTAAGCCACTACGCCACGGAGCCGACAATCTGTCTGTCAAGACCCTTTTTCTCAGGAACGCGTGGAGGTATCAAGCTTAAATTCAAATCAAATACTTAAGTCTACTGTCCCTTAGAGCTAATAAAAAAATCAAAGTTCTAAACCAAAGCAATCAAAAGATACAGCCGTTTATGCCGCAAATTTTCGACATTCGCAAGGGAATCAAAACCTACAGGGTACTTCCCGTGAACTCAGAATCTTGAAATTTGGTACGAAGCAACGTTTTATAGCACAGATAAAGGAAAAATTGCGAAAAGCATACGTTTTTAATTACATAATATAATAAAAATATTTTTAATAATTTTAAACTTATATACCTACGGATTTGTTCGGGAACCTCGGTGCGCGAGTTCGACTCGCACTTAGCCTGTTTTATTTTGCTACTTTTGCACACATCGAACGCGAAGCTGAGATGTAGTGCTCTATTGTCATGAAATCAAAAAATCGCAATCCACTTAACTTAAATCACTTGCACCAGCTTTATATTGCACTTATATAATAAAAAAACCGACCAAGTGCGAGTTGGACTCGCGCACCGAGGGTTCCGAACAAATCCGTAGGTATAATAAGTTTAAAATTATTAAAAATAGTCTGTCTAGACTTTAGTTGGTCGGTATGGATGTGAACAAGATTTTATCTTTGGAAAAATGGAACTTATCACTTGGGTTATTTTGTTAGCTTTAGATTTTAATCCTTAGGTTTCTTACATTTGAGGTGTGCACTTTTGGATTTTCCAAATTTTTAAAGTGTAATGGAAAATGTTCGCTTGTATGTGTTATTTTTCCTTTTTTTCTCTTTGTACGCATTTGTTTTAGCTTTTACCAACTTACTTTGCAAATAGTTTGAATATATAGTATGTCGGCCGCGCATTCTTGGCTCAGTGGACACAGCTCCGAATAAAGAATGCTTGATTTTTTTTTTGTTTAAAATTTCACTAACATTACTCTTTGAGCTGTACTCTCTTAGTTTTTTGGACATTCCTGAAAATCAGCGTTGTAGTGTCTGCTGAGTAATGACCTTTTTTGCACGCTTTCGACGTACACAGCCAAATTTATTAAATTTCATTTTTGTACGTCAATCTGTCTGTGCCAAAATAAAGCGCTTCTTTCTTTCTTCCCTTTGTTATGTTATTCACCTATTCTCTTTCATTAAAATTTTCTCTGTTAACACGTTTCAGCCGTAACGGCCGACAAAGGACGACCACGTCTTTCTTCATCACTCAAAGTTAGTCGACCGTGCTAAAATTTGTTATACAAGCGGTAGAAAAATAGAACGGTAGAAATAGTCAGATTTTTTTAATAGAACAAGGGTGAGAAAAGAGCACACAGGGCATAGTGACATTGGGATTAATGACATCAACTCCCCCGAGCAAAAAGTCGGTAAACATAAAATTTTGATTTTACAGGAAAAATGATTTATCGTTTTTGTAGTTTAAATCAGGAACGCGTTGGAATATTAACGTGATTGCTATATCAAATGAAATATTTATTTTTATGGAAGCTGATTTTGATGGTAGCATGGAGCAATTTTGAAAGCATAAATTATAGGAATATAATAAATAATTATAGGATAGGGCGAAGCCTGGTTGATTTCTGGATATCGACAACAACGCCACCTACCGGGTCCAATTGAATCTAAACCATTCTCTAATCAACTTAATCACACACACAAAATTTCATCAAAATCGGTCCAGCCGTTCAGGAGGAATTCAGTCACATGTATGTATGTACAGAAGAATTATATAATATATAATATACATGTATTATACATATAAATCATTCACTTGAATCATTCTGTCTATCAATGAAAATTGCATCAAAATCTTTTAAACTAAAGTTTAAAAGATCTAAGCGCACAGACTGCGGAAGCGATATTGTTTTATACTATGTAGAGATTTTAGTATTGCTAACTAGCAGGATTATTGTGATAAATTTCTTAAAAGTGATGTTATTATAACATTATGCTACCGACTTGACTGCCTAGATGGTCTAGTGGTTGAACGGGACTGCTGATCGTGAACCCGGAACGGGTTCGATTCCCGGGTCGGGAAAAATGGGAAGTAAGTGTAGTTTAGAAGTTAAAAATAAATAATTATTATTATAGTTTTGACAATCAAGGATTTACAAAGGATGATAATAGCGTGGGCTCGCTCCACGTTTACAAAAATTCACAATATCTGATTAAAAAGCTCCGCTTTTTTAAATGGGCTGATGGTATGCTTCTGGCAATTCACTGTTCTCCAAATGTATATAAGTACGCTTCTTTCGTGTAATATTCATCGACAGTGGCGCTTTTTATTTAATTCCGATTTTGAATTTTCAAAATTAGACCTCAAAAGAGTGTTTTGTCTCGTAAAAGTAAAACACCGACTTCCATAAAATCAGAAATAAAATACGACCTCCATAAAATCAACGAGTAATGTTACCGTTGTTATCATGTCGCCAATTATTCTGCCAATTATCTAGTGGCACGCGTGGCAGACGGGATAGCATCCGCAGTTCTTCTTTTATTTTGAATTGTTATCAGGAAGATGCCGCTTACTCTCTCCTGTTTTTAATATAAAGTTTTTTTTATTAAAGTTTTAAATCTTTTTAATATTTTGATATAAAGATCAAAATAATGTTTGTTATAGATAGATATAGATAGTTAACGTTATTTTTCCAGTTTCTCTTTCCGCATTGAATTGCCCTTGTTTTTGTTGTGCCCAGTTTCGACCTTCATTAGATAGCCACATTAAATTGTGATATATTCAAAACTCTTCGCAAATCAACAAGTGATAAAATTAAAAATTTTGTGCAACCGACTTCAATATAAATTATTAAGGATAACTCAAAAATTACTTGTCAGATCTAGATCAAATGTATACGGGACCAATCGAGAATCACCAGCTTTTAAATAAAAGAAAAAATTATTGAAATCGCTTCACCGGTTCACAAAAAGTTTTTTTTTTATAGGAGAGGGGGCAAACGAGCATGCGGCTCACCTGATGGTAAGTGACTACCGCCGCCCATGAACAACCGCAGCACCAGGGGAATTGCAGATGCGTTGCCGGCCTTTTAAAAAGGAGTAGACTCTTTTCTTGAAGATCCCTAAGACGTATCGGTCCGGAAAAATCGCTGGTGGTAAACTATTCCACAAGGAGGGTACCAGTACCCCTGGAGAATCCCTCGCTGAGCATCCACGACCATGTTATTCCAATCCTGAGCGTGGGTGCTCAGGCTGCCCCGCGTATTCTGGGGGGGGCAAAATTCCGCTCAAAAACAAAACTGCTCGGGGCAAGCTGAGCAACAATACCAAGGCGACCCCTGCCACGCTATCCGTGAATTTCTGCAACATCAGGGGACTTCACTCTAACCTAAACGCCGTCCACTACCATCTCGAGACGGCGAAGCCGGCCTTGCTCTTTTTGACCGAGACGCAGGTTTCTTCTCCGACTGATATTTCGTATCTCTCCTGCCCGGGGTACAAATTGGAGCACTCCTTTGTGCCTCGGGCTGGAGTTTGCGTGTATGTTAGAGAGGACATCTGTTCTCGACGCCTCGGCAGTCTTGAAGGTTCGGACCTGTCCATCCTTTGGCTACGCGTAGACAGCGACGACCATCCGCGCGTCTACGGGTGCCTCTATAGGTCCCATAGCGGTAATGCCGAAACAGACCGACTCATCGACCACGTCCAAATGGCTACAGATTCCTTGCTACAACAGGTCCCATCCGCAGAGATCGTGATCCTTGGCGATTTTAACGCCCACCATGCCGAATGGCTCGGTTAACGTTTAACCGATCATGCGGGGAGATCTGTTTATGACTTTGCCTTGGCATATGGTCTGACACAACTGGTTACTTCGCCTACGCGGATTCCAGATGTGGAGGATCATACACCTTCCCTGTTGGACCTTCTGCTGACCTCTCATCCGGACGGATATCAGGTTTCCGTCGATGCCCCTCTCGGCTCTTCGGACCATTGTCTGATCCGGAGTATGGTGCCACTCACGCTCCCTTCGCGGTTGCGTTCTGCAGGTTGCCGCCGTGTTTGGCATTACAGGTCGGCGGATTGGGACGGAATGCGGTCTTTCTTTGCATCCTACCCATGGGGGCGGGTTTGCTTCTCGCCGGATGATCCCAGTGCTGTTGCTGACTCTGTCACTGATGTGGTGCTACAGGGAATGGAACTATTTATTCCATCATCTGTGGTACCCATCGGAGGCAGATCTCAGCCTTGGTTTGGTCGCTCCTGTAAGACTGCATTGCGCAGTAAGCAGGAGTGTTATCAAGCCTGGGCTACAGCTTCGGTGACTCGGGATGTAAACACCAGCACACTTAAAAAGAAGTATAACTTCGCCTCCAGGTCCTTCAAAAGAGTTATTGCCAAGGCAAAGTCAGAGCACATAGGCAGAATTGGCGAGAAACTAGTTCGCCTTCCTTCGGGAACCCGTGCATTCTGGTCTCTCGCCAAGGCTGTCCAAGGGAATTTCTGTAAGCCATCACTACCATCTCTGCACAGGGAGGACGACTCACTGGCCCAAGACGCAAAAGACAAAGCCGACCTTTTAGGCTCCCTTTTTGCGTCCAACTCGACTCTTGATGACGGGGGGAAAATACCGCCGACCATCCCGCGGTGTGAGTGCTCCATGCCGGATGTGCTATTCTCACAGCGCTCAGTTCGCAAAGCACTTCTCTCCCTGGACATCCAGAAGTCGAGTGGGCCTGACGGAATCCCCCCAATTGTGCTGAGGACGTGTGCTCCGGAGTTGGCACCGGTCCTAACGCGTCTTTTCCGGTACTCCTACTCCCAAGGCGTAGTCCCGAATTCATGGAAGACAGCTTTTGTCCACCCGATCCCTAAAAAAGGCGACCGCTCAGACCCGTCCAACTATAGGCCTATCGCGATCACCTCCTTGTTCTCCAAAATAATGGAATCCATTATTAACTGCCAGCTCATCCGGTACCTTGAGGATCACCAGCTGATTAGTGACCGCCAATACGGTTTTCGTCGGTGTCGATCAGCTGGTGATCTTCTGGTCTACCTGACCCATAGATGGGCGGAGGCAGTAGAGTCCAAGGGGGAGGCGTTGGCCGTTAGTCTGGACATTGCGAAGGCCTTTGATCGGGTTTGGCACAAAGCGCTTCTTTCAAAGCTGCCTTCCTATGGGCTTCCCGAGAAATTGTGCAATTGGATCACCAGCTTTCTTGCAGATCGGAGCATCAAGGTCGTTGTAGACGGTGCATGTTCTGACTACAAGCCTATTAACGCTGGTGTTCCACAAGGCTGTGTGCTATCACCAACGCTGTTTCTTCTGCATATCAATGATATGTTGCTAACTGGTAACATTCATTGCTATGCGGATGACAGCACTGGTGATGCTCTATACACCGGCCGGGCCAATATTTCTCGGGAAAACGTCGCCGAGTACCGGAACAAACTTGTGTCTGAAGTCGAGTCTTTGCTGGACAAAGTCTCGGCTTGGGGGCGACTAAATCTAGTCCAGTTTAATCCTCAGAAGACACAAGTTTACGCGTTTACCGCTAAAAAGAACCCCTTTTTCGTATCTCTTCAGTTTCAAGGTACTCCCCTTGTTGCCTCAGCCAGTATCAGAATCCTCGGCGTCGACATATCGAGTGACGTGCAGTCTCGTGGTCACTTGGAAGAGACGGCCAAATTGGCCTCTAAAAAGCTTGGCGTGCTCAGCAGAGCGGGACAGTATTTCATGCCAGCTCAACGCCTACAACTTTACAAGGCGCAGGTTCGGCCTCACAAGGAGTACTGTTCCCATCTCTGGGCTGGGGCTCCCCAGTGCCAGCTCCTTCCACTTGACCGCATCCAGCGCAGAGCGGCTCGAATCGTCGACGACCGAGTTCTTTCCGATCGGCTCTACTCATTGGCACTGCGAAGAGATGTTGCATCTCTTTGCATTTTCTTTCGCATTTACCATGGGGAGTGCTCTGAGGAATTGTTCGGATTAATCCCAGCCGCCAAATTTCACGAACGCACATCGCGGCAGAACTCCCGATACCATCCACACCATCTGGATGATTGGCGGTCCACCACTGTGCGATTTAGAAGATGTTTTCTTCCTCGCGCAACTTCCTTTTTTTTTTTTTTTATAGGAGAGGGGGCAAACGAGCATGCGGCTCACCTGATGGTAAGTGACTACCGCCGCCCATGAACAACCGCAACACCAGGGGAATTGCAGATGCGTTGCCGGCCTTTTAAAAAGGAGTAGGCTCTTTTCTTGAAGGTCCCTAAGTCGTATCGGTCCGGAAAAATCCCTGGTGGTAAACTATTCCACAAGGGGAGTACCTTGAAACTGAAGAGATACGAAAAAGGGGTTCTTTTTAGCGGTAAACGCGTAAACTTGTGTCTTCTGAGGATTAAACTGGACTAGATTTAGTCGCCCCCAAGCCGAGACTTTGTCCAGCAAAGACTCGACTTCAAACACAAGTTTGTTCCGGTACTCAGTGACGTTTTCCCGAGAAATATTGGCACGGCCGGTGTATAGAGCATCACCAGTGCTGTCATCATCATCATCAGTTATGAGGTAACATACATAAAAAAGACATACAGTCGAATTGAGTACGTCCTCCTTTTTGAAGTCGGTAGATAATTGCAATTGCATCGTCTCTGTCAGCTTATCCATTTCTACCTTTTACGTGTAATCTTTTTCTTTAATTTTTAATGGCAAACGTTTTTCTGGAGATGCTTTTATTGCACGATCGGCCTGTTCAAACTAATAAGGATCAATATTCTTGCATATAAACGATATGCATAGAGCATGAAGTACATTTATCCCTATTGGCTTGAAATATGAATAGTTATTTTGTATTAAAAAAAAACTATTTCATATTGGTGTTTTGTGGCCATCGGAAAATCATCGTAATCATGTCGTACCAAGCGATATATAATTTATAATCAATACATTTTTTGAGATATTAGGATCTTCTGAACAGTATTTAATGCTTTCTTTATAACTATTATTTTCCAACAGTATGTATGAAAACAGATGAAATTATGCTTTACAATCTGTCCGACTAAATAAATTATACGTAAATGTTAAAAATCACTCTGTAGTTATGGTGTTAGTATATCCGCTAACCCATATCATCTCGTGGGTGTTCCAAGAGGCGACAGAGGGGAAAAAAATCAGGAGATATGCAGCAGCGTCTACTTAATAACCACTACTTAATAGACAGTGGTAGAGCCACGCGGCAGCTTTTGCTGTCGCACGGATGGGCCGGCTCGAACCGGGTAGTACCACGACCTCACAGAAAACCAGCGTGAAGTAGAGGTTTACCTCTGCGTTTCGGTTGGTGAGTGCAGGTGGCTGGAGGCCCTTTTTACTGGAAATGAGGCATTCTATCTTAGTCCTCACCGGTGACAACGCATCTACATTTTGATTTGTAACAGGGAATAGATGTAGATGTCTATGGGCCGCAGCAACCACTTACCATCAGGTGGACTGTGTGCTCGTTTGTCACCCTTATCCTATAAAAAAAAAGACTAAAATAAAACTAAACTTCGGTTGCCAACGAACTAGCCAAGCGTGGCAACTATGGCAAATATCCTATCCCCTCTATGAGGCAATTTATGGAAGAGGCCTATGTTCAGCTTTTGCAGGACTTGAAAAGCTGTGACGATAATTACATTACCGTCATGTTAAATCATAGTATTAAAAATATATTATTATTCTTATCATAAACGTTAGATCCTATGACTTATAAAACTACAAAATTACAGCATTCGCGTTTACTAAGTACTTTATTTTTATTTGGTTACGCCATCGTTGTACACAACAAAAACATGTTGCGGCAATAGTAAGTTACCAAATCAAACACGAAAACATGTTTTTGTTTTGATGTGTAACGATACTTTTCTAGCGATTAACCCTTAATTAGGCGCATGGGGTCAAGACAATTTCAAATTAAAAAAAACGTGTTAGAGTGTCTGAAGCGCAATCGTGCACTTTCTAGCTTCATAACAGCCCGCGGGGTACGCAAATTAATCGCGGCCAGAACATCAACGCGTACGCACAATTCTCTACCCTCATGGGTGCTGACCCCCTGCGACCACTTACGTAACATTTTTTGGCGGAAGTCTTAATTTTTATGTTTTTACTTAGTTTCCATGCGTATATTTATATTAGTATTTGTATATTGTGTATATTTTCTTTTTTTTCAGTTTGCAGTTTTGAGATGACTCGCGAAAGAGAGATACTGCAATGGCTGGGGGATATGTCCGACGTTGAGCAAAATATTGCCGGTTCTGTTAATGCTATCAGTAATGCAGAATACTGATAAAAGTAACACACACAAAGGTGGTTTTTTTTTTTGAAGAAATTAACAGTAGCGCTTGTAGAAAATCACCAGGAACGTAGCATTCAACAGTGTGCAGTCCCTACTTCAACAAAAAATCGGCAAATGCAATAAGTGTGGTAAATTGATTTCTCAACAACACTTCAGGATATACTGCATCGGATGCAGAATAGCAGAATCGCCCGCTCGCCCTCAACGTGTATTTCAAAAATTCGTACCACCTATACTTCGAAAAAAATATACACAAAACTGCTTTATCTCCCGTTCGTTAAAATTATACAATAAAGAATTTGTCGTTCTCTTTCTTGAGTCCTTCTTAATCTCTTTAGTTGCTCCTTAAAATGTCTTAAACGAAGTATCTTTAAAAGCTATTCAGATAAATACTTAACAGCGTAACATTCGGTAATCTCTACGATGTATTGATTGTTGGTCCCTTAAAAATTGTTTTTCAATTTTAATTAAATTACCTATTTTAAGCTTTACTGTACTGTTGTTGTTGATACTCGTATTGCTTTTCAGTTACATAAAGATAAATTTACTACTCAGCTTCAACTAATATGGGTAAATGTTTCAACAAGCTAAAAAAACTAACATTTCAGTTAGTCTAAATGTATTTTTTCGGCACTCGTTGTCTGTTAATTATGTAATGTTATAATAATGTACTTTCTTTGTAATGACTGTTTGTGTCCCAATAAATGAAAAAAAAAAAATAATCTGCTGATGAATCAGATAAATTTTTCTTTAACATTGATCTCGGCTACGCCAAAAATTTGTCGTTTAAAGAGAGATTAGAAGTTTCTTTATTTTTTTAATTGTTAAAAAGTCAAAGTTATGTTTTAGTTTCTTAAAATTAATTAAAATAAAGATTTTAATATTTTTAACAAAACATACTTTGTTTTATTTATTTCTAACACTTTATTTTCAACTATTTATTTGAGACCCCATGCGACTAGTTTTTACTTTATGCGCCTAATTAAGGGTTAACAATCTTGTAAATTTCCATATAAAAAGTGTTTAGTTGTTATATCTCCAAAGCTAAAAAAAACTGATAAACATTACCAATATGTATTCCAACCTTTAGGTTAAATCTGACTTAACAGTAAAAACTCTATAATAACACATTACCAGGTATTTTTGCTTGAGGGTGCCGACATAATTACCCGACTGCCCCAAAAGGAGGGTAATGTTTTTCGAAAATAATTATGTATGTATGTATTCTTTGGCACGCTGTGTAGCCTAAACGGCTTAATTGATTTTAGCATCGCGTTTAGTTTAGCGTCGTTAGATTCGTCTTAGTTGTGGAAGTGACATAGAGTATAAAATTTCTCTCCTTACAGTAAACTATTTTACACAGTTAGTTATTTTATTTACTATTTTAACCTTTTAAGGTTAAGTAAGCTAAAAAGTAAGCTAAGTATAGCCATTCAGCGAGGAAACGCAGCCAGTGTTCTTGCCACGATACCGCGGGGAGTAGGACTATATGATAATTAAGTTTCTAGTTTTAGTTTTTTTTATTATTATAATTTTTAATATTGTGTATAATTTTAAGGTTTTTTTTTTTATTTTATACTCGGAACTTAGTTAATTTTAACATCTTTAATTTAATGACTTTCGCAAAGTAACGCCTAAGTCTAATTATTTCTTTCCCGCTTACTGTTTTCGTATTACAGCAAGCTTGTCCTTTCATTATCTGTTCTTAAAATATTAATCTTCGCAATGGTTTTTATATAAAAATCCGTGTTGTTGAAATTTCCACTGAAACATTTTTATTTCCAAATCTGGAGTAACATTTTCTCCATTACCGAAATTAATGTAAATTAAGATAGGAAAAGTTTCAGGAGAGTATGCTAATTTTAGTGGATTGTCGGAGAACCACGAATTGAAAAATGGCCACAAAATATTAAGAATGATTGCATTGCCTTCGGGCCGGGGCGAAACGAGAAATTTTACTTTCCTCCAACGGTACAAAGTTTCGCCATCTGGGTTCATGAATAATATTTTGGAACACTGCTTCAGCTACAGCTAGCTCTCTTTAAAGGAATCTACGAGAATTGTGTACATCTTAAAATATTATTTGTTTTAACACCCAACATTTTTAAAATATACACAATCTTATACGTGGTAGAGCCATGCTGCAGCTATATTTTGGTTGTAGCACGAATGATTCGGCTCGATCGGAGAAGGGCCACGCTCTCACAGAATACCATCGTAAAATAGCAGCTTAGTGTTACTGTGTTTCGTATGGTGGGTGTAGAGAACCGGAGACCCTTTTTACTGGAAACAAGGCATTACAACATAGTCCTCAGGCGAGACAACGCATCTGCATTTTGATTCTTAATTGAGGATAAATATAGATATCTGTGAACCACAGTATACCCTTGTCACTGTGTGTTCATTTGTCACCCTTATTCTAAAAAAAATCTTCTGTCACCATCAAGATCATTGCAACCATCATTGTATTCACATAATTCTGCTCCTAAGCAATAGCAATGCACCTATCAATGTCTTTTGGCCTGAAGGGAGTACAGTGCTAGTGTAATAACAGGCTGCGAGACATTCCGTCTTCCTTCTGTAGATTTATGTGATCTTCATCTACAGCCTATTTTTATTATAAACTTATCACTAGAATTTTATAAAAAAGGACTATTGTACACGCTCATGTTTAGCTATGAAATATCTATAGATTGGTGATGAAAGGGATGAGGATTATGGATATGATAATTTAAAATTAACAATTTTGTACAACCGATTTCAATAAAAATTATTAAGAATAACTCAAAAACTATTGGTTGTTGGATCAATAAAATTTATATGGGACCACATGTGAAGCACCAGCTTTCAAATAAAAAATGAATTATCGAAATCGGTTCATCCAGTAAAAAGTTATGAGGTAACACACATAAAAAAACATACAGTCGAATTGAGTACCGGCTCCTTTTTGAAGTAGAAAGTCGGTAGAAAATATACGATTTATTGCCATTCAATTATTAAGTACCGTTAACTAATTATGTATTTCTGTTTGTCCACAGACTTTCCGGCATGGCTTCCCATTCTCTCCAACGGCGCTGGCATGGGACCCCATACAGAAATTACTTGCGATCGGCGACAAAGGCGGCAATCTAAGAATGTATCCTTTTTCACTCAATTAACTCTGTTACAGAAATACACGTATAAGTACATGCAGAGTTGAAACCAATTTTTTTTTAATCTATTTATATTTTGTAATCGAGTCACGTCATGGAGCAAACAAAATAGAGCAAGGGTCTTATGAATGCTGCTATCAATTCACCGATTGTAAAACTAACTTATTTTAAAATAGTCAAAGAAGGTAAGTCACATTGTGAAAAATTTCAATATACTTGTAACACAAAGACGTCATCACCTGATTATTTGGTGATTGATTAAGATATGAAAGAGATTCAAACTAGTATTGATATAGTTGGTGATTTGATGCATAAAAGATGTAACTACAAAGGTCGGTGATAAATTTTTAACAAACGTCGCACAATTGCAATTGCGAAAAATTGCTGAGTATCTTTGTTTAAAGATTATGATAACTGCTGCAATTTCAATGCTGACGTACATAAACTATTATGTCGAGGGTAAAATATGTTTACACAAAAGATTTCTTATTGATGAACCTAATTAATCGCGTTTATTTTTAAATGCTTTAAATTCAGACGATTCGGGCACTTTATGCACCCATGGTTACGGGGAGGGTGGGGGAGGGGGGGGTTAAAAGTTTCAGGTAATCTTCGTTAACTATGACAGCATAACGGCATCACGGCTCACTCCCCCGTGACTATGGGTGTTGTAAAGCGCCTGAAATGTCGGGAATTAAAAAAGATAAAATTAAATGCGATATAATCATTTTTCGTTGCCACTTCAATAGTATCAATTTGGATTTTTTCGGATATGCTTATCGCTTACAAAACAATCAGCTGGTAACATAATACTTTTTTGCCCCAACATATATATATATATATATATATATATATATATATATATATATATGCCATTTTACTATTTCAAGCTTGATCATCTAACAAGGGTTGTCTTGGAGATATTTTGTGTTAATTCTGCCCATATTTGGACTTCCGTCGATGTTCCGTTAGGTAAATATATAAATATATATAAATACCTTTATTTCAATAATTCGACTTGAACAGCAGCTTTTCAATTAAAAAAATATTCGCTTGTTTTCGTTAAAAGTTACAAAATAACAATTAATGATAATTTTCCTTTACACATGTAATCATACATACACATGTAATCATATCTATTTCTCGGACCATTTTAATTAGTGACCAGGCAATCAATCTTAGTACACAGGTGTGTTAACTTATCTGCATTTTAATTTTTAACCGAGTATGGGTGTAGGTGTATATATGGGACAGCATGTACTTACCATCAGGTGGACTGTGTGCTCGTTTTCATAATTAAAACATTGTTAGGAAAACTTATATAGATACACAATGCCGTTAGCATTAAAGTTACAGCCTATTAAAGTCAACTCCCCATAGATTGCCTCATAGGCAAGATATTTGTCATAGTTGCCACGCTTGGCAAGCAGGTTGGCAACCGCAGTTTTATTTATATATTTAGTCGTTACTAGAAAGACCCATCCCATCTCCGAAAATATTCAAGCAACGTTTTACTCGATCTGAGATTCGAAAGCAAAACTACGATTGCGCTTGCAATTAAACCAACGACGTGGTTAGTTAATAATGACAAGTTCGGAGGAAGGAGAATCCGGACCCGAAAATCCCTGGTTTTCTCTCGATTGAGGAATATTTTATTCCGACGGATGTTTTTGATTCTTACACTACACGGTGAGTGGTCAGCATGTAGTGGCGGTGTGAGAGTATGCTCTATCCTAACCTCCTCATAACGTTCCGTAGGTGTCATAACAGTCGACTGAGGGAAACTAACCAGGAGATGTGCAGCAGCATCTTCCTACCAACAACTAATAAATAAAAACTACAACTATGACAATTATCCCCCCTCCGAAGCAATCTATGTGGGAGGCCTATGTTCAGCAGTGGACTTTCATATGCTATAACGATAACGGTGTATAAATCTAAACATACAAATAAATAAAATTGAAGTGTCTGTTTTTAATGTCAAAATAGAAGTATATACGATACTTATAACAAATAATTATTGAAATATTTGTCTGCGTCTGTCCGTCTGCTTATCTGTCTGCTTGTTCCGGCATATCTCCGAAATAGCAGGACCAAATTTATCGGAATTTTCACTGGCAGATAGCTGATGTTACAGGAGTAGCTTGGCAACTTTTTTCTATTTGAAAAAGAATTACGGTTCCGCGCAAAAAAATAAAAACCCATGAAGAACAACGTAATAAATTCTACGCGGACGAAGTCGCGGGGAACAGCTAGTGTATTATAAAAATTGCGGCAAGTCGTCATCGTTGAAAACAAGAGGGCTTACATTTGACAAAAAATTACTTTGCGTACATCCGCTAGATAAAATAAAATGATGTGTCTTACCTAGTTTGAAGAGCACCTCCCTGTGCTCTCTCTGTACTGACGACAATACGTCATACAATACGTGTGTCTTTCCTAGTGTAGTGGTGTTGGGAGTAGCGGTGCTGGGATTAGTAGTGACGGTGATAGTGCACGCAATTGAGTGAGGGCTGGAGGTGCTCTTCAAACTAGGTAAGACACATCATTTTATTTTATCTAGCGGATGTACGAAAAGTATTTTTTTGTTTAATTTAATATAATGGACTTCCGCAAAGTAACGCCTGATTCTATTAATTAACAAGAGGGCTGTTTATTTTCTTGTCAAAATCAATTTAGCGAGGAGATTCAGCCAGGGTTTCTGTCACGATATCGCTGGGACCACTCTCATAATACCACTGTATAACTTTCTTTTTTAATACTTTTCAGGGTTCCGTACCTCAAAAGGAAAAAACGGAACCCTTATAGGATCACTTTGTTGTCCGTCTGTCTGTCTGTCTGTCAAGACCCTTTTTCTCAGGAAAGCGTGGAGGTATCAAGCTGAAATTCATATCAAATACTCAAGTCTACGGTCCCTTGGAGCTGTGAAAAAACTTCAAACTTCTAAGCCAACGCAAAAAAGCCGTTTATGCCGCAAATTTTGGACATTCGCAAAGGAATAATAATATTTTCAAACTTATATACCTACGGATTTGTTCGGAACCCTCGGTGCGCGAGTCCGACTCGCACTTGGCCGGTTTTTTTTTAATGTAATAAATCTCTTTTAAACAGTGGTAGAGCCACGCGGTAGCTTTTGCTGTCGCACGGATGGGCCGGCTCGAACCGGGGGGTACCACGACCTCACAGAAAACCAGCGTGAAGTATAGGTTTACCTCTGCGTTTCGCTTGGTGAGTGCAGGTGGCTGGAGGCCCTTTTTACTGGAAATGAGGCATTCCACGGGTGACAACGCATCTACATTTTGATTTGTAATAGAGGATTGATGTAGATGTCTATGGGCCGCAGCAACCACTTACCATCAGGTGGACTGTGTGCTCGTTTGTCACCCTTATCCTATAAAAAAAAATATATTAAAAAATCTTGTATATTACTATGTTATGTAAATATATCGAATAATAGTCAAAATAATTACAATCTCTACTGCTGACCCTTAGCTCGGTGTCTGATAACACGCCTTACAACTTAATAATATTAACATTAGCTGGTTGTCACGGCCAACGGCTATTAATAGATGATTGCATCGTATACTCAGAATTTTCTACTGTTTGTTGTGTGAAGCCGAAGGCTCAAAAACCTTCAGAAATTCAGTTACAAAATTAATAAAATAAATGAATTTTCAATTAAATGTTTATATTAACGGTATAGTTATAATATAAAAAGGTAGTTTTCATGTGATCTAGAGATGATACAATTTGTGTCGCCACGTCCATCGCGCACCCACTCATTCGTAACAGTTCGTTCAATTTCGTCGCTTGCTAGAAACCTTCGACTTCGACCAAACTTCGGCGGATTTTCGCTGAAGACGATGGTTTTGGCCGAAATTGGTTTTTTGACCGAAGCTGGCCGAAGCCGAAGCTTCGTTCGTACACTATTTAGTAAGGACTAAAAATTTTCTCAATTTTACACTTTATGTTATAGGTGTTTTCATTAGTAATGCAACGAATACGATTACGAATATTCGTATTCGCCGAATAGAAGACATTTACAGAATATTCGTATTCGGCGAATACTGATCACGAATATTTAAAAACTAATATTTTTGTACGCAACTCTTGGCGGACTTGGATAACGCGCGTCGTCGGCGTGTAAAAAATACGTGTATTTTGGCCCTTAGCCTCAACGACGGGGGACTCCCAAAAATATTTTTCAGTGAATCTATGTACAGTCACCTCGGAAAGACTTTTTCAACGGCTGGGAACATACAAACTGAAAAAATAAATCGCCTAAAACCAGAAAATCTACAAATTTTATGTTTTTAAATAAACATTTGCCTATTGTAAATTTTAATTATTAGAACAATAGAAATTAGTTTTTTATTACAATGGCGAGATATTCGCCGAATAGTAGGTTTGATATTCGTATTCGTAAATGTAGTATTCGTTGCATTACTAGTTTTAAGTTATTGAAAAAATATAAATAAGATGATTATTTAATTGTGAAAACTATGATGTCATTTAACTATATTATCAATCCCTCTGCCTCATTGGGCAAGTAGTCGTAGACACGACTTCTTATCATGAGGTCCCGGATCAGTTGGGTTTTTTGTCTCAAAAACCACTTAAAACCGTTCCTGCACCACTTTTCTCCGGTATTGTCGGATTGCTCTTCCATCCGATTATGGAATCCCTCTCACAGTTCGATGCAACGGCAATAGAGAGTGCACCTGTGCTTGAGCTCACTCTTGTGCACTATAATCCTGTCCTGCACTGACAGCTTGAAATACAAATAGAAATACTAACTGTTTTATTAAAAAAATCAAATTCATATATTGAAAGTCACTCTCATGTTTACTTACCACTGGTTCAAAAAATACCTCTGTACTGGAAAGAACCAGCAAGAAACCCAGCGGGACATTTTTTACAATTATTTAATACGTTACACAATTAATAATACAAAGGAAATTAAAATAGCTTGCTAGCAATCTCCTCATTCCCAGGGGTTATTATCATCCATTAATTCCTTAATATTTATAAAATAATAATAAACCTGTTTATACAATATATGTTCTATAACGTTTTAGTTCTTGGCAGAGGTCAAATTTTGTATATTTTCTGTGATTTAAATGAAATAATACATAGCACCGAGAATGAATTACTGACTTGAATTCGAGTTACTGGTACTATTAGCTGTCCGTTTCAAGTGTTTACGTAGTGAATATCACTTCACTAGTCTCCGTGGTGTCCCACCGCCTTGACCGAAGTCCGACATTGTTATTATATTCCCAAACATCTAATATAGAAATGTTTGTTTCAACAATTCTTAAAATCTATTTTATTTGACTTGATAATTTAATAAAATTAAATTAAAATTTGACTAATTAGTGCTGGTACGGAAAGTGAAACCTCGCATAACGGTTAACGCACTAACGTTTATTTAAAAAAAAGGGCGTTTATTTCATTTATCGTATAATATTATGAAATACAGTATCCGACATAACATCAGTGCTGCGGTAATTCTGTTACTATAGCATTATAACAAGTCGGTGGCGTTTTTGTTGCAGCAATCCATTTTTTTTGATTTAGTTTAATTTTTATTTGTTTGTAATATTGATTTTGCAATATTAAAGTAGTAGAAATAATTAAATATGTTTTTTTATATGTTCTTCAAACACTCAAATCCTACCGTCCTGGAATACGTTAGGTCACTAATGTTACTAATAGTGAGTTTAATTCGTTCGTTCATTTTATATCCTTAGAATACAAAAGCCTATCGAAACTCCTCTGCTTCAAATGCTATGCTAGCCAGTCGGGTTGGCATCGGCTGTTTTTTTTTTTTTGGTAATTTTGAATTGCTATTAAGAAGTAATTGTTGCTTATTTCTTGTTTCATTTCTTTCTGTTGCCATTTACGACACCCATAGGATGATATGTGGTAATAAATATTCTTACATCGTCACTAAATGGTTAGTGAAATTGTATATTAAAAATAAGTGCATATTGTCATTATGACCAGACCTTGCAAGCTTCTAAAACACCAACTCTAACTTGCTGCTGTGTTTTGTATGGCGAGTGTAGAGAACCGGAGACCTTTTTTACTGGGGACGAGGCTTTCCATCTTAGTACTCACGGCTGACAACGCATCTGCATTTTAATTCGCAAACGAGGATAGATGTAGATGTCAATGGGCCACAGCATCCACTTGACATCAGGTGGACTGTGTGCTCGCTTGTCATCCTTATTCTATAAAAAAAAACACCTCTGTTTTCTAACATGATGGATGGAGGATGATATGGGTTAGTGGATATTCTTACGCCGCCTTAACACGGGAAAGATGCAATATCAACTAAATAAAATGGCTTGATAATTTAAACTGCACTGCAGATTTGACGCCAAATATTTGTTTCACGTTGGAGTGAGGGAGATGCTTTGTGAAGCCGCGCGTCGTATTTACAGATATCTTGAAAATTATACCAGAGTTGCATTAGTGTTTATTTTACACGATGATTTCGAAATCATCGATGTGTGAATATAGCATTCATTTTAGAAACTTATTGAAGTGGAACTATTTTCCTTCATAGGGGTGGCAACATTTCTTTACATTTATTCATATACGAAGTTATCTATGTGAAAGACGTGAAAGACCTATGTTCAGAAGTGGATCTTAATTTTTTTTAAAGATTATAAGGGTGACAAGCGAGAAGAAAATCCACCCGACGGTAAGTGGATGCTGTGAAACATAGATATATCTACATCTATCCTCGATTAAGAATCAAAATGCAGATGTACACTTAATAGTAGGGTAATACAATAATATATATACAATAAGGTAATACATGTAGTAACCCAGCATCCACTTACCATCAGGTGGACTGTGTGTTCGTTTGTCACCCTTATTCTGTAAAAAAAAGTCTTATACTCTTACCATGTTAATAAGCCGTGTTAGTATACGTAAAGCCGATGGCCTCGCAAGTATATTATACTATTCTCCAAAACCACTCAGTGTGATTTGGGTTCGACATATTTCCAAAGATTTCCTCAACAGTCACACCGTATAACCTCATGCGTTATTCAGTGGCGAACACTGAGCTCTAGTAAGGTTTACATGAGGAGAAAAAGTTCCCACCTTTTTACGTAATGCATTCATACACGTATATCTGTTACTGAAAGTAAGTATAAATGACAGTAACCTAATGGTAGGGAGTGAACCGCGAACTCAGAGATTGTGGATTCGAATCCGTCATGCGATTACTGTCTTGAACCACTTCTAACACGAGCATTTTAAGCTTACCAGGAGTGTTTAAATCGAATATTAGTAATGTTAATGCCATTGCTAGTATTTAAATTATAAAGAAAAAACAAATTCCATTAGTATATCACACATTCGCCGCAAGCCGACCTCATTAGAGGCCCAGTCACCGGTTAATAACGTTGTAGGACCTTTTGTAGCTAGCTGACCGTCCTCCCCGCCCGCTACCCCCAAGCTTTTGTCTCTCGATGACATACTCATTTGCAAGCTTTGTGTGTTCATAATCGAGTTATAATCTTGATTGATCGGTTTATTCGCACGGAAAAATATTGATTGTAAACACATTCGAACACCCTTGTGATCAGGATTGTCGTAGTTCTATTATTATTCTATGCATAATAACACGTTTTCTTATCAAACATTTGCTTACCCAATTTTTTTTCTTTAACCAATATTAATTTAATGGCACGCTACTGACCGCGAACTAAGGTCATGAGTTCGAATCCGTCATCCGATTACTGTCGTGAACCTCTACTAACACAAGCACATATTCCCTTTTTTCCTGGTAAGTTTAAAAAAACTTACCAGGAAAAAACCTGACGGCTCCGTGGCGCAGTGGCTTAGCAATCAATTGTTGCGCTGGGGGCCGCCGGTTCGAATCCCGCGCGGAACCAGTATTTGTATGGCCTACAAATAATTGTTCCGGGTCTGGATGTTTGTCCTTGTGCAATTTATGTTTGTAAACTGCCTCCATGACACAGGAGAAAATCCTAGTGTGGGGTAACGTTTTTTAAAAGAGCAAAAAAGGGAATATTAGTAATGTTAAATAAGTATGCCTGGATGAGTTTCACTCAGAACTCACTGAATTCTCAACTACAACGCCACCTTTCAGGTCCAGATTTTGTGTTTCTGATCTACTCTATGTAAACTTCTGAACGGGTCCTTATATCCTTATTAAAAAATGACTTTTTATAAGAATTATGTAATAATCAATATTGAATAAAAAATATTCTATTCTATACATATTTTTTTCATTTTACTTTTGACCACCTATTATATCTGTTCACTTATATATACTAGCGACCCACTCCGGCTTTGCCTGACTGGGACCAGTATACTGACGGTGTAGTGGCGGTGTAAGAATATCCACCACCCCATACCATCCCATGGGTGTCGTAAGAGACGACAGAGGGAAACAAATCTTACCGAGAACCGGATACCCTTTTTACTGGATACCTGCCATTCCATCTTAGTCCCCAAGGGTGACCATGCATCTGCATTTTTATTTTTGATTCTTAATCGACGATAAATATATATGTCTATGGGCACACTTATTTTATAAAAAAATAATTTGGACGGACATTTTTCGAGTCACGAACAGACTGACTACTGGACTGATTGAAGCGAAACTGGGGCGTTTACTTAGCACAGAGCGCCTCCTCACTGCGCTCTAATTACTAAATGGGGTAGAAAGTGATTAATTAGAATCTGTATTGTGCCGGTATACGTGGTCTAGTGTTTATTTTGTAAATAAATAAAGAATACACATTAATTTATTTACGCATCAAAAGTCTATTACTAAATATAGATTGTCTCATAGGGATAACGTTTGCCATAATTGCCACGTTTAGTGGTGTTGGGCATCAAACGCAGTTTGTGTATTTTTTAGTTGTTATTAGAAAGACACGCTGCCCATCTCCAGGTTTGTTACGATATCCACGGGATGATATGGAGTAGTGGATAATATTCTTACACCGCCACTTCGCGATGGCCGGTTGGCAATCGCAGTTTTTTTTATATAGAAGAGTGGGCAAACGAGCATGCGGCTCACCTGATAATAAATGTCGAACAACTGCAACACCAGGGAAGTGGCAGGTGCGTTGCCAGCATTTTATAATCTTGTTTCTTGATTGAGGATAAATGTAGATGTCTATGGGCCACAGTATCCACTTACCATCAGTTGGACTGTGCTTTTTTGTCATCATTATTCTTTTAAAAAAATCCGTACAAACCAAATCTCTAGCAAACACTAGCACCAAAAAACGTTTTAACCTTTTATTTGTTTGAACTATTATGGATATCATAAAACTTTATAACTATAACTCTATTTACTTTTAACAAAATACATAAGCTTTCATTGAGTTTCCTCCCGAGCGCTCTGCCAGCGGATCGACCGTGTTTCTGGCGGCCATGTAAACAGCCGTACTACATTAATGTGGGTAGTTAAAAGATGAAAAAACTATATTTTTCTATATTCAATATGAGGCTAGAAAAATATATATTCTATCACCGTTTATTTAAACTTATTAAGATAATTTTTCATTTTAAGATATATACTCATATTCCGTCGATTTAGTTCAATGAGTAGAAACTGTGTCGTGTCATGGTAGCTCAAGGGCTTCTTTAATATTTATGGATAGCTGAGAGGTTGTAGTCTTATTATAGAGCTTATATTATTCTCATGGATCTGGCTATCATATACAAAAATAATTTTTCAAATCGGACTGGTAGTTCCATAGATGTTTAAACCAACAAAAATACTCTTCCGCTTTATTATATTGTGGTAAGTATGTATAGATTTAAATAAATGAACATTTCTTGGTAACAACTTAAGTTTATAAAATATTCATGGACCGTTTTTAAAATAAATACAAGATATCACTAAACAAATGGAGTATACAGCCTTCTTTGTTACTAATAAAAATAATTACCACGGCGGACAGAATAACGACAATGAATAAGACTCTTAGAATTATCAATTCTAGTTGCCTGCGCAGCATTTTATAGTGATTTATTTTATTCAGTTAATGAGTGTTTCCGTCAAACAGTTATATAAGTAGGAGTCTGGAGCCAGGAAGTTGGCGGTGTTTCACCCCCGTGCCTCGGAAAGCACGTAAAGCACGTAAAGCCGTTGGTTGTGCATCTGATCTCTCTCCAGTCGTGTCGGTTTGCCGTTCCATCGGACTATGACAGTTAGGGGAGTAGAGATTGCACCTGTGCTTGCGCATATACTCGGATACTATACTCATGTCCTGTGTAGATGGCCGCTGTGACCGAAATTCGATCACACTGTACTGCTCGAACGAGTAACGTGGGACAATTATATTAGTGTACCATTCCTTACATTAAGTAAAATTACAGTAATTCAGAGTCAGTACAATGTAATAAATAGTTATAAGAAAAAGTTAGGCATACACCGGTTGTACATACAAACACCGCCATGCAATTTGTAAGTCGTGTATTTCCCTCGAGATGTTCATTGAGACTCATTCTAGCTTTGTTTGCTTTCTTCGCTCACAGTTTGTCCACGCAGGAGCTTAATTAAATACCAAGAGTTCACTACGATAAACAGTGAAGCCACAGAGTGAACAACGATATTAAAAAATAGAAAAAAAAGTTGACAATAAGTTACTTCGCGTACATCCGCTCGTTAAAATAAAATGATGTGTCTCACCTAGTTTGAAGATCTTCTTCAAACTAGGTAAGACACATTAATATAATGGACTTCTGCAAAGTAACGCCTGATTCTATTAATTATCTTAAAAAGTAGAAATTAAGCGACGAAGTTCAAAAAAGTGAATTCCTTAATAATTATAATATGATCAGATATTGTGCTGCAATCAATTGTAATAAAGATGTTTTTTTTTTTTATAAAACTTCAGTGACAGGCAAACCTACGTCCAAAAATAAAACTTAAGTCTGACATACTTTGAAGAGCACTCACACCTTCCCTCAATTGTTTACATCATCACCGCCAACACTAATACAACACAACTACCCTCATCATCGCTACACTAGGAAAGACACCACCGTCGGTAGTACGACACGTGTTTGGCCTCTAAACGAGGTATCGTCAGGAGGGATAGACTGCGAAGGCTAACCGCTCTTATCACTCGCTATTCAGAGCATATTAATACATATATTATAACTTATTATAAATTAAAACATCTTTCCAAGTGTAATTGGACGTGATTATGCAAAAAGGATCCAACCCTAAAGAATAAAGCTAATTTGAGGTTATGAAATTGTTATGGTTTGTGTGTGTGTGTGTTTGTAATTTTTCTTCTTATTTGTGTTACTTTCGCTAAAATTGTTGCTTCACATAATAGTATAGACCACAAACATTATTTTTCAGCTGAACATTTTTGACATAAATTACACTGGATCCTTTTTGCTTAACTATGTCTTATGTGGGAGACAGTTGTTGGGGTTAGTAGTGATGCTGAGTGCATGCAATTAAGGGAATCCCTTCAAACTAGATAAAAACATTATATTTCTCACGGACCTTAGCTAATTAAGTATTACATCTTTATTGAATTCCAAAATTTTCTTTGTAACACTTTTTTTGACCGTGTAGTGTTGGTGTAAGGATTTCCACTACCTCATATCGTCGTCCCGTGGGTGTCGTAGGAGGCGCCTGAGGGAAACAAACTGGGAGATTGCAGCAGCTTCTTCCTAATAATAACTAAAGAATAGAAAACTGCGGCTGACAACCCGCCTGCCAAGCGTGGCAACTCTGGCAAATATCCCCCCTACAAAGCAAATTTTAAAAGAGGCCTATGTTCAGAGGTGGACTTTACGTTCTCTGCTGAACATAGGCCTCCCCCATAGATCATATCCACGGGACGATATGTGGCAGTGGATATTCTTACATCCCCACTGCACTACTCTTTGATAGGTAGTAATTAATTAATGAATAAATTGCGGCAAAATATTTATACCCGCAATAAATTTTTTTTGTTATTTCTTTCATGTATGGATTGCCTTTAAAATTTCTTTTTCACACAAACAGAAACAATTTAAATGACAATTGGTTATAGATGATGAACGAACAACGAAACTCAAAAGTCGCGGCTTCGAATCCGCCATTCGACTATCTCTGTGAATCGCTCCTAGTACAAGCTTTTTAAGCTTAATTGGTGTGGTTAATTAATACTCCCGGTATTACTATTGTTAACAACAGTCCTAGCATTTTTTTTTAATAAATTCACACTCATTCACTCCAACGCCGCAATGACCCCGAAATAGGTCTTGACCTCAGATACGAGAACTTTCACTTCTTCCCTATCCTGCGCAAGCTCAAACCAGTTGTCTTCAACTTGAGGCGAGCACAGATCAGCTTCCACCCTGTCGCTTCAGCGATATTTGGGACGACCAACCGGTCGTCGGCCAGTCGGTCGAACTCGATGCTCGGTCATGTAGAATGAATGGGAGGGGATCGAAGTATAAAACTTCGATCCCCTCCCATTCGTTCTACATGACCGAGCCACCGGAGGCGCTGTGCTTTTATTTCTCCAATGATGTTTGGCTCAGCAATGAGCTTTTCTATTTCGAAGTTATTCCGGACCCTCCAGCTGATATGTCGGTCGGTCCGGTATTTTTTTTAAACTGGATAAAACTAACATGTTTGTTTGGTTTAAATAAATAATTAAAATTAAATGTAAGATGACAATCCGATCGAGTCAACATTAAAAACAGATGTCGATAATCATTTTAGACGTTCGTGCAATGAACGGTGGAAAAAAATTTCCTATAATGATTTCTTATATACCTATACGCGAACACCACAGTCCATTCGTGACCATGGCACAGAATAAACAATAGTAGGTACTACCATGGGTAAAGTTAAGTTGTAAAGTGCTAATAATATAAAATAAGTTAATATACGCGATAAAATCCGTAAAAACTAAACTTCTTTATAAGACTGACATTTACCTAAATTATCTTTCTGATTTGAAAATAGCGGCAAACAAATTTACCTAACTCAAGGGCGGTTAGAATCGTCGCCGTGTGTTTAATTCTTTTCGTTTATTAAAATACCAGTTCAGACGTAGGCAGATTAATATTTTAAGAAATATACAATTTTGAGAAATAAAACGCCTTCGACGTGTCGTTTCATTTTGTTATTTGATTGTTTTAAATGGAAACCTTTTGTATATTTGTAAAACAAAATTACACTGTATTTTCTTAAAAAAGGATTTAATTAAAAGAAGTAGGAACCAATTTATTTAATTTAAATTTAAATAGGACGTTTCTTTTACTTTATAAAGTTTCATCTTCAATAATATTATACAATTAATTATATGAAATTATAAATAGGACTTTTATTTACGTAACATAAAATATTTTTTTAAATAATAGCCACCTTATAAAAAAGCTTTTACAAAAATTTTATTTCGCAAATATCCGCGTTATAAAATAAAATGATGTGTCTTACCTAGTACGAAGAGCACCTCCCGCCCTCCCTCAATTGCGTGCACTATCCCCGTCACCACTAATCCCAGCACCGCTACTCCCAACATCACTACACTAGGCAAGACACACCACTGAAGATAATATGACACGTGTTTCGCCTCTACACGAGGCATCCTCAGGTGATATAGACTCTACGGTGGCTAACCGCTAATAGTGGTTGGGAGTAGCGGTGCTGGGATTAGTGGTGACGGGGATAGTGCACGCAATTGAGGGAGGGCGGGAGGTGCTCTTCGTACTAGGTAAGACACATCATTTTATTTTATAACGCGGATATTTGCGAAGTAAATTTTTGTAAAAGCTTTTATATAATGGATTTCCGCAAAGTAACGCCTGATTCTATTAATTATAATAGCCACCTTATTAAGAGGCAATATGAGCTAAGAGACTTCAAAATTAGGTATTTGAAGAAACTATCGCTGTCGTCGCTCGGCGTCCGATATGGACAACTGCAGATCCGCCTAAATAGCTTAAGTAAAAAGGCATAATTCGAGGTTTACCTCTCTACCATTTCCTCTTCCTATATTGGACCAATTTAACAGATATTTCATAAACATAATAAAAAGGATATATACGGTGTCCCTATGTTTTTCTTTTTTCAGTATTAGTTATCAGATTTGAACACTAGGCCTCTATTGACAGCGGTCTAAATAGACAATTTGAGCATTTTGTGAGGGTTCAGAAACAGAAACAGAAACTTTTTTTAATTCAATATAGATTATAAATAATACTTATTGAAAGTCACTCTTTTGTTTAATTACCACTGGTTCGAAAAAAACCTCTGTCCTGGGAAGAACCAGCAAGAAACCCAGCGGGACTTTTTTTTTAAATAACAGCTTACAATCATGATGTTACACAAATTAACAATACAACAAATTAGAAATAGCTTGGTAGCGATCACCTCATTTCCAGGGGTTATTATCATCCATAAATTCCTTAATATTATAATAACCCTTTTTATACAAACTTAGTCCAATAAAGTTTTTGAACGTTGAGCAGGTCAAACTTTGTATATTTTCTGGAATTTTGTTGTAAAAGCGGCCAAGAATGAATTACTGACTCGATGGAGTCGAGTAACTGGTACTACTAGCTTGTGTCTGTTCCTAGTATTTACAGAATGAATATCACTTATTTTTGTAAAACTACTTTTATTTTTGTGTACGTACATTACATTTTCATAAATGTATTGAGAGGCCAAAGTTAATATATTAATTTCCTCAAATTTTTGTCGCAGCGACTCTTTAGGCTTTAAATCATAAATTGCTCTTATGGCCCTCTTCTGTAAAATAAATATAATATCAGTGTCAACTGCGTGTTCCCATAGCAAAATACCATACGACATTATGCTATGGAAATAGCTAAAGTAAACTAGTCTATCTGTTTCAACACTGGTTAGACTTCTAATCTTTTTTACAGCATATGCTGCGGAACTAAGTCTGCTTGCTAGTTTTGATATATGGGGGCTCTATTGAAGCTTTGCGTCTAGTGTGATTCCAAGAAAAATGGTGGTATCTACAAGACTCAGTTTCTCCCCATTTAAAATTACATTAGTATTTAATTGTTTGACATTTGGAGTCATGAATTTCATACATTTCGTTTTAGTGCCATTTAAATGCAAATTATTAACATTGAACCAATTTACTAATTTAGATATAGCATTATTTACTTCGTCATATTTTAGTAATTGTCGACTTAATTTGAAAATTAAAGAAGTGTCATCTGCAAATAATACTATATCATGGTTATCCCCTACTATGTAAGGTAAGTCATTAATGTATACAAGAAACAGAAAGGGGCCGAGAATTGAGCCTTGAGGCATGCCCATTTGTACCATCGATCCGGAAGAGCTCATATTGTTCTAGCGCTTATTAAGATAATGTATCAAAAAGGAAAACATAGGGACATAGAAGAGGTTGATATTTATTTTACTGTAAAAACTCATTGTTATAAGGTCACGAACCAGAAAGAAAACAGGCGAGAGCGTTTGTATGGAGAAAAGACCACCCGCATTTCCTCTTAATTGCATGCTGTGGACCTTAGACATCTACATCCTCGATTCAGAACCAAAATACAAATGCATTGTCACCCCTTTTTTTTTTTGCGGATGGAAAATCATCAAATGACGCCTTTCGCTCTGGGTGGAGCGGAAGGGAGTGTCAGACTTTTACTGACTAAAAACCATCCGTGTTCCTTCAGTGCCCTTACGTTCCGGAGCCGCGGTATCTCTTTCGAACAGCCCGCAGCCCCGGCAGGCGTCGGCCCTTGCGGGCCCCTTCACGCTGCTGACAGCTCTTTGAGGCGCGCGTGGAACTAAACGCGCCGTCGACACGGCCTGTCTTCGTTAGACGGACGGACGGCGAGCTACCCATTGCTCGCCGTCCACAGGCCCGCGCCTACGGTGGCCGGGGGCCACGACGTAGCCCCCGACGCCCGGGGCGTCTCCCGCGGCGGCCGGGAAGGAAAGCTGCTGCTCTCTCCTTCTCCCGCTCCGCCACCTCCTTCGCTAGCATCACTGCTTCGCAGAAGGTGGTGACGGCATCCCATTCCGTCTCGCTCCAGACCATGGCTTCGACCAGGGCCGGACGCGAGAGGTCGCCGCCGCCTATCGCCGCTACGAGGACACGGCGGTGCTCCGCCCAGGCAGGGCACACCTCCACGGTGTGCTCCACCGTGTCCTCCGGTCGATCCTCGCAGTGGGAGCACCCGGGCGTTTCCTCCCGCCCGATTCGGTGCAGGAACCTCCCGAACACACCGTGTCCGGTGAGGACCTGCGTCAGGCGGAAGGTGAGGACGCCGTGGCGTCTCTCAAGCCACTCCTCAAAGAGGGGTCTTATCGCCGCTATAGTGGCGTGCCCAGCACGGGGTTGCGACAGTCGCTCTCTCCATGTCGCCATGAGATCATGCCGGAAGTCTGTCCGCTGCACGACAACTTGCCGCGGCAGCGGGGTTTCCCCCCGGCATAGTGCCTCCGCGCGCCATTCGTGCAGGCGCGCGAGGACTATCGCCTCCAGATCCCACGGCGGCAATCCAGCAAGGAGGCACGCTGCCTCGCGGGAGATCGTGCGGTAGCCGCGAACCATTCTCACGGCAAGCACCTTTTGGGGCGCGTTCAGGTGGTGGACGGCAAGCCGCGCCAAACCACGCGCCCACACCGGGCATTGTCACCCCTGCAGTCTAAGAAGGAATGCCTCATTTCCAGCAGTGTTTCCATATAAGAAAAACAGAAGTATTAACCTGGTATTTTACGCTTTTATTCTGTGGTTTACAATATTTATTATAAAACAGGTTAAAAACATACTTGCTATCTTAATGGAGTGGCGGCCACTTTTAATTAAAATCAAAACTGCGTAGTCCAAGATTCGTGATTAAAAATTTCTTTTACACAAAATCCATAACATTGTCAACTGAAATATTTTATGAAGTTCTATTGTTTCACTTTCCATTGTTTTTACATTCAGTATTTAGGTTAAACTTGGAGACCTCAAAATTTTTAATTTTAAATTATATGACACGAGAGATAACGCTAAATTATGACTCCTGCTCGCAATTTAAAATTAATCTAACCATTTAGTCTGTATGATATACACTCTTGTGACAAGTGAGTGAACATTCGTCAACTTAATTACTGTCATGTATCAGTGTCGTACGGAATAATAAAATAACAAAGAGATACGTAATTATAACTTTTAACAAAAAGTAAAAACCGACTTCAAATCGCTAAAAAAGAAGTTATTTATTTGCAACCTTGGGTGTGGAATTACTTGAGATAAAGCCTATTTAATAAAAATGAATCATTAAAATCTGCAAGGATATTACGTAACATACATACAAAAAAAATTGAGAAAGAACATACTCGAATTGAGAACCGCCTCGTTTTTGAAGCCGGTTACAAATGGGCGAGCTATTTAAAAGACTAAGAAAAATATTGTTTAATATTGTTTACTCAGTGACATGGTAGTCATGTTGTAGTTACATTATAAGGAGTTGCAGCACATGACTAAAGAATCGTTGTAGTACGTATGGGTTGGCTTGACCGGGTAAGGACCACGCTCTTAAAATACCAGCGTAAAATAGCAGCTTAATACTGCTGAGTTCCTTATGGTGAGTGCAGAGAATTAGAAAGTTTGTTCACTGGGAACAAGGCATTCCATCTTAGTCCTCACGGGCTTTTTATGGAAAAACGAAACAAAAAAAACGTGTTTAATTTTAACTTCGCGTGCAGGTACACTACACTACTAGCTCTTTGAACTTTAACATTATTTCTCATTAATGTAATCAAAATGTTATAATAAATCTGCGAAAACTGTTAATGCTAATTAATTCACAAAATTCAGAGTATAAGACTACCTAAAATTATTACTAACAACTATCTAATAGTAACAATAAAATCGATTCTTTATCTATATATCCGTTTTTTTTTTCAGACACAATTTACAACACATCTGCATTTTGATTCTTAATCGAAGATAGATGTAGATATCTATGGGCTACAGCAGCCACTTAGCATCGAGTGGACTGTGTACGCATTTATCAAACTTATTCTACAAAAAAAAATGCAAGAGTGTCGCGGAACATTCGGTTGGAACGAAGTTCCTTGCGTAGTATATTATTATTAATAAACGTAGGTACTATATCGACGGTGGAAAGGAAAAAATTACCAAGCGACATATAGGCAACTATACAGGAGAGCTGATTAAAGTTTGAAATTTTGAAAAAAAAAAAATCATATTAATTGTACTATTTACCCTATTGGAATGATTCTTACATGATTAAAAAGCTGTTTGGACACTTTATTACCTACTTTAAATAAGTTCCCGATTTGCTTACCATTTCCGAAGTTAGTGTCGATTAGTAAAAAAAATAAAAAATCACGAACGGGAAAAATCGACATACCGACAACCTGTTATTTTACGACGACATAACAACAACGAAAAAAATTCATAATCAGACAGTTTTGAAGAATTTGAGCATGGAAAAAATACCTATATAATAAAAAGAACATTTCTATGATCTTGTAAAAGCTACTTACCACTTCATGATTGATCAATTTCTGTCTGTGATATTTTTACCAGAGAACAAATTAAACTAAGGTTTGGCCCCTAATAATTCAATGCGGATTTTAGGTTTAAAAAGGAAAAAGCACCAATATTTGTTTATTAAACATGGATTTTTTTAACAAATAAATATTCAATTTCGTGATTCAAAATCACGTTCCCGAAACTAAACTCCCTTCTAAACTAAAATTAAAAGTACCTCCACAAGTTACAAATATCGTAATATAATATTCACAAGTACATTGTAACGCTAATTACTTAGAATTATGTAACGAACTATAAACTTTTTTTTACATAGAAGAGAGGACAAACGTGCATGCGGCTCGCCTAATGGTAAGTGTCAACCGCCACGAACGAGCATTCATAACACCAGGGAAATTGAAGGCCGGCATTTTAAAGAGGAGTAAGCTCGTTTCTTTTATTGCGCAAAAAGTTGTGGCAAGGAAAGAAACTCCAAATAAATCGCATAGTGATGGACCCCAAGCATTCAGATGGTGTGCCTGGTATCGTGAGTTTTGTCACGATGTGCGTTGGTGAAATTTGGTGTTTAATATTTATACGACCGTGTAGTGGCGGTTAAGAATACCCACTACCCCATATCCTCCCGTGGGTGTCGTAAAAGGCGACAAAGGGAAACAGGCAGGAGATGGGCAGCAGCATCTTCCTGATAATAGCCAAAATAACAATAAAAAACTGCGGTTGCCAACCCGCTCGCCAAGCGTGGCAACTATGGCAATATACCCCCCATGAGCAATGACAATAATAAACGGCCCCCAGTCCCCGGCGGCCCCGCTATTCCTGGCTACGGTGGCGACCATGGTAACGGCGGGGCAGGGGGTGCTAAGAATCTCCGGTGGAGGTTCGGTTGCCACCTACGACGACTCGACCTGGCAACATACAACGCACGCACCCTGAGGACTGACGAGAAGATTGTAGAGCTGGAAGAAGAGATAGACAAGTTACGCTGGCATATTATAGGATTATCCGAAGTCCGAAGAGAGGGGGAGGACACGGTAATCCTCGAATCCGGCAACTTGCTCTATTACCGGGAGGGCGACCATCTGTCCCAAGGAGGTGTCGGATTTATCGTCCACAAGTCTCTCGTTAACAACGTTGTAAAGATTGAGAGTGTGTCGACGAGGGTTGCGTACCTTATACTCAGAATCACCAAACGGTATTCGCTGAAGGTCATACAGGTTTACGCACCAACCTCGGCACACCCCGATCAGGAGGTGGAGGAAATGTATGAGGATATCTCTAGAGCCATGCATTCCTCCAAAACCCAATATACGGTGTTAATGGGAGACTTCAATGCAAAACTAGGCACAAGAGAGAACGGTGAGCTGAAAGTAGGGAAATTCGGAATAGGGCAACGGAACCCAAAGGGCCAGCAGTTGGCTGACTTCATGGAGAAAGAGGGACTCTTTATGATGAACTCTTTCTTCCAGAAGCGGCCCCACAGGAAGTGGACCTGGTCGAGCCCCGACGGTTCGACAAAAAATGAGATTGACTTCATTATGACGACCAGACGACAACTGTTCAGTGATGTCTCAGTGATCGCGAGGGTGAAAACCGGTAGCGATCACCGAATGGTTAGAGGCACACTGAACCTAAACGTTAAGTTGGAGAGGTCTCGTCTAATGAAGTCAACGCTCCGTCCCCCTCGTGCTCTAATCCAAAGTCCCGAAACCTTTCAGCTCGAGTTACAAAACCGTTTTCAGTGCCTAGAAGACTGCAATGAAGTGGACGATTTGAATGACAAGCTCGTGGAAACTGTCCATGCGGTCGGAGCTAAGTTCTGCAAGACCCGCCGCAGAAGAACACAAAAACTCTCCGATCACACTCTTAATCTCATGGCTGTTAGACGGGAGATGAAGCTACATTCTTCAACAGATTTGACAGCATACAGGCAACTGAACAGACAGATCTCCAAATGCATGCGGCGGGACTTACGCAACTTCAATACAGCTCGTATTGAAGAAGCGATCGAGCGGAACCAAGGCTCCAAAGTCTTTGCCAGAGATCTGTCTGCCAGAAAGAGCCACCTGTCAAAGCTGAAGACAGAATGTGGCAGCATCGTTTCCGGGGCACCTGAGATTTTGAGTGAGATTGAGAGGTTCTATGGGCAGCTGTACACGTCATCGTTGGAGCCGCACGCAAGTGTGAGTAACGATCCAAGAGCGAGTCTTATCCGACATTATTCCGATGATATCCCGGACGTCAGTCTGAGCGAGATTAGAATAGCTCTCCAGCACCTTAAAAACGGCAAGGCCCCAGGCGAGGATGGAATTACAGCGGAGCTTCTGAAAGCGGGTGGAAGACCGGTACTTGAAGTCCTTCAGAAGCTCTTTAATTCCGTCCTCCATGGTGGCATTACACCGGAGGCGTGGAGCAGAAGTGCGGTGGTCTTGTTCTTCAAGAAAGGTGACAACGCTCTCTTGAAGAACTACAGACCGATTTCCCTTCTGAGCCGCGTCTACGTGCTGTTTTCGAGAGTCATTACGAATCGTCTCGCGCGCAGACTTGACGACTTCCAGCCTCCCGAACAAGCCGGTTTCCGAAAAGGCTTTAGCACCATAGACCACATACATACCCTTCGGCAAATTGTACAGAAGTCCGAGGAGTACAATTTGCCACTATGTCTGGCGTATGTGGACTATGAGAAAGCCTTTGATTCCGTCGAAATTTGGGCGGTGCTGCAGTCCCTTCAGCGATGCCAAGTTGACTGTCGGTATATCGAAGTGTTGAAGTGCTTGTACAGTACGGCTACGATGGCTATCCGAGTACAGAACCAGAGTACGAAACCTATCCAATTGCAGAGAGGTGTAAGACAGGGTGACGTCATATCCCCGAAACTCTTTACCGCTGCATTGGAAGATGTTTTCAAGCTTCTGGACTGGAAAGGATACGGTATCAACATCAATGGCGATTACATCACTCACCTTCGATTTGCCGACGATATAGTCCTTATGGCAGAATCGCTGGAGGACCTAAGCACTATGCTCAATGACCTCAATAGTGTTTCTCAACGGATAGGTCTTAAGATGAACATGGACAAAACAAAGATCATGTTTAATGTCCATGTCACACCTATGCCGGTAGTTGTTGGGAACACTAAGCTCGAAGTTGTTGACGAGTATGTTTACCTGGGACAAATAGTCCGACTAGGTAAGTCCAACTTCGACCGAGAGGTCAATCGACGGATTCAACTCGGTTGGGCAGCGTTCGGGAAATTACGGCACATCTTCTCGTCAGGTATACCTCAAAACTTGAAAACCAGACTGTACACCCAGTGCGTGTTGCCAGTGATGACATACGGAACTGAGACGTGGTCCTTCACTGCTGGCCGGATGAGGAAGCTCAAGGTCGCTCAGCGAGCTATGGAGAGGGCTATGCTCGGAGTTTCTCTGCGTGATAAACTCAGAAATGAGGATATCCGCAGTAGAACTAGAGTGACCGACATAGCCCAACGGATTAGTAAGCTGAAGTGACAATGGGCCGGCCATATAGCTCGAAGAACCGACAACCGATGGGGAAGAAAGGTTCTCGAGTGGCAGCCTCGTACCGGCAGGCGAAGTGTAGGGCGTCCCCCCACTAGATGGAGTGACGACCTGGTAAGATATGCAGGAAGTCGATGGATGCAGGTGGCTCAGGACCGTGCTTTGTGGCATTCTATGGGGGAGGCCTATGTTCAGCAGTGGACTTGTGAAGGGCTGTAATGATGATGATGAATGATTTATACGATACTAACGTCACAATTGAGTGACGTTAGTATCGTATAAATATTAATGTCAATATTAGTCAATATTTATACACACTGGCAGATAGCAGATGTTATAAGGAGTAACTTGGGCTGCTTTTATTTTAGGGTTTTAGGGCTTTTTCAAAAATAACTCCACGAGGGCGAAGTCGCGGGGAACAGCTAGTTTGAAATAAAATAATATTTCTTTCCAGGCAAGATGAGAAAAATTACGAGGGAGATGGATATTATTCCATCTCTTTAAAAATTTTTTAAAAAAAAATCTTACACTTTTTGTCGCCTAGCTCCCATCCGTACCATCCGATGAAGGACATCGTTCCAAAAATCGGTGATCCGAAAACAATGTACCTAAACTTTCATAAACAAAATTTTGTTTTTTTTTTGTACAATTTCGTTTCAGGGTTGCATTGGTAACGCGCTTCATATCGTTTCATTGTAATTCAAAGAGACGGTTGAACGGCGACGTCACTTCATATCATATTTTATTCTAATGGCGCGCCATCCTTGGTTTTTATCCGCGAAAACAATGAAAGTCAAATTTCTCCCTCCATAAATTACAGTTATCTCTTCTATAGAATTTAATAATGTTATGAAAAATTCCGCGGGCCTTAATCGAGTCTCGTTATGAAATTTTGCGAACGGCATATTGGTTGAGCCAGTGCTTAACCTAAATATCTATTTATAAATTCAGGTATTATGACTATTATTTATTACTATTTTAAATACACTCAAGCTCTCTCTCTCTCTCTCTCTCTCTCTCTCTCTTCTGCCCAGCAGGGCACAGACACTTTCATGCAAGTTTTCTGACAAAGTTGTCCTTCACCGCCGGACATGTGTTAAATCAGCACTTAAAATTAATAATTTACTTAATTGATGCCCGCAATGCCGAATGCGGATCGAACCTGCATTGTTCGTGTGATGCGAAATTAAGGGCGCGCGCTCAGCCCATGGGTAGCTCATGGGCTAAGCGCGCGCCCTTAATATATATCCAAAGACCATTATTTAATTTGTCACTCCCCTTAATAGACGTTAAAAATTTTTGAACTGTGGTGGACAATCATCCAGTGCTAATAAAACAAAGATTGTAACTCACCCAGTTGGAGATCGCTAATAAACTTTCCGCTGTACTTTAACAGGAATTCTTCTGTTGAAAATTTACCGTTGTCAAATTGGTATTATAAAAAATAACTTTTATTAATATTCATTTTAAAATATTTACATTGTATTTCAAATATATTACATAACTATAAATAATTGTGATGTTTTTACGCTTACGGCGTTCAGAATTCATTACACCATATCATCCAATGACTGTAAGAGGTGACTACAGGAAACTGAAACAGGAGATCGGCGGCAGCATCTTCCTGATAAAAAAAATCGTTAAAATCCTTAATATTGGTTGAATTCGTTAAAGTAATAGACCATTTAAATTAAATTAATTTTTGCGGGTATAAACGCGTCATCATTACAGCCTTTCACAAGTCCACTGCTGAACGTAGGCCTCCCCCAAGGAAAGTCACAAAGCACGGTCCTGAGCCACCTGCATCTATCGACTTCCTGCATGTCTTACTAAATGCGTATATTAATTTATTTCATATTAAAATTAATATACGCGATAAAATCCGTAAAACTAGTCTCAAAGTGTGTAGTGTTCGCGTAAACGTAAGCAATTATTATAATCAAATAGACCACAATTTTATCCGTCAGATAAATTATGAGTATTATCCACAACTACGAAATCAATCATATGAATAGCTTAATTCATAATTTTTTTCGTAGAACGTGCGTTCCAGAAGATCAATGGTAATATTGTAAAGGTAAAATATCACTTCGTTTCCTAACTGCCATATGTTTTGAAATGACATCTGCACTGTGCGCACAATAAAGATAGGATCATCAAACTGACATTTTGTTTCACTGCAGATTCTTCTTCCTGTTTCTCGGCCCATAAAAGTTTTTTTTAAATAGAATAACGGTGACAAACGAGCACACAGTCCACGTGATGGTATGTGGATACTAAGCCCATAGACATCTTCATCTATCCTCGACTATCCGCGTTGTCATCCCTGAGGATATGATGGGTTGCCTCGTTTCCAGTAAAAATGGTATCCAGTTCTCTACACTCACTATGCGAAAAGGAAGAAACACAGCAGCATTAAGCTGCTATTTTACGCAGGTATTCTGTGAAAGCGTGGTCTAACCCCTGTCAAGTCAACCCATCGTGTTACAACTATTATATTGCTGCAGCTTGGTTGCCATTTCAGTCCTCAGGTGTGATAACGAATCGGTATTTTGATTCTTAATCGAGGATAAATGTAGATTTCTATGGGGCACAGCATCCACTCACCATCAGGTGGACTGTGGGCTCGTATGTCACCCGTATTCTATAAAAAATATTCTAAACTACGTACACCGTATTTTGTACCATAGGTACAAATACCCTAATAGGGTAAGTGATGGAACGATTGAAGGGTCCTCACCACACGGGACAGTTAGATAGTAGATTAAATCAGAAGCTCCATTAGCCTAGTGGAAGGTTACAGGCCGCGAACTCAAATACTCGTGGGCTCGATTCCGCCATTCGACTTCTATTGTGAACCATTCCTAACACAAGCATTTTAAGCTTACTTGGAATGACTAACGGGAATATTAGTAATGTTAAAAGTATTGTCCACTATTTTCTTTAAAAAAAATATTATTTGATAATCAATGAATACACTCGAGGGTACGTAAGTTATGTTTACTGTTACAATAATACATTTAAACGTTTTTATTTCAAACACCCAAAACAAAAAAGCTTTTAACAGAATTACTTTTTTAACCATTATTTAGGGAGTCTGTTCCTCGTTAAGGTAATGGCAATAAATTCATTAAATATGTGTTTGAAGAGCGGACATTTTCGGCTGATTTACAATCGGACCTTTTTAGCGTTAAATACAGTAATGGATTAAATGGGATCAAATAAATTAATTACTTACTTAATGTTAGTTACAGCGTTAAGAGAAGGCTTAAATGTATATTCATGTTAAGTTTCGTTTGCTTTATAACATCAAAAATGGAAGATAGATGTGGAGTCTATGGGTCACAGCAAATTTAATTGATCTACATTATCATGTAGTTGTGGTGCAAGAACATCCACTAGCCCATATCGTCCCGTGGGTGTCGTTAGAGACGACAGAGGGAAACTGAAACAGGAGATGGGCAGCAGCATCTTCCTAATAACAACTTAAATAATAAGGAGCTGCGGTTGCCAACACACCTGAAAGTGTGGCAACTATGGCTAAATCCCCCATATGGGGCAATCTATGGGGGAGGCCTATATTCAGCAGCGGTGGTTTTATAGATTGTAATGGATGGAATGAATCACTTTATCAATACATCGTGATTAAAGTGCACATAATACATCCAATTGAATTCAAATGCATTACCGTACACAAAAGCATATAAGGAAGGGTGACAGAGGAGAAATAAGGAAAGTCTTATTATCCTATAGAATGCGGTATGATTAGCTCTGATCCATAAAATTAGGTATGTTTCTACTGGCACGCAGAGCAGCGTCTAAAGTGTGAAGATTAAGGCAAATTTTTGTACAACATGAGACGCTCATCGCCTGAAGTGAAAACGAAGAGGATGATGAGCAAGTATATGTTAAAATATGCTGTGATAGTAGTAGCGGCGTAACATAATCCACTACCTTATATTATCCCTACTAATATACATTACTAATAAAATACTAATATACATTATAACACTTAGACAATAGATGGGGAAGTCTGAGGCCTGTAGCACAGTTTTAACTAACGCAGGCTTCAGAGCTCAAACATAACTGTAACTATAATGTAATGTATGTTAAATAAATTTCAATTCATCCCGTGAGTTTCGTAAGTGGTTTCAGAGGGAGAGAAAGCAGAAGTATGGCAGGAGCATCATAAAAAACTGTGGTTCCCGATCTTAGCAACTATGGTAAATATGGCCTCTTATGAGTCTATCCATAGCGGAGGCCTAACTATAGGAGTAGTCTTTTGACAGGTTATAATTAATTAATGAATATTGTGACAATTATCTAATCAATAAATCGATGCAAGAGAATAAAGGCCGTATTTTATTGGAGTTTAATGGGATAGGTACGTCGTACTGTAGTCGCCTATTTCGATTCTGAAGGTACGAAACAGGGTAAGTCATTAATGAATTCATAATACATAAACGAATTCGTAAACAAAATAGGATGATTTATTAAGGATTGACTTACATATCGTCAGATAAAAGTTATTCATCAAATAAATTTTCACCTGAGTGAATATAAAGGTGAACCATTGAACTGTTTAACATAAACGACTGTAATTTTAACTTGTTTGTGTTATATTTTATCCTATTAACAAATTTTGTCTGAGAATTTAACCGTGGGTATCGTAAGAGGCGACAAAGGATAATTAAAACTTAAAACAGGAAACAGGCAGCATTCCAATATCAACACAAATAATTGCCAAACCCCCCTGCAAAGCAACTATGGCAAATCCTCCTTATGAGTCAATCTATGGGAGAGGCCTAAGTTCAGCTGTGAACTATTTTAGGCTGCTATGGATGGATGATCTGATGACTTAAAAATCAGTTTTTATGAAGTTTTCCATTCTACTGTAAAAATAAACCAGAAATGATACTTGCCGGCAAGCGAGATCGCTTCAATAACTACCGTATATAGTTCGCGTCAGTATCTAGGAACAGTTGGCAAAGTGCCATTGAAGCCAGTTAGTAACATCGATGTAGTATCATGTAAGCCATTTCCGGTCAGTCAAATCGTTCCACAAACTGAAATGGGTTTTCTTAAATTCTTTATACCTACTTAAGAAGTTTTAACATTTACTATGACATTTTATTGCATCACTTTGAAAACTATATACCGTACCTAATTTTTCAGTAAATAATTTTAAAAACAAAGTAGAAATTTTTCGCGTGAAATAAGTAATAGCTTTTTTATAGAATAAGGACGACAAAGAGCGCAAAGTCCACCTAATGATAAGGGGATGTGGCCTATAGACATCTACATTTATCCTCAAGTAAGAACTAAAATGCAGATGTGTTGTTTTCCCTGAGGACAAAGATGGAATGCCTCGTTTCCAGTAAAAGAGGTCTCCGGTTCTCTAAACACACCATACGAAACACGGCACCGTTAAGCTGCTATTTTACGCTGGTATTCTGTGAGAGCGTAGTCCCATCTCACCCCTGTCGAGCCGACCCATTCGTATACGCTTCAAACATAATATATGTGCAGTGTATCTCTACACGTAAAAAACAGCCTAAACATGTTCCACTCCTCAGGTCTCCTCTCATGATTGAAAATTAAAAAAATAATAATTACAAATTTACTTCACGTGTTGTAACTTGTAACTAAATTGACTTAAACATACATAACTTAAACGTTTATAGCAATGTCTCACTACCTTAACCGGGCTTTACCTAGAACCATTTGGCAATTCGCCAGTAATCCTTAACAACTTCAATGTACCGCAGTTTAGGAACAGCCATATCCGGGCACTTAAATTAATGTCTTAAACGGGACGTTGAAATATATAAAGGAACTAAAAATAATGCGTACAGCGGAATTCGGTACGTAAGGACTCAGTCTCTAACGTTTATTTACATGGTAAAGCCACGCTGCAGCGATATTATAGTTGTACTACAAATGGGTCGACTTGATCGGGTTAGAGCTCACAGAATACCAGCGTAAAACAGTAGAACAATGCTGCTGTGTTTCGTATGGTGATTGTAAAGAAACGGACACCCTTTTTACTGGTAACTTGGTATAACATCTTAGTCCTGAGCGGTGACAACGCATCTGCATTTTGATTCTTAATTTATGTTAGACTAGCTGTGCCCCGCGGTTTCACCCGCGTCATCACGTGTAGGAGGTGCGCGACATGACCTAGTTCAAGCATTTTATAATTGCAATTATATATTTTATTTGATAGCAATGGATGGAAAAATTGGCATAATTAATGGAGTACTTTTATCTGTCGGCATATTATGTATGATGTAGAGCGAAGTTAAGTTTTATCCACTTTCCCTCCCCCTCCCGGTTGAGCAGTTCTCGCAGTTCTCACCGGGCGGCTAGGGTTTATATGTCTTTCGCGCGCCCAGCCAAGCATTTAATTATTTTAATTTTACATTATCTCTTAAACAATGCGACCAAATAACATGGTATCAAAAACAAAGTTTATCTTCATAAAATTGTCTTGATGATGAAATAACTTTCGTTCGTAAGGATAAATAGGCCATGCCTAACAGTAACGCTCATAAATCACTTTTAAATTTTCAATATTTTTTGTCACAGAATACCTAATTATGGCTTATGTATAAGAAATAGACATATGGTATCGCGGACTTTTTTTTAGATGGAGTAAAGATCTATATTTTTCGAGAGCATTGTATTTACGTATCCCTAACGACAACACCAGCGTACGCGGATAAATCATTTCGGGAGTGCTTTTTATTCTGACTTGCTTAACAAATATCCATATTTAAGGCTAGCTGAGTGATATAGTTTAATGCTAGATAGCCTATACTATTCCACATGAATCTGGCTATAATATAGAAAAAGAATTTTTTATATCGGACTGGTAGTTCCAGAGATTAGCGCGTTTAAACAAACAAAAAAACAAAAAACTCTTCCGCTTTATTATATTAAAAATATATAGATGCCTATGGGCCTTAGCATCTACTTATATTGTGGAATATGTGCTCGCATCACTGCTTACTGTTAGGTGGGTTTGTAGTCATATATTAATTTACACTAAGTAAAACAAGAGACAGAGATATTAGGAGCCAAAAAGTTATATATTAACAAATTTTACACGCCACAATTATTACAAGGCCTGTCTTCAGCTTAGGGTTTCTGGCTGGGATCACTTTTTTAACCGACTTCAAAGAAAAGGTTCTCAATCCGTCGGAATCTTTTTTTATGTATATTCACCGATTAATCGAAGATGCCTGAACCAATTTGGAAAATTCTTTTTTTTTTCAAATTTCTATACTTTCCACGTGGTCCCATTTAAATTTAAATTTTTTTTTGGAAATCGGTCGAGCTGTTTTAAAAAAAATCAACAAATTATATTTATATTAAATTCGGTTGTACAAAATGTTTTAATTTTACCATTTGTGTTCATCCTGATGTAAAATTTGACAGCTCCATGGCGCAGTGGCTTAGCAATGAGTTGCAGCGCTAACAAGTATTTGTATGACTACAAATAATTGTTCAGGGTCTGAATGTTTCTCCTTGTGAGATGTATGTTTGTAAACTGCCACAACACAGAACAAAATCCTAGTGTCGAGTAAAATAAAAATGACATTAAGATCTTTGATATAAACACGTTATCATCATGGATGATGAATCATGATGTTCACTCTTTCTCTTTCTCTTGCTTAGAGATTTTTTGTCAAGTGTTACTTGTAGAGATTAAATCAACTAAAAACAATGCCGCTGAGCAGACCTTAATATTTCTACTTCTACTGAGTTTTCACAGTCAATTTAAGCAAAGGCCTTGTGTTCAATAAATCATGAAACTTTCACCAAAGAACCAAAACAGGAATGAAAATGTTTGTTTCAGCGCAACTGTTATTGTTTTTCGTAACTTCGTTAGCGCTTATGTTAACTTTTGAGTTAATTTACTTCCGCGTCACTTTTACTTTTTAATCGTAAAATCATGTTCATTTTATTTTTCTAAAAATAGACGTGAATGAATTAATATATTTTTTATGGTTCTCGTTCACAAAGTGGCACGTTATTTGTCATTATTATTACAGCCCATTAAAAGTCCACTGCTGACCATAGACCTCCTCCATAAATGATATATATACCCCCATAGATGAAATACTTGCTATAGATACCATGTTTTGCAAGGGGATTACTTTGAGTTGTTAATAGGAAGATGCTGTTGCCCATCTCCTGTTTCATTTATCTCTGTTGCTTCTTACGACAACCACGGGACGATATGGACTATTCTCTTACGTTGCCAGTGCTGGTCTAATTTTTATTAATTAAGAGCACTTCTTTATTGCTCGGTACTCGGAGTAATTACATACATAACGTCCATCAATGTGACACATTATAAAGATAGGCATGAAGTTAATGGTTTATAGAGAAAGAGAATTTAACTAACGAAGCTTGTGGTCTTCGATCCTGGACTCTAAAAGGATGCTGGATGAGAGAAAGGGCGTTCGTTAAATAAATTGCACTCCTACCTTGTCACCGTCGCCCTCGTAGATCTTCCACGCTCCGGAGGCAGGTTTCACCAAAGTACAGACGACCTAACGCTTCTTCCTCTCTTTTGCGGACACAAAACTTCACTAATCATTAATTTGATTATGTCTTATAAAGCATTTATATGCGGCGCGGTTGCTTCTCCTTCAATTGACCGACTTGCGTGACTGTTTTCAGCTTTCTCTCTATATACTTGGCGTGCGGGTGAGAAGATTCGAACGCCCGAAATATAGGAACTTATAGGAGAGTAAATTTAGAAAAATGCATTATATAAAATAAACTAGATGGCGCCAACCGTTAGTCTTTTTACAATGAAGCATTTATATACAATATTTTAAAGAAACCCTGTGGTTCCCGTTAAGTACGTTATCAGGATCAGTATTCAAACCTATAGAAATAACTATAATTGAAACTCGACATAAAAAAAAATTATTTTAACAAATTTTTACTTTTCAAACTGTATGTTTTTTTATTACTTCTAAATTAACCGGGAAGTAAGTATTCGAGTGCGCGAGTTAGTTAGAGGTATTAAAACCACATACTATATTATATTGTACAAAAAGTCCCTGCCGGGTTTCTTGCTTACCATAACAGAGGTTTTCCCCGATCCAGTGGCAAAGCTTAAATGACTTTCAGTGAGTATTCTTGTAATTTATTATGTTCTATTTTATACAATTTGAAAAAAATAAAAACATTATTTTAATTTATTTCTATTTTTTAACGTCGAGTTTTCTGAAGTACAGTTATTTCCATACGTTTGAATAATAATTTGTTGCCAATGTGTTGATAATGCATTTAACGAGATCTACATGTTCTTTTTTACATATTGTATAGTAAAAAATCGTTATGAGCGATTTGGCGAAACATCTATACATCTATACAAATAAATAAAATTGAAGTGTCTGTTTGTAATGTTAAAATAACAGCATTTTACTAAACGCATATGAATGTATATACGGTACTTATAACAAAAACACAAATTTTAAAATTTTTGTGTGTCTGTCTGTTGGTCTGTCTGTCTGTCTGTCTTTTTGTTCCGGCTAATCTCCGAAACGGCTGGACCGAATTCGACGGGACTTTCACTGGCAGACAGCTCATGTTCTAAGAAGTAACTTAGGCTACTTATATTTGAGAAAAAGAATTAGGGTTCTGAGCAATATAATTAAAACCCTAAATTACACGCGGGCAAACTCGCGGGGAACAGCTAGTTTTAAGAATATAAAATGTACAAATAAAACAAAAATTCTCGCAAAACAATATATAAATTTGACAACATATTCTCAACTTGTTCACAAAGTATCTCAGTTACCCCGGGAGTATTCCTTCAATTTCATATTTCTCAGGACACTCGTTTCAACTTGAAATGTTTTGCTTTGTGTCTGTATCGAGCTTCTCTCGACTTTATTTAGTGCTGCCTTTTACAATTCAACGAAAAATTTATTCCAGCACGAGAAAGTTTACAGCCACCGGTGAAGTAGAGACATACCAAAGTTTTATTGTTGGTATATGTTGACTTTACTGCGGGCTTAGTTTTATTGTTAATTTGCATTTACTTCTTTTATACGTGGTAGCCATGCTGCAGCTATATTATGGTTGAAGCGCGAATAGGTCGTCTCGACCGGGGTAAGACCACGTTTTCACAGAGTAACAGCATAAAATAGCATCTCAATGCTACTTTGTTTCGTATGATGAGTGTAGATAACCGGAGACCCTTTTTACTGGAAACGAGGCCTTCCATCAGTCCTCAGGGGTGACAACGCATTTGAATTTTAATTCTTAGTCGAAGATAGATGTAGGTGTTTATGGGCCACAGCATCCACTTTCTATCAGGGGAACTATGTAATCGTTATTCTATTTAAAAAAAAAAAACCTACGGTAATCGAACCTGAGACCATATGCTCCGCAGTCGCGTTTACGACAACATGACCAACGAGGGAGTCAAAATAAAAATAAACACCTACTTTCTTTTATTTGTTACTATTGTATTAATTGTTTTCAAATATTATCAATATTGTTATCCAATATTAGCAGTCAGTAGTAAAGTACAGATATTTTTTTGAATTTTTAAAGAATAAACTAAGGAAGAAAAAGGAGACACTCTGCTCCTCTCAATATTCCTTACACAGAGACAAACTGCCAAACGCGTTCATAATGTTAATTTTTGCTTTGCTGAAACTTCACAAAATATTCTCGCCAAATTGAAAGTTATGAATTAAGATTCGACTCACAAAGCCATTAGGCATTCCTCCCGTAAGACTCAAAGCAAATTTGAAAGCAGTTTCGAATTCGTCATTAATAAACCCTCCTAATTGAAAGACTTCACCAAGTTTCAAAGTCAAACAAGATCTGCTAATGGCAAGTCAAATTGTTTTAGTTGGACTTTATTTGACGAAAAAATGGACATATATTTACGTTGATTTCTTTTTAATTTGTTTTTTCTTGACAACTTTATTTATAATTCTTGTATTTACTGAGTTTATTGTGATAAACGAACACACAATCCACCTGATGGTAAATGGATGATGTGGCTCATAGACGTCTACATTAATAATTCACCCTCGACTAAGAATCAAAATGCAGATGCCTTGAGAACTAAAATGGAATGCCTTTCTTCCTGTATTAAGGGTCACCGGTTCTTTCACCAACGCACATCATAACAAAATCCGCGATACCTACCATACCATCTGGATGATTGGCGATCCACCACCGTGCATTTTGTCAGAAGTTTTCTACCTTGCACAACCTAACCAGCGATTTTTCCGGACTGATATGATTTAGGGACCTTCAAAAAAAGAGCCTAATCTTTTATCCGGCTATGCACCTGCAATCCTCCTGGTGTTGCAGTTGTTATGGGTTTTATAAATAATTAAAAAATTAAAAATCTGTACAACCGACTTCAATATAAATTATTAAGAATAACTTAAAAAGTATTGGTCAGACCTTGATCAAATTCATATGGGACCACACGAGAAGCACCAGCTTTCAAATAAAAAAAAAGAATCATCGAAATCGGTTCACACAGAAAATAATTATGAGGTAACTCACATAAAAAAAACATATAGTCTAATTGAGTACTATTTCAATGTCTGTAGAAAAAGGTATCATTTATATAACATAGATTCAAAAGCTAATAAAATTTATAATAATTTCGAAACACTTTTGTATACTGCGGGCGGTCTACAAAAAGAACCTTAACGATGTCTCTTTGAATAAGTTCGTTATATTTTAGCGGAGGTTCGATATTAAACTTTACTAGCAACCCTCTGGGTTTTGTTTATCTACGACTATGTTCATTTACATTAATGTTTCCAACTTTCGTTTTAGGAATGATAATTATATTCATAGCTCGTCAATTTAATTTTATATTTTGTTTGGTTAGCGATAAGAATATGATATTATGTTTATCTCTGCTTGGCCGTTGCCAACTAATGTTCGTCTGGGAGAGAATGCCCTGTGGCATTACGTCCGCCATATGTGTGCTTTGCGCATAAAATTGTTCATAAATAAATAAATAATATATACCAAGCTTTCATTTGAATTTTTGAGCACGTTAGACTTCAGCCCATGAACACCTGCAACCAACTTTAAGCAAACAAGACTATATATGCGTTGTCACCTCTAAGAACTTATTATTTTATAGGACAGGGTGACAAACGAGTACACAGTCCACCAAATAAATGGTTGCTGTAACCCATAGACATCTACATTTATCCTCAATAAAGAATCAAAATGCTACATGGATTGTCACCCGTTAGGTATAAGGTGGAATTCCTCTTTTCCAGTAAAATGGGTCTCCGGTTCTCTACACTCACCATACGAAACACAGCAGTGTTAAACTGCTATTTTACGCTGGTATTCTGTGAGAGCGTGGTCCTTCCCCGGTCGAGCCGACCCATTCGTGCTACAACTATACTACTAATATAGCTGCGGCATGGCTCTACAACGTTTAAAAATGAGATAGAACGCCTTTCAGTCTGTAATTACACTTGTTTTCTATACACTTTTTCTTCACAGAATAGGCTTTTTTCAGCTTATCCAGCGCGCTTTACCATTTAGAGCTTAAACGCCGTAAAACTCGAAAAGCCAGGGTTTTATCAACGCCAACCACAATTAAATTGCTAATAGTTATTTTAAGTGCTAATTTACAATGTGCTCGGCGGTAAAAGAAAACATCGTGACTGCCCTTACCGTTACAGCCTATTAAAGTTCAGAGCTGAACAGCGACTCCAAAAACTATAAAGTATAAAATAATTTCTACACAATAATAGCTTTTGAAGTCGTGACCTAAATACCTCGATATACTGTGTCTTAGCACCGACTTTAGAAGCTGCTATGTGAAAATTATTTTCTTATTTTTAGTTTACTTAAAGTTAGATTTAAAATTTATTTATTTTACCCTTTTGGGCGGTTAAAGGAATATCTCACATTTAACAACTAGACTGTAGTTAAAATTAGTTACATTTGCACGAATACTACACATGAAACAAAACAAATTTTACGGATATTTCTCGTTTTATTTTTACTTTTTTAATTCCCGACGTTACGGGTTCGGTTAAGTTAGTTGACGGTAGCCTTCATAAACTATTGGCGGATAAAATCAGGCCGTCAAACAGTTTAGGCCCCTCCGTGAACATGAGTGCTGTAAAGTGCCCGAAAAGACGGCAGTTAAAAAAGTTAAAATTAAGCGCGATAAAATCCGTTTCGTTAAAAACTTTATCAAACCCTAAGGGTGGAAAATAGGTCTGAATGTTTTTTTTTTCAAATTTATGTAGAACCAAACCAGAAGATAACCTATTATAGGGAAAAAGAATACATAATTTAAATCGGTTCAGCCAGTTCCGAGAAATCGACGACCATTTGTACATTAAAAAAACTTACGTGTCAAATATAGAACCTTGTCGAAACGTAACCTAAGTAACACTATCTTCAGACAACAAGACTCAAGGGCCAGGTAGCACGTAGCGGACCCAGCACACGTCGTACACGTGCGTAGTTAATAGGTTTTGTTTGCAACGTTAATTAGTACGCGCCATCAGCCTTCAGTTTAAATGCCTTGGTTAGTTTAACTTGAAAGTGGTTTGTGTAAACCCGAGGATACGTATGTATACATAAGTAAATGTTGCAGTGTTTATATGCGCGGCATTTTAAAGCATAAAGTTGTAAACGTATATACTCGTAATAATATTTTTATCAAAAAACAATGGCAGCTCTCATAACATGCTTGGACTAGTAAAATCTAATATAAGGTAACTTGATGAAACATATTATGTTGTTTTATTTGTCTATTTAAATATAACAAAGTACGGTATTAAGTACATTTTTAAAAGTACAGACAACTAGTAATTATGCAGTATGTTTTTGAGGTTATGTTGTATGTTATTATTCTGTAGCATTTTAAAATGAAAGGCTTTTATTAGTTAAATAATTAACGTAAGTTTATACGGTTGCCATCGTCTAGAATTTAATTTCCATGCCGAAACAATATCGATTTCGACTAGAAAAATTTGGGATAAAACGTAGTGTAAATTTTATCATACAGTACTTTTAATTCGATTATATACGCTTTAGTACCTATGAACTTCTCTATTAAAACGTAGTTGTATACTCTTTGTTTAGGAACGTAAATAAATACGGATGCGTTTAATAATATGATATTTAATACTGCGTTCTGATAAGTAAAGTATTTTATTAAAGACGATTAATTATGTTTCCCGAGCTTTTAAAAATAAATTGAAGATATCCATTAATTAAATAGACAATGTTCTACATTTTAATGACAGTCTCATTTCGTTAACAATTTCTGTTTTTATCTAGTCCAAAATGTCCAATATTCTTTAAGCATGTATTGTACTGAATTTATGCTTGAAAATATTTTTTGACGTGACAACGTCTTATAATTCGATGAAGCTAGCTGCACGCACGAAAAAACATGACTCTTGCGGCGTTACCTCGATCTGAGGCGTTCCATTTAAGGCTTGAAGTGCAAGCGGGAGCGCGGAACGAGCGACAAAGAGGCACAATCGGCCTCCGCGTTCGGCAGCGTTCGACATCTGTCTCTCTTCTACTTGAGTGAGCGATGCGTCCGCATAAACAACTACTATACAATAATACATTTACATGTTTTCGTCAAGTATGAAGTGCAGTGAAAAGTGAATGTGGTGTCAATTGTTTATAGCAACATTTTCTTATGACGTTGTCACGTTCAACTATCGTCAGTAAACCAACTTTCCAGACAACCGATTTTTTTAATATCAATCACTTACGCGTTGCCTTTTCTTATTAAAATATATTTTTCGTAAATTGCACAACGCATTAATAAACTGGATGGAATCCATGTCTGAATAATCAATAAAACCTTAGTTGATAAATAGGGGGAGGGATTACATTATGGGGTAATGAATTTGAGATCGCAACTTCATTACCGTTAATAGAGCGATCGACCGTGGAATAAATTAGTTTTATAGCGTCTTGATCTTACGCCCCGAAACGTATTCAATTAATATTAAAATGTTTAAGATCCAACAAAACACCTGGGTGGCAGGACTTCTTTTTGCCTCAGAGTACGTCTGGGTAGGTTACCACCTTCTTAATTTCGATGATACCAACCCCTGGGAATGAGATGATCGGTACCAAGCTATTTATAATTTGTTTTGTGTACTTAATTGTGTAACATATTATAATTGTAAACTATTTTTTTTTCGATAACTTGTTGCCATCTTGTAGGTGGTGACATAATCCCGTTGCTGTAGAAATCTTGGGATTTTTGATCAAAAAAATACGACAAGTAGTTTTGACAGTCCTCTCTTGATGTTAAATATTAACCTAACACTACCCAAAGAATTCTGAAGAGACCGAAACAGGTGAAAATCTGAGGATGCAGGGCTAGGACTATATGCTGGATGCATTAACACTTCCCAACCAAGCTATCTCAATTTTTCCTGAGTGGCCAAAAATGTGTGTGGTTTAGCGTTATCATAATCAAAGAACACTCCTTTTCAGTTGATCAATTTCAGACATCTCAATTTCTGGCTTGAGTCTCATTAATTGTTGGTTTGGTTGGTTGGGTTGTAATTGGTTTGCCCGACGGAAAAAGCTCATAATAGATGCCCTTCCAATCCCACCATACACACAGCATCACCTTATTGCGTGTTAATCCGGGTTTGCTACAGTCTGTGGAGGCTGACGACCCTTTGAACATGATCTTTTTCGCACGTTCTTGTCGTAGGTGATCTAATGTTCATAACCAGTGATCAATCTTTTCAAAAATGGTTCAGTTTCATTACGTTTCAAATGAGTACACTATGCATTAGGTTTTTTCAGTGAGCTTGTGTGCTGATCAAAACTGTTTTGTTGTCAATCCCCAATTCCTCAGCTATGTCGTAACTACTAATATGCCGATCTTGCTCCATCTTTTCAAAAATGGCTGCATCTTTGACATCGAAATTCCTGGACTGAAAATTCTTGACCCAACTTTGTACTACTGTAACTAACACTGCATTAGGTCCATAAACGTCATAAACATTTTCGCAGCTTGAATTGCATTTTTCCCTTTTTTTGTAATAAAACTTTAGAATGTATTGAATTTCTTCGGTTAGATTCACTCATTTTGGCAAGTGTTTTTTAATTATTATATTTCTTTTTCTTAATGTCTTTTATGTATTAATATTAAAACCAACCAGATACAAACAATACAACCAAAAAGTAAACTCTGAAAAGTTAGTAGTATGAATGTCACGTCAACAAACGACATAACTTGTCAAAGTAACAATTAAGTGTTGGTCACTGGTAGTATGAACGTAAACAATGTATGTTTTGTTTTATTTTATTTTATTTATTTGAAACACATATTATAAAATGTAGCTTTCTGCACACTTTCATATAAAATTTATCTATATATCAGCTCAGCAACCGCGGTTTAATTTAACAAACGGACAAGATAATTAAGTAACTATCTTGTCCGTTATTAACGGTCATTAACCTTCTTGATTATGTATGATGTTCACTCCCACAATGTGTCACTCGTGACCGAGCATTATTGAAATAATACTGGCGGATAAAAGTCGTAAAGTGCGACCTATAAACCGCTTGTTACTTATATCTTATAGAGTAATAACAGTAGGGCTCCGTGGCGCAGTGACTTAATAGTTCCAGCGTTAAGGGCCACGGGTTCAAATACCGCACGGAACAGGAATTTGTATGGCCTACAAATATTTGTTTCGGGTCTGGTCGGTCTGTCCTTGTAAAATCTATGTATGTAAATTGCCTCCACCATACAGGAGAACTTCCTAGTAGTTTTTTTTTTTTAAATTAAGAAGGCTATTAGTTAATTGTTAAAATTACTTATACTCCCGTTAATTACTCGAAGTTATCTTTAAAATGCTTGTCTTAAAAGTGGTTCATCATTGTACTGTTGCCGAATAGTGGATTCGAACCCATGACCGAGCTTGTAGTCCGAACCGTACCATTGGGCCACTGTCGTTTAATTTGGTCATAGTTGATTAAACATTGCCTCATATTGTATTTCTGGACTATCTTTTGAATTTAAAAGTTTTTGCATGCCTTAATGTCGCATGAAATCGTATCTAACAATCTTATTGAATATATAAATGATATAAAAGACACATTGTCAGAAAGATAAATGATTGTTGAACTTATTATTATTATTTAAATCAACCAATTGCTATATTTCATTAAAAAGGGCTTTTAGTGGCATAAGGTGTATATCTATCCGCATATTGTAAGTCCGCATAGTGGCGTAAACACGATAACTTTTGAAAATATCAATTGTTTAACTCGATCCATTTTTTAAACTCTTCATTGTTTTTATTAAAATAACTTTTTTGGCTGAGAAATAGCGAAATTTGCGGTGTTTTGAGCAGCCTTGTATTAATTTATTTTACTAAATACATTTTGCCTCACCCCCGGCCACAGAGAACTTTTTTAATTTTTAATTTTTACTCCGGGCTCAGCCGCCGTCGTGAGTGGTCGTTTGTTTACAGCGGTTCGTGCTGAAAAATATCGATTGCTTTAGATATATGAAATATTCCAAAAACCAAATTTGATACATACTTGACCAAGGTTATTATTATTTTTATAATCACAGATTATTATTACAGTATTTGGTTTCGCTAAAAGTACGTAGGATTTATATATAAATATACTTATACGTCTCTGGACTTGAACGCCTCAACGAGTAGAACTAGGTGTGCTGAGATTGTGCCCGTTATGAATACCAGCAGTCACAGAATACCAGCGTAATGCTGCTGTGTTTCGTATGGTGAGTGTAGAGAACCGAAGACCCTTTTTAATGGAAAAGAGGCATTCTATCTTAGTCCTCACGGCTGACAACGCATGTGCATTTTAATTCAAGCAATCGCAAACGAAGATAGATGTAGATGTCTATGGGCCACCGCAACCACTTACTTAAAATTTACTTATAATTATTTACGTATAATCATGTTAGACGTAATTTTTTAACGCGCTTAAGACATGCACAATTGGATTTACCAATATTTTTAATTTTATTCGTTACAGTGTGAAATTTGAAACCGGTTTTAATCCCTGATTTGTGATATACAAATCCTGATTGATTGATTAAAGCCATCCATGAGAAGGCAAATGGCCTGTAAAATATATTTGGCAAACAAAACCCTATTTTAAAACGAAACGAGAAATCTCAATATCAAATGCAAGCTCACGGTACGATACCGTTAATAGAATAGAATATAGAATAGAATATAATATGGAATAGAATAGAATCATTTTTATTCAATATAGATTACAAGAATACTTATTGAAAGTAATTTAAGCTTTACCACTGGTTCGGAAAAAAACCTCTGTCCTGAGAAGATCCAGCAAGAAACCAAGCGGGACTTTTTTAAACTAATTTGCAATATAATATTATATACAATTTGTATGAAAACATTTAGAAACAGCATAATCCATTGTTTGTGGACCGAGATCAAGTTTTACGGCACTGTGTACACTTAACAACAAATATACGTGGTAGAGCCATGCTGCTATATTATGGTTGTAACATGAATGGGTCGGCTCGACCGGGGAAGGACCACGCTCTCACAGAATACCAGCGTGAAATAGCAGCTTAATGCTGCTGTGTTTTGAATGGTGAGTGTAGAGAACCAGATATCCTTTTTACTGGAAACGGGGCATTCCATCTTAGTCCTCAGGGGTGATAAGGCATCTGCATTTTGATTCTTAATCGACGATAAATGTAGATGTCTATGGGCACACTTATTTTATAAAAATAATACCTTGGGCGGATATTTTTCGAGTCACGAACAGACTGACTACTGGACTGATTGAAGCGAAACTGGGGCGTTTACTTAGCACAGAGCGCCTCCTCACTGCGCTCTAATTACTAAATGGGGTAGAAAGTGATTAAATAGAATCTGTATTGTGCCGGTATACGTGGTTTAGTGTTTATTTTGTAAATAAATAAAGAATACACATTAATTTATTCGCCCATCAAAAGTCTATTACTAAATATAGATTGTCTCATAGGGATAATGTTTGCCATAATTGCCACGTTTGGTGGTGGTGGGCATCAACTGTAGTTTGTGTATATTTCAGTTGTTATTAGAAAGACACGCTGCCCATCTCCAGGTTTCTTACGATACTATATCTTAAGGATAACTTATAGGGCTTTATCTTAAGGATAACTTATAGGGCAGTGGATAATATTCTTACACTGTTGTTGTGGTTGGCAATCGCAGTTTTTTTTTAATTTTTATAGAAGAGTGGACAAACGAGCATGCGGCTCACCTGATAATAAGTGTCAACCACCACGCATGATCAACTGCAACACCAGGGAAGTTGCAGGTGCGTTGCCAGCCTTTTATAAGCTTGTTTCTTGAAGGTACCCCAGTCGTATCGATCCGGAAAAATCGCCCGTGGCAAACAATTCCACAAATAGGTTGTACGAGGAAGAAAACTGCTAGTAAATCGCACAGTAGTGGACCGCCAAGCATTCATATGATGAGGATGGTAACGTGAGTTTTGTCGCGGTGTGCGTTGGTGGTGAAATTTGGCAAACAATTCCTCAGAGCTCTCCTCGTGGTAAATGCGATAGAAAATGCAAATGAATGCAACATCTCTTCGCAGCGCTTATTTATTAATATTAGCGTTTATTAATATTACTATTGGAAAAGTCACTTATGTAACTTATGTTACGAAAATGTAAGAATAGTTGTAGCTAAGGTTTTTTTTTAATAGTTTATGACACAATGAGTACAATAAATTGTTAAAAACTGGGTCAGAACAGAGCGGTCGGAAGCAAACAAAAGAATCAAAATCAATGGTTCTTGTACAGCTCGAGGATTTGAACCATCAATAATCTGCGGTTTACAAAGTATACAACTAGGCGGTTTCCTATATTTTATAATAGCTATAACATATCTACTGCAAAAGGAAAAATCTCTTTCCTACAGGGTTAAGTTTGTGTACATCAATAAAAGGGATATTTCTTTTTCTTTATAAAAATTTCCGTTTCAATTTGATTTTAGAATCGATTTTAATGAAAATTTTATCGGATATTTTAGGCAATTAGTCTTCAAATGGCATTGAAATAGTTTAGAGTCGATGTCATCGTTTGGTCTTGAGAAATGCGAGATGAATTTTACTAACCTTAGAATATATGATAGAATAGAATAGAATGATTTTGAAAGGTATAAACGTACAAACATACACAAACAAAGACATTCAATATAATTTTTAGAATCAAACTCTATGCATCACAAAATTGGATATATTTTGAAGCTTTAACTTAGGTAAGTTTGGATATAGTAAATTATATTCCTTGATTTTATTTAAAACTTAACAAGTCTAAGAAGTTTAAGTTACAGCCTATTATGTTATATTGTTGATTATGCGGAGTTGTGTTACCCAAATCTATCTCAATATTTCTAAGGTAAGTTGGAGAGCCCGTCAACAATTGCATTAGATTCATTTTCGGCTTACGTACGACCATGTTTCCCCAGTAACGTCCTAAGCTTAAATGGCTTTCCATTCATCAAAGGCATAGCAGAATTTTACAAGTACTATATTCAATTTTAAATGACCCAAATTCTCCTTCTTATCTTAAGGATAACTTTCAGTATCTGTATTCTACTCACGATAGAGGTCCCAGTTACCAAAATAGTCTTAAAATTCGTTTTCCCTCAAAAGATTAGTTGGAGAAATCTATCATAAGAATAATGCCACCTGATTTATCCGACTTTTGTTTTCTCTCTTTCGCTTGAAAAGTGATATTTTTATATTTATTTTTATATATACCGTGGTATTTTACTTTTGTATATTATTATTTTAATTATTAAAAATAATTTTTATATAGGCACCCGATTATATATATTATTTCTTACATAGTATATTACAAGTATGTATATTTTACTAACTATATTCTATGTATGTGCATTTTATTGTTCCTTTTATTTTTATTATTATTTATTTATAAAATTTATGAAGTGATCACAAGCCACAGTTTCTCAAAAACATCCATGGTTGGCTGGTAGACAAAACCATAAGGCATTTAGTCCATATTTTTATTCCTTATTATAAGGTATGTAACAAAGATTAAATAAAAAAAAGGAAATATGTTTATATCACTTCTGAAAACAGGTTTCATCTCATTTCTGAGAGGTTTTAGAGCAAGAAAATGTCCACAGCGCTGCCCCAAAGCATGCTGGTGGACTTTAAATGTCTTCCTATATTTTTTATTACTTTTTCTTTACAAGGTAAATCCAATTAATATTAACTTAAAATAATAATTTCATTGGTGCTAGTGGGGATCAAATCCGACTTACTCGGGTGCTGTAAAATTTACAGCGACCGCTTAACCTCTGATCTTTGACTACATTATCATTACCAACAAAACTTCATTCCATTAAATCCAAATAATACTAGATAAGAAAAACAAAGTATTTCGGAGTTGCGCCATTCAATTCGTGCCAGAAAAATGGTATAACGTTCAGTTAGATGAAAATAAAGACATTAGGAGCTCAGCGGAACGCGCGAAACTGCAACCGGTGTCGACATCTTGCTTTGAAATCAAAATGGCTACCTCTTTTTAGATTTAGTTCGTTACGATATCAAAAAATAAAAAAGCGAATATATTTTTATAAAAAACCTTTTTATAAAAAATTTAAACTTTAAAAGAATAAAATAATTTCCACATAATAGTCTTCCATCCATTCATTACAGCCTATAAAAGTCCACTGCTGAGCATAGGCCTCCCCTCAAAAAGGCCTCATAGGGGGGATTTGGTCATAGCTGACACTCATGTCGAGCGGGTTGTCGACCACAGTTTTTGATTATTTTGAGTTGATATCAGGAAGATGCTGCTGCCTATATCATATTTCAGTTTCCCTGACGGCAAAAGAGCATGCAGCTCGCCTGATGGTAAGTGAAGTAACGTGGGAATTGCACTTAATGGTCAGCCACCGTAGAGTCTACATCACCTGAGGATGCCTCGTGTAGAGGCGAAACACGTGTCGTATTGTCGTCAGTGGTGTGTCTTTCCTAGTGTAGTGGTGATGGGAGTAGTGGTGCTGGGATTAGTGGTGACGGGGATAGTGCACGCAATAGAGGGAGGGCGGGAGGTGCTCTTCATACTAGGTAAGACACATCATTTTATATTATTTTATAAAGCGGATGTTTGCTTAACGGATGTTAGTTTGAAGTAACTTTTTAAAAGCTTTTATGGAATTGCATACGTTGCCGGCCTTTTAAAAAAGAATAGGCTGTTTTCTTAAAGGTACCTCAGTCGTATCAGTCCGGAAAAATCCCTGTTCGTAGTCGATTCCACAAGGAAGTTGTGCGAAGAAGAAAACTTCTAGAAAATCGCACAGTGGTTGACCGCCAATCATCCAGATGGTATGGATGGTATTGGAATTTAGTCGCGATGTGTGATGGTGAAATTTAGCGACTGGAATCAGTCCAAACTACTCCTCTGCGCACTCCCCGTGACAGTATTCGGGTAAACTTAAGAAATCATTACATAAAAATAAAACCATTCCAACGTAGTGAACGGTTTCACTGTACTTAGCTGACTTTACTTTTGTGTTCGCCGTCCGACTTTCTTTTCTATCTTCATTTTCCGTTATTCCGACATCTTGATTTATTACCCCGGTCCAAGATAACCTAACGTTGAATTTCTTGACTTGAGATATTTGAATAGAAAAGAAAAATGGTCGTAGTTTATAGCATGAGATGATTAAATGATTAAAAATGATTAAAGTATAATCTGACGGCTCCGTGGCGCAGTGGCTTAACTTCGGTTTGAATCCCGCACGAAACAAGTATTTCTGCGATCTATAACTAAATGGTCCAGTTCTAGATGTTTATCCTTGTGTAATTTTTTAACAGTGGCAGAGCCACGCGGCAGCTTTTGCTGTCGCACGGATGGGCCGGCTCGGACCGGGGTAGTACCACGATCTCACAGAAAACCAGCGTGAAGTAGAGGTTTACCTCTGCGTTTCCCTTGGTGAGTGCAGGTGGCCGGAGGCCCTTTTTACTGGAAATGAGGCATGCCATCTTAGTCCTCACGGGTGACAACGCATCTACATTTTGATTTGTAACAGAGGATAGATGTAGATGTCTATAGGCCGCAGCAACCACTTACCATCAGGTGGACTGTGTGCTAGTTTGTCACCCTTATCCTATAAAAAAAAAAAAAAAAAAAAAAATTATGTATGTAGACTGCCCCCACGATACAGGAGAAAATCCAAGTGTGGAGGTAACGCGTATAAAAAAAGAAAATTTAATAAAGAAAAGAAATTATGAATCGCTGGTTGTAAATTACACAGTAAGGGTAAGGGTTCTATCTGTTAATACTCAATCCTTGCCGGCACCTATGAAATTGTTAACTAGAGCTGGTTTACCACGTGCTCGGCGATGCAGGAAAATGTAGTAAAGGATTCTGCATGTGTGACAAAATTATAATATTTTGGGGGAATTTGAAGTCCGAAGCACTAGGACACGGCGGACTTTTTTTATAGGATAAGCGTGCCAAAAGACCACACATTCCACCTAGTGGTAATTGGTTGTTGTGACCCTATATGCCTATGCATCTACATTTATCTTCGATAGAGAATCAAAATGCAGATACGTTGTCACCCTAGAGGTCTAAGACGGAATGTCCCATTTCCATTAATAAGGATGTAATAGCTCTATAACCCACTCAAATATAAGAGGAGGCCTGTGCCGAGCTGTGGAATTTATAAAAACTAACTTTTTGTAAAGTATTATGAAGCAACAATTTAATACTTTTTAAGCCTGAATTATTTATAACATTAACATATTTTTTGCTGTGGAGATCATGATTATCATTACAACTTAAACGGAAACCTTTCTTCTCCATCGGTTGATAGTTCTTTTAACTATATGGTAGACCCATTGTCATTTCAACTCACTGATCCGTTGGGCTACACTATCACGCAGAGAAACTCTGAGCGACCTCATACTGCTGTACCTTGTTATACACTTCTTTGCAATTAAAGAAATAGCAACGAACTGCTCAAACAAGAAACTGCTCTCGCTTAAAACATGCATTAATAAACTGCAGACATCAGTAAATACAAACCTCTAAAATTAGTTTTAATGCTCTCTCCGAGTGTTGAAAAGTTTTTGTAGTATCTGTTGCCGCGTATCAAGGAATATATGCATCGCATTTCTGTTTTCTTACTTGAAAAATTTGATGACTTTATGTTTTAATTGAGTGAATAAAGTATGCGCAATGTATTTTTACATTATAAATGGTAGAATATATGTACATTCTAATTTTTTTTCAATGAAGAGGCCCTGCTTGGTTTCTTGCTGGTTCTTCCCAGGACATAAGTATTTTCCTTAGCAGTGGTAAATTAAACATAAGTGTGATCGTAATAAGTATTATTTATAATTTATATTGAATAAAAAATTTCTGTTACTGTTTCATTTTCTGCCGACTTCCAAAAAGGAGACGGTACTCAATTCGACTGTATGTTTTTTTTATGTGTGTCATCTCATAACTTTCTACTGGGTGAACCGATTTCGATGATTCTTTTTTTATTAGAAAGCTGGTACTTCTCGTGTGGTCCCATATGAATTTGATCAAGTTCAGACCAACAGTTTTTGAGTTATTCTTAATAACTTATATTGAAGTCGGTTGTACAAAATTTTAAATTATAATTATATTAACCGAAGAAGGGTGAAAAACGGGCACACACAGTCCACCTGATGGTAAGTGGTTGTTGTGGCCTATAGACATCTACCCATATCCTCGATTACGAATCAAAATGCAGATGCGTTGTCACCCCTGAGGACTAGATAAGATAACATTACATAAGATAATCATTTATTGTCCAACTGTGTACCTACATGAGGTCTTAGAAATACAAAATATAATTAAAATAAAGCACAACACTAATCACTAATTACTTAATATTCATCTAAATTATAAAAACATTTTGATAAAAACCATTCTTTCAGCCTTTATTTTAAATCGTGGGCTCTCTAATGACTTAAAATGGTTTAAGATTCTGATACCGCTTATTGAAGTACTTTTACTATAAACATAACTAAATGATTTTACAATGCAAACATCAAAAGCATTCTTTTTTTATTCTTTTTTTAAATTATTTTACAAACACATAAATTTCAAGTATGTATATACAAGTTAGCGTCAGGAATTTAAAATCTACGAATACATTTCCAGTAGAAAGAGTATCCGGTTCTCTACGCTCACCATACGAAACAGAGCAGCGTTAAGCTGCTATTTTACGCTGGTATTCTGTGAGAATAAGAGTGTGTCCTTTCCCGGTCGTGCCGATCCATTCGTGCTATAATCATAATATAGCTGCAGCGTGGCTCTACCACGTAAAAACGAAGGACTCCACTTAATGTAGTAATACCTGGTAGGGCAGGAATTCGATGGATGCAGGTGAGCCGTAAATGTAAAAATAAGTTACAACCTACTTGTTGTTGTAACTACATTGAATACTGATTAGGTATACAATTTGTAATTTATCTGATATGGAATTTAGCACAAGAAAGCAGTACGGCTTACCTAATATGAGTATATGAGGTATCCGTACTTTTGCTATAACAATGACATTGTGAGAAATGCGTCTTTCGTATGGTGAGTGTAGAGAACCAGGAAAAAATGCGTCTCTCCTTTTTACTGGAAATGAACCATTCCATCGTAGTCCTCAGAGGTGACAAAGCATCTGTATTTTGATACTTAATTGAAGATAAATGTAGATGTCTATTGGCCTCAGCATCCACTTACTATCAGAGGGACTGTGTGCTCATTTGTCACCCCCATTCTATTAAAAAAACCTATACTTTGCTTACCGGTACGAAGAAGCCACTCGAGGACCATTCTTCCCAATCGGTCGTCGGTTCATAGAGTAATAGAGCTGATTCGTTACTAATTCAGCTAACTCATGCGTTGGGCTATTACTCTCGTTCTACAATACTGTTAATCTAGTTTTCTTCGTACCTTTACAGAACGACTAGAGTTCTAAATCAGTGTTATAAAAATAAGTAAATCAAACGTTGGGATGTGCATTTGAACACAATGAATTTAGAATTAAAAAATACTAGGAAGACTTCTCTTGCTTTAGATTTTGTAAAAAAAAATTGTTTCCTTGATCTGACATAAAAGTTTATTAACACACATTGTTTAAGTTATTTTATTATTTATTTTCTTATTTCTATAGTAAACAAACCAATAAAATACTTACGATTTATTGCGCGACTTCAAAGATAAGATTAAAATATATGTAACAGAAAAACATAATAACAACAATATAATATTCAGTTATATAACTATAAATAATAAAAATTAAATGAAATAGTAATAAACAATTAATATTTTTTCAAAACTTTTGTAGCCTGTACAGTGAACTGTCTGATTGATTTGGCGAACTTGCCATGAGCCATGACCTATTTTTTTATATAAAATAAGTGACAAACGAGCACAATACACCTGATGGTAAGTGTATGCTGTGGCCCATAGTCACCTACATCAATTCTTGATTAAGAATCAAAGCGCAGATACGTTTTCATACTAAGATGCAATGCCTCATTTCTAGTAAAAAGCGTCTCCGGTTCTCAACACTCACCATACCAAACAGCAGCGTTAAGTTGCTATGATATTCTGTGAGAGCGTGGTCCTTCCCCGATTGAGCCGACACATTCGTGCTACAACCATAATATAACTGCAGCATAGCTCCACCGCATATAAAAGACTGTGCATGTCCTAAATATGACATTCATTCGTTGACACGCAGATTTCACAATTTTACCTGAACTGCACATCTTACGTGATTAATTAGTATTTAAAATTGCAATTGTATCGTCCACTTCCCTTTAAAATGGTTGAGGAGGGCGATGGCTACCACTGTGTCGTACTTTTGCACAGATGTTCTGGGGATTGGCTTACTTGGGCTTGCATCAAATTTTTACCATTAATTTTTATATTTTTTTTTTTGTTTTGTTGGGATTTTATAAAAGAACGCGCTTTAATTGCTTATGATTTTTAAATTTGATTATGAATATAATTTTTTTTTAATGACAAAAGAGGATATCTCCGGAGTTTCTTTCGCCGTTTCTTCTCCGCCCGGGGGAACCTCATTTTGCAACAGAAGTAGATAATAAAAATACATGTTGACGTTTGTCAGACGAAGTTTTAATTTCTTATGTATTGCCCTGTTACTAATCATATTAGTTTACTAGCGACACGCCCCGACCTCGCCTGTGTAGGATCTGTTAATGTGGCGTTATCTATATTTAATATAATCATCAAAGACTATTCATTTTATAAATTTTTCGATTTCTAAAAAAATCTCAAGGTTTTCAGATTAATTATAAAATAGATCACTCCTCTCATTTCTCTCTAACTGTTCGTGAAGTTTTATTACAATCAATTTATCCATTCTGAAGGTTATCCCGAACAGACAGACAGAACAACAAACAAAAACTATCGATAATGGTTATGAATAACCATTATCGATATTTATTTAAAATAAAATAAAATAAAAATAATATGTAATGGACTTGACGTGTCTTCGAAATATTCCATTCTGAAACATTTCGGTTTCAAATTGCAATTAACAATACTATTGGTGACGGCGAGACTTGATGGCTAGTCGCTCCTGAGCTATCACGGTTATTTAAGCTACTATGGATCTGTTGGCACCCGTTGCACTAGTTCTACTTAACGGATCAGAGAACCAGTACGATTATAGTATTAAAAGCAATCTATCTTCATGTTAACCCTCAATATTGACAGCACACATGTGTTCTATATTGACAGTTATTATTTAAAGTCCATGGGCAATTGACTCTTTTCTTTTTTAGGTTTCCGTACCTCAAAAGAAAAAAACGAAACCCTTATAGGACACTTTGTTATCTGTTTGTCTGTCTGTCAAGACCCTTTTTCTCAGGGACGCGTGGGGGTATCAAACTGAAATTCATATCAAATACTCAAGTCTACGGTCCCTTGGAGCTGTGAAAAAATAAAATTTCTAAGCCAACGCAATCAAAAGATACAGCCGTTTATGCCGCAAATTTTCGACATTCGCAAGGGAATCAAAACCTACAGGGTACTTCCCGTGAACTCAGAATATTAAAATTTCTTACGTAGCAACGTATTATAGCACAGATAAAGAAAAAATTGCGAAAAGCATAAATTTTTAGTTACATCATACAATAAAAATCGGTTGTCTGTAAAGTCGGTTTACTGAGGATAGTTGAACGTGACAACGTCATAAGAAAATGTTGCTATAAACAATTGACACCACATTCACTTTTCACTGCACTTCATACTTGACGAAAACATGTAAATGTATTATTGTATAGTAGCTGTTCATGCGGACGCATCGCTCACTCAAGTAGGAGAGAGACAGATGTCGAACGCTGCCGAACGTGGAGGGCGATTGTGCCTCTTTGTCGCTCGTTCTGCGCTCTCGCTTGCACTTCAAGCCTTAAATGGAACGCCTCAGAGCGAGGTAACGCCGCATGAGTCATGTTTTTTCATGCGTGCAGCTAGCTTCATCGAATTATAAGACGTTGTCACGTCAAAAATATTTTTAATATTTTTAAATTTATATACCTACGGATTTGTTCGGAACCCTCGGTGTGCGAGTCCGACTCGCACTTGGCCGTTTTTTTTTTTTTCGTATAAAATTGGTTTGAAAAAGAAACTAACAGTCCACCTGATGGTAAGTGATTGCCACAGCCCATGGACACCTGCAACCAACTTTAAGCAAAGATGGCTTCGTCGTTACCTCTGAGGACAGAGTTGGACTTCCTCACAGCCTGTACTTATAGTGGCTCTCCCAACTGTTCAGAATAGAACTCAGTATGCATGCACTGGTATTTAGCAATAGAAATAGGTAGGTTCAACTTGGGTGACTCCTAACGCTTATACCAAACCACAACCTACTGAATATTTTATCTAAAACCAATCTTTTAATGATGAACATTAAAGAGTCTATCATCATCATCATCATCATTACAGCCCTTTACAAGTCCACTGCTAAATATAGGACTCCTCCAAGTAAAGTCACAAAGCACGATCATGAGCCATCTATATCCATCAACTTCCTGCATATCTTACCAGGTTGTACATTCCATCTAATGGAGTCCGGCCTGCACTTTGGTTACTGGTATGAACTTGCTACTCTATAACATTAGAGTATCTATGAGTAGAGAAATAAATGATAAATAATAAATTTAAAAAAAAATGGTAGTTTTTAAGTAACCAAGCAAAACAGTTAATTTCCTCAACCAGCTCTTAGTCTCGGCGGTCCAGGTGTGGACGCGCACGTACGACACGAGGCCGGGGAAGCTGTCCTCCACGCCAAGTTTCTAATAAACGAAGGAGCGCTGGTCACAGCCACCGCTGACGACCAGCTGCACCTCTGGACCTTTCGCCAGAAGTTGCCGCAGAGAGTGCAATCGCTCAAGTTCCAGAGAGAACGGTGAGTCTTGTATTTATTTATTTAGTATGATTTTATTTTAATGTTATTGCATTGCATTTTTGTTATTCAATAGCTGTGTTTGTTATTTCTTAGTCGCAAACATGTTTACAACGTTCGAAGTACAGAGCACAACTTTTTGACACTCATGTTATCGTATTGTCATTGACTAAAATTGTATCAAAATATCATCGAGCTCGAACCAAAAATTAATATTCTAAAACTGAAGGTAGCCGGGATAACGTCAAATATCTCAGCCCCCCCCCCCCCCCAAAATAATCCGTCCTAAGTGATGCGTCATTTCAGAATATGTATAGAGAAGTTAGATAATAATAAAATCTTCATGAATAAATTAGTAGCAAATTAAAGTTTACAGCGCACTTCAAAGAAGCCGGCCAAGTGCGAGTCGGACTCGCGCATGAAAGGTTCCATATCATCCTAAAACACGTTTCTAGTAAGGGAGCCTCCTTTAATTTTTAATTTATTTTTATTTTTATTATATGTTTTTATAGCGGCAACAGAAACACACATTCTGTGAAAATTTCAACTATCTATCTACTACGGATCATGAGATACAACCCGCTGACAGACATACGGACGGACAGCGGAGGCTTAGTAATAGGGTCCAGTTGGATACCCTTTGGGTACGGAACCCTAAAAAGCAGCCGAGCACATTGACGTGATATGTACTCATACTACACACATATTAGACACACATTAAAGATACTGCTAACAAAATCAGTACAGCAGTGTGGGGCGCGTGGTCGGAGTGCAGTATTTTTTTTTGTATTGACTAAGTAAGTTTGAGCGCGTAGACTCTAACGCGTGTTGCAAACAACCTTTTTAGTATGTAGTATAATATTACTTAAATAGCCGAGCATCACTTTTTCTTACGACTTGTGCAAGCGTTTGATCGGGCGCACTTTGCGCAGTTTTGAATTGAAACATTTTATTTTTATTTTTCAAGAGATTTAAACATGGGCATATAATATTAGCCCATGTTTGTATTAATATAACAAAAAAAATCAAATCAACATTGGTTCAGGTATTGTGGAGCTTAACGTGCATAAGCGAACAGACAAACAGACAAAATTTTAAAGATTTTAATATATAAGTTAGTCAACTATAACTATGTGCAGCCGATGGCGGTTGGTTAATTTTTTTCTTTAATAAGGCCTTTGATTACATACATACATATAATCACGCCTCTTTCCCGTAGGGGTAGGCAGAGACCAGTTCTTTCCACTTGCTACGATCCTTACATACTTGTTTTGCTTCGTCCACTTTCATTATTCCCTTCATACATGCTCTACGGTTTAGGGTACTCTTGACCTGGCCTTTGATTAGGTCACAATAATTTGCCTTTCGACTATTGTCGTGGGCCACTTCTAACAGAACCATATTATACTTACCAGGAGTGGTTAAAGGTAATATTAGTAAAAGGTTAAAGGTAATATTAATATATTTACAAATAAATTCATTTCAATAAAGCATGCACACTTACATAGTAAATTTTTTCAAAAATTTTAATCCATAGGGAAAGAAAAAAATATACAATATTGTTGCGGTTTACATTATTATTTAACTATTGACTCCACACTAGGCCAGGCCTGTCCTGTGGAGGTCAGATTTACATTTTACCAAAAGTAAAGTAAAGTAAAGTAAAGTTACAGCCTATATACACGTCCCACTGCTGGGCACAGGCCTCCTCTCATTTCTGAGAGGGTTTTGGGGCAAGGAAAGGTCCGCCGCGCTGCCCCAATGCGTGTTGGCGAACTTCACATGTCTTCGGAATATATTTTTTTTCTTATTTGGCAGACATGCAGGTTTCCTCACGATGTTTTCCTTCACCGCCGAGCACGTGGTAAATTAGCACTTAACATTACAATTAACAATTTCATTGGTGCCGGCGGGGATCGATCCCGGGTTTCTCGCGTACTGTGAAACTTACAGCGAGCGCTAACCATCTGAGCTACCACGGTTCTCTACTTACCAAAAGTGAAGCCGGCGTTTACACATATATCATTACATAATTAAAATTTAATTTTATTATAAATAATGGAAATAATGGTATAAATTATATTTATTAAATGACCTGAATAACATAATAATCACGAATAACAAGTATTTGACTACGTTGTATTTAACATTTTTGATTCTAATTTAACAAAGGTTATATTATTAGTTTTACAAATTTGATTACCTCACATTTTTAATTTCAAATAGTGAGAAAGAAATTTGAAAGTGCAAGATGCTTCATGTTTCAAAATCATTGAATAGGTTTTATGAAGTTTTCGGTAAATTCGTAGCTCCAAGACTGAAGATGTGATTTGGTAATAGTTTTTGCTTGTGAAAGAGTGTTCTCACGAATATCACATAGCTTAATAGTTATTTTATAAATAAAAGGGAAAATATAAAATTGAAATCGTTCAGAAAATTTTGTCTTGACATAATTTGTTTTTATCTTATGAGTTCGTTTTTTATCGTGTATATTGGAGCGAGCTCAAAACTTATAATAAGAGGCAATGTTTACAGCTTTGCCAGTATTTAAAAATAAAAACTAACCCTGTTAATTGCGGCGCTATGACTATTGTAACTAGCGATCCGCCCCGGCTTCGCACGGGATCACAACTGCACCAACTACCGGGTCCAATTGTGAATCTAAACCAGTCAGTCACACACAAAAATTTCATCAAAATCGGTCCGCTCATTTTCGAGTTTATGCGAGACTAACAGACAGCAATTGATTTTCATATATATAGAGATTAGAAGATACGTAGGATACACTGAAAGTGCTGCGCTCCTGATTGCTCATGAATGTTTGAATTTCGAATGTTATTTTTTAACACATAATAATTTATTGATTAGTATAATTTTTAGCGCGAAGTTGCATATCAATTGTTTTAATCACAAGTATTTTTTCAAAAATGGTTTGGTATGGTATTAAAGTTCAAATTGACTTTTAAGTATTATAACGAATCTTTTGTTTTGAAATATAGGTAAGTGTGTAATACTAAGGTCACTCAATTGTTTTGTCTTCCCAGAACCCCTCAACTAACACTTAAACTTTATGTTGACTTTTAAATATTATTACGAATCTTTTGTATGGGAATATAGAAAAAGTGTTATTCTTAGACTTTTTTAGGCAATTTTTTAAATTTTTCTCTCCGTAAGGACTATCTTCGTACTTCAAGGAATATTATAAAAAAAGAATTAGCGAAATCGGTTCAGCTGCTTTCGAGATTTGCGCCTAGCAACACATTCAGCGATTCATTTTTATATTATAGACTAGCTGTTCCCCGCGACGTCGCCCGCGTGGAGTTATTTTTCGCGGAACCCTAAAATAAAAGCAGCCCAATTTACTCCTTATAACATCAGCTATCTGCCAGTGTGTATAAATATTGACATTAATATTTATACGATACTAACGTCACTCAATTGTTTTGCCTTCCCGGAACCCCTCCACTAACATTTAAACTTTATGGTATGGTATTAAAGTTCAAATTGACTTTAAAGTGTTATTACGATTAGACTTTTCAGACATTTTTTTTAATTTTTTCTCTCCGTAAGAACCATCTTCGTACTTCAAGGAATATTATAAAAAAAGAATTAGCGAAATCGGTTTAGCTGATCTCGAGATTTGCGCTTAGCAACACATTCGGCGATTCATTTTTATATTATAAAGATTACTGTTAGTGTTGACAAATGAAACAATTTAGTAAAGATCACACGAGTTCCTTGGTATTTATACATGGCTGGCATTCTGATTGCATCGTTGGTCTAGTGATCGTAAAAGCGGTTGCTAATCGTGAGGTCCTGATTTCGAATCCCGGGTCGGACCATAATCAGTTATTGGAATTTTCTGACAATAAATTCTCAGTAGCAGCCCGGAGTCAGGAATAGTTAGCGGTGTGTTCCACCCCCGTGCCTCGGAATGCACGTAAAGCCGTTAGGTACTGCGCTTGATCTCTCTCCGGTCGTGTCGGATTACCATTCGAATTATGAAATTCGGTCTGAAAGACATAACATATATTATTCACTGACTTTTTGTTTGTGTGTTACGCGATATCTTAGTCAATTGTGAACTATTACTATTACTAGAGAGAAATGTTTGCCCCTAAGGTGACAAGGTGAAGTATTTTATTGTTACTATTTAGATATGCTGATATTCCTTAATCCACTCAAAAATGTACAAAATTATGTTTTAATAAAAAGTTAAAGCGGAATTCAAAGAACTAAGCGCCAACTTTTCAATCTTTAGTTATAAAATTTATTTATAGTATAAAAGACAACATAAACGAATTAAAAATAACAGTTGAACGAATAAAAAAGTTCCTGACCTGACGATTGAACTGCTTCAGAATATAATTTTTTTTTAGTTTTTTGAAGTTTGCTTTTACTTTTTATTGAATTGTTTTTTACATACATTACTTTTATACTTTTTATTTTTTTTCATTAAAAAGTTAAAAGTTAAAGTTAAAGCCTATATTTTTTTTATAGGATCGGGTGACAAACGAGCACACAGTCCACCTGATGGTAAGTGGATACTGTGACCCATAGACATCTACATCTATCCTCAATAAAGACTCAAGATGCAGATGCGTTGTCACCCGTGAGGACTAAGATGGAATGCCTCTTTGCCAGTAAAAAGGGTCTCCGGTTCTCTACACTCACCATACGAAACACAGCAGCGTTAAGCTGCTATTTTACGCTGGTTTTCTGTGAGAGCGTGGTCCTTCCCCGTTCGAGCCAACCCATTCGTGCTACAACCATAATATAGCTGCAGCATGGCTCTACCACGTAGGAAATACGTTCAACTGCTGGATGCAGGCCTCCTCTCATTTCTGAGAGGGTTTTAGGGCAAGGAAATGCACGCCGCGCTGCCTTAATGCATGTTGGCGAACTTCATATGTCTTTGAAATATTTTTTTTCTTATTTCCCAGACATGCAGGTTTCCCCATAATGTTTTCCTTCCCGCTGAGCACGTGGTAAATCAGCACTTGAAATTGAAATTAACAATTTCATTGGTCCCGGCCGGGAACGAATCGATTGGTACTGTTTTGGTTATTAGGAAGGAATTGGAAGTCAAGACTAGAAATGAGTTGGAAGGTGACTTGAACTTTAGGCCTAGTCAACTGAATAGCCTATCATGTAGAGGATGTCATGGGGGTCATGGTTGAAGAGTGGCAAAAAGTTCTCATTACACTCCTAGGGGGCCAAAAACCAAAAAATTTAAAATTCTTATTTCGGCTATAACTCCGCCTCCTTTGGAGGTTCTTACACAGTTGTTACTTCCCGCACCCCACTAGTTTATTATATATGTATAAATAATTTTTAGAGTATTTTATATTTCAAAAATAATGCATAATGCTTATTCAACTTTAATATAAAATCATTTTATTTAACATACCAACTGCAATAAATTGGACATTGTATTGAATGACGTTTCAGATTTCGCTGTAACATAAGCTTCTCTCGAATAAATTTCGTTGAAGTTGCCTGTATTGAGAACATCGATATTGCACACGTATTGGGTTGTCGTTCTTTCAGTTCTGTGTAGTTTCAGTTGAGCTTTTGTAGACTTTGTTACAAAATAAATCCCAAATGTAACAGTCTCCACGAATTACACGTGTCGCAAAAATCAGCAACGTCTAGCGTTGTCATAAATGTACAGTAGCAGCCTGCATTTTATGTTATTTTTTATTATTATAAGCCCGAGCCACAGTCCACCTGAGGATTAGTGGATACTCTACAATCACTGCTTTTCTTTTACGAGTAGCTTAATTATTTGCATACTATTAAGTACAGTTTTCAAATGTTTGTCTGTGTCCGGGGTAATCTTTGGATTGTGATAAAACTTCACGAACAAATATTTGATACAGAGTACTTGAAGATTTTTTTAAAATCGAAAAATTGAAAAAATAAATGGTCTTCAATTTGATTATCTCAAATCAAAAAATGTCACATTCCTCTGCTACAACCTCTGAATGTCGAGACATAAATAATAAATAAATAAAAGTTTGGTGATAATAGAAAATGTTATCTATCTATATCGGCGGCTCCGTGGCGCAGTGGTTCGAATCCCGCACGGAATATGTATTTGTATGGCCTGCAAATAATTGTTCCAGGTTTGGATGTTTGTCTTTGTGCAATTTATATTTGTAAACTACCTCCACGATACAGGAAAAAATCCTAATGTGGGGGTAACGTTATTTAAAAAAGAAAAAAAAGAAAAATTTGCATCCTTGCATCATTTGAGACGGGGTTAGTGAAATAACGACGTTGTTACACGGCGTTCTGATATCCAATTTCATTTAATAGACATGTTTCCTTGGATTAAAATTCGCTAACATGGTTACCCTATTATAGCCCGACTGTACTTCAGGATTAAATAGTTTTCCGCCCCTCGTGTATTTCATCAGTTTTCATTCGGGCTCTGAATTTATTAATTATTCCATTTTAAGGTGGCACAAGTCGCGGGCTCGAACTCGCTGGTGGGCGCGGCCAAAAAGCACGCTGTCTCACCTGGCATCGTGCCCGACAGAGATAGTATCAGTGATGAGCATATCGACACTAGTATTCACGCATGTCTTGTTCGTACGGTGTTCCGAACCGTTAGAATAAAAACGAAGTTACACGAACACGATGCAACATCTATACTAATATAATAAAGCAGAAGAGGGTTTTTGTTTGTTTAAACGTGCTAATCTCTGGAACTACCAGTCCGATTTGAAAAATCTTTTTTTGGATATTATAGCCAGATTCATGTTGAATAGTATAGGCTATACAGCATTAGGCTATATATCTCAGCTAGCCTATATTTGTTAAGGAAGTCAGAAGAAAAAGCGCTGTTATGGTTCGGGATACGTAAATACAATGTTCTAGAAAAATATAGATCTTTACTCCGTCTAAAAAAAGTCCGCGATACCATATGTCTATTTCTTATATATAAGCCACAATTAGGCATTTTGTGACAAAAAAAATGAAAATTTAATTATTAGGCACCTTACGAACCAAAGTTACTTCATTATCAAGACAATTTTATGAAGATAAACTTCGTTCCTTATACCATGTTTATATAGTACATAGTTTAAGAGATAATGTAAAATTAAAATAATTCAATACCTACTTGGCTTGACGCGCAAACAACGCATAACCCCTAGCACGGTGCGAACTGAGAAGCCAGTATTGAAAGCTTCTATGAGCGAGGTTAGGTTAGCCGTTAGTTCAATCGTTATCTATATCTACACAAATAAATAAAATTGAAGTGTCTGTTTGTAATGTCAAAATAACAGCTTTTTACTAATTGCGTATGAAACTGTATACGGTACATATAACATTAACACAATTTTTAACATTTTTGTATGTCTGTCAGTCTGTTTGTTGCGGTTAATTTCCAAAACGGCTGGACCGACTTTGGCGGGACTTTCACTAGTAGATAGCTAATGTTATAAGAAGTAACTTAGCCTGCTTAAATTTTAGAAAAATTATTAGGTGTCTTTGCAACAATATTAACGCCCTAAACTAAACGCGGACGAAGTCGCGAGGTACAGCCAGTAGCTAAAATAAATTCAAAATTAATTGAGTACTTTTATCTATCTCCCGGGTGAGCGTAGCAATGATTAGTTACATCTTTATTTCTGAACTCTTTCATTTCACGTTGCTATGGTATTTTGAAAGTTTAAATTTAATTGATTAATAAGTATAAGAGGTTGATAGCAAATTTATCAAGAATCATTTCTTGCCTACACACTTTTCATGTATCGTGTACGTTTTTCTTTAAAACTGGAAAAAACCGCGCATAATATGCCGACAGATAAAATAAAAGTACTCCATTAATCATGACAATTTTTCCATACATTACAATCAAATAAAATATTTGATTGCAATTATAAAATGCTTGAACTAGGTGTCATGTCATGCCACGCATCTCGGACACGTGATGACGCGGGTGAAACCGCGAAATTATTAGGTATACCTCTGTGGCTCTATATACCTAATATAGATTGCTTATTTTATTATGTTTAGTTTTCCCCGAGTGGTCATGCAGCAATCACTCAAGAGTTCGGCTTCGAACGTGTGTAACTCGATAATTATCCCACGGCAACGAAATACCTGAATAAACGGTATCATAATATATGATATTTGGCAGCTCCGTGGCGCAGTGGCTTAGCAATGAATTGTTGTACTGGGAGCCGCGGTTTCGAATCAATCGAACAAGTATTTGTATGGTCTACAAATAATTGTTCCGGGTCTGGATGTTTGTAAACTGCCTCCACGATACAGGAGAAAATCCTAGTGTGGGGTAACGTTTTTTTGAAAAAAAAAATTCCGGACTATAGCCTATCTCTGAGCAAAATATCATCCAGATCCCTTCAGCCGTTCTGGCGTGATTGAGTAACATACATCCATTCATCCGTCCATCCAAATATTCAAACTTTCGCATTTATAATATTTAGATAATAATCGTAATTGGTCTGCCTACCTATAAATTGTTTTCAAAAATACTTACTTACCTGTCTTCTTATTTTTTTATATATACTCAATATCACTAAACGTAAGCACAGGTTTTTATCAAGACAAGTGACCCATCAAGATTGTTTTCTTAGTACTGACGTACCTACCTAAAGTTTACAATTTTGTGGCCACGACGCGGCGAGGTTTTGTGACATTTTGTTGTATTGTAGATTGTAGGTATCTAGGTAATAACAGTAGGTACCTATGAAAATCCCACATAATATACTTTGTTTATCCGCCGCAAAAGTCGTCTAATAAATAATTAAACTGTTTTGTAATTCTTTATTTATTTATAACACTGGCATTGAGAGCCGTGGTAGCTCAGATGGTTAGCGCTCGCTGTAAGTATCACATTACGCGAGCAACCCGGGTTTGATCCCCGTCGGCACCAATGAAATTGTTGCAATTTTATATAGTAATCAAATATAGACTTTACTTTTTTTACTTTTATAATTATATTATATTACAGACGAAAATTTTAAAATATTGTCTGTCGTCCAAAACGCATCATCTCTTTCAATTATATCAATTTCCATGCCGTCTTTTGTCTTTGGCGCCCAAATTACAAAATAGCAAAACTTTTCGTTTCGAATAAAACTCGAATATTATAAGCGCGCGTCACCGCCTGTGCATGTGTGTGTAAGCATCGTCCTCCCGCACCGCACCGGGGGAGACATTATTCAGTGAGATGCACGATAATTCATAGTAACATGCGCGCGTAAAAAAATACGAAAAGGCCTTTGGAAGAAGGGGTTTTATGACAAAACCACTGCATTAATCAATTACAAATAAAATTTATTGAGTTCTTCGATAATTGACCTGTGTCGGTACCGACTTTGTTTTGGAAATTTTACACTTCTTTTATTACTAATTTACGCCCAAAGTTGTGTTAAAATTGGCAATAAAAACGAATCTTTGGTAGCTCGTAACTTTTTAATAACATTTTATTTTACTATTCTGTTTCCGTACAGACAAATTTAATAATGAGACAAAACGATATCATGTTTAATTTTGGATGTACACTGTCAAACAGCGGAGTAAAACCCCTCCGAAATTTCTATGGAAATAATGTCGACTAGTGTCACCTTAAGCTGCTACATTGTTGTGAAAGTTCTCTTTGTACACGGTGTAGCGTTTGCCGTAGCGTATCGTAGCTTTTCGTAGGTAATGTTCGTAGCATACTCATGAAAAACCGTAGGCCTTCGTTTCATTCATTTTTATTTTAACATACTTTTAATATTGTCAACTAAGCTTTTTAACAAGTTTAACGTTTTTTAATAGTTTTATTTACCAAACCAAATGAAATATTCAATGAATATAATATAGACATAATACATAAATAATATCTTATTTCCTACGTGCTACGTGGTTGTACTCCTTATCTCCCTAGGAGTCTGTCTGGTTGGGTACCACTCTCTTATGTATTTATGCCGCCAAACATGCTTGCACTGTTGTGCTCCGGCCTGAAGGGTATAGAAACAATATAATTACCGGCTGTGACGCGTAACTGTCTTTGTTTCTGCAAAAAAAATATTTTTATGAAGCAATTTATTTATATTAAAAAAACTTAACATCTGATCTAAAATATTTTTTTTCCAAAAATTTTACTTTATGTTGGTAATACAGAAATTGGTCTAAAATTAGTAAGGTCTAATGTACTACCAGATTTATATAAAGGTATTACTTTACTATGTTTCATTAGATCAGGAAACACACCAGATTCGACGATTGTATTAAAAATTGTGGCTATATAAGGTGCTACAGTATCTATTATAGATGCAATAACTTTAACAGAAATCCCCCGTAAGTCTGCCGTTTTCTTAACATCAATAATTTTAAAATATTTAATCATATCTTCTGGCAATACTCTATGAAATTTAAAAGTATTTCAACAAGGCGTTTTTACGTTTTGTTTAAGCAATGATTCGGCAACAGCAGGAGAAGAATTTAATGATTTTGTTGTCAGAAAAGGAATATCAGTAAAATATTTCTCAAAAGCCATAGCAACTTCTTGATCAGATTGAGTTAAATTATTGTTAATATTCAATTGAAAATTCGAGTTCCGTGATTTGACCTTGCCCGTTTTACTATAAATTATACTCCATGTCATTTTAGTTTTATCGGATGCAGTTTTAATTTTGTTGCTTAAATGTAAAGCATTAGCTGTAGAGCATATTTTTTTAAATTTTAGAATATGTTTTTACATACTCTTTAAATATAACACTATGATTATATGATCTTTCATTATAAAGCTGGTATAACGTTCGTCTACTTTTATAAATTCCTACTTTCGCCCATTCATTAAATGATTTGCGACTGCTTATAGAGACAGGTTTCAAAGTAAATATTCATACAAATAATAAGCACTATTTTTAAATGAAAGTGATGGAAGTCCTTTTACTATGTTACTTCTAAACATCTCCAAATGATACGAAACGCGTTCAAGATGAAGGTTCGGGAACACTTAATTAATAAATTACCAGATTCATCTACGACTTTTGTTTATTTATGTTATTTATTCAGTTAGTTAGTTATTCAGCGATTCATTTTTATATTATAATATATATATATATATATATATATATATATATATATATATATATATATATATATATATATACTTCTATATTATAATATAACAATGAATCGCTGAATGTGTTGCTAGGCGCAAATCTGGAAAGCAGCTGAACCGATTTCGCTAATTCTTTTTTTATAATATTCCTTGAAGTACGAAGATGGTTCTTACGGAGAGAAAAATTTAAAAAATTGCCTAAAAAGACTAAAAATAATACTTTTCTATATTCCCATACAAAAGATTCGTAATAATATTTAAAAGTCAATTTGAACTTTAATACCATACCATAAAGTTTAAGTGTTAGTGGAGGGGTTCTGGGAAGACAAAACAATTGAGAGACCTTAGTATCATATACTTAAATATTAATGTCAATATTTTTCAATATTTATACACACTGGCAGATAGCTGATATTATAAGGAGTAACTTGGGCTGCTTTTATTTTAGGGTTCCGCGAAAAATAACTATATATATTATATATTTTATTTCATTATGTGTATATTTGAATAACTTTATGAGTTTATATACATCTGACATTATAATATGTCCTTAAGTATTATACATTTTTATTATCTTAGTTATTTTATATTTATTTTATATATATATTTTTTTATTTTTGTGATGTACCATTTATATCTTATGTATTTTATTTCCATGTATTACATTTTTTTGTTATTTTAGTTTAGTATTCGCATAGTAACTTTTTATTACACCTTTTTCATTCTATCTCTGCGTCATCCCAAGGTATACTGGTAGAGAATGCCTTAGACATTAAGTCCGCCTATATACTATATGTGTATCATCATTATCATCATTACAGCCCTTCACAAGTCCACTGCTGAACATAGTACTCCCCCAAAGAATGCCACAAAGCACGGTCCTGAGCCACCTGCATCCATCGACTTCCTGCAAATCTTACCAGGTCGTCACTCCATCTAGTGGGGGGACGCCCTACACTTCGCCTGCCGGTACGAGGCTGCCACTCGAGAACCTTTCTTCCCCATCGGTTGTCGGTTCTTCGAGCTATATGGCCGGCCCATTGCCACTTCAGCTTACTAATCCGTTGGACTATGTCGGTCACTCTGGTTCTACTGCGGATATCCTCATTTCTGAGTTTATCACGCAGAGAAACTCCGAGCATAGCCCTCTCCATAGCTCGCTGAGCGACCTTGAGCTTCCTCATCCGGCCAGCAGTGAAGGACCACGTCTCAGTTCCGTATGTCGTCACTGGCAACACGCACTGGGTGTACAGTCTCGTTTTCAAGTTTTGAGGTATACCTGACGAGAAGATGTGCCGTAATTTCCCGAACGCTGCCCAACCGAGTTGAATCCGTCGATTGACCTCTCGGTCGAAGTTGGACTTACCTAGTCGGACTATTTGTCCCAGGTAAACATACTCTTCAACAACTTCGAGCTTAGTGTTCCCAACAACTACCGGCACAGGTGTGACATGGACATTAAACATGATCTTTGTTTTGTCCATGTTCATCTTAAGACCTATCCGTTGGGAAACACTATTGAGGTCATTGAGCATAGTGCTTAGGTCCTCCAGCGATTCTGCCATAAGGACTATATCGTCGGCAAATCGAAGGTGAGTGATGTACTCGCCATTGATGTTGATACCGTATCCTTTCCAGTCCAGAAGCTTGAAAACATCTTCCAATGCAGCGGTGAAGAGTTTCGGGGATATGACGTCACCCTGTCTTACACCTCTCTGCAATTGGATAGGTTTCGTACTCTGGTTCTGTACTCGGATAGCCATCGTAGCCCTACTGTACAAGCACTTCAACACTTCGATATACCGACAGTCAACTTGGCATCGCTGAAGGGACTGCAGCACCGCCCAAATTTCGACGGAATCAAAGGCTTTCTCATAGTCCACATACGCCAGACATAGTGGCAAATTGTACTCCTCGGACTTCTGTACAATTTGCCGAAGGGTATGTATGTGGTCTATGGTGCTAAAGCCTTTTCGGAAACCGGCTTGTTCGGGAGGCTGGAAGTCGTCAAGTCTGCGCGCGAGACGATTCGTAATGACTCTCGAAAACAGCACGTAGACGCGGCTCAGAAGGGAAATCGGTCTGTAGTTCTTCAAGAGAGCGTTGTCGCCTTTCTTGAAGAACAAGACCACCGCACTTCTGCTCCACGCCTCCGGTGTAATGCCACCATGGAGGACGGAATTAAAGAGCTTCTGAAGGACTTCAAGTACCGGTTTTCCACCCGCTTTCAGAAGCTCCGCTGTATTTCCATCCTGGCCTGGGGCCTTGCCGTTTTTAAGGTGCTGGAGAGCCATTCTAATCTGGCTCAGACTGACGTCCGGGATATCATCGGAATAATGTCGGATAAGACTCGCTCTTGGATCGTTACTCACACTTGCGTGTGGCTCCAACGATGACGTGTACAGCTGCCCATAGAACCTCTCAATCTCACTCAAAATCTCAGGTGCCCCGGAAACGATGCTGCCACATTCGGTCTTCAGCTTTGACAGTTGGCTCTTTCTGGCAGACAGATCTCTGGCAAAGACTTTGGAGCCTTGGTTCCGCTCGATCGCTTCTTCAATACGAGCTGTATTGAAGTTGCGTAAGTCCCGCCGCATGCATTTGGAGATCTGTCTGTTCAGTTGCCTGTATGCTGTCAAATCTGTTGAAGAACGTAGCTTCATCTCCCGTCTAACAGCCATGAGATTAAGAGTGTGATTGGAGAGTTTTTGTGTTCTTCTGCGGCGGGTCTTGCAGAACTTAGCTCCGACCGCATGGACAGTTTCCACGAGCTTGTCATTCAAATCGTCCACTTCATTGCAGTCTTCTAGGCACTGAAAACGGTTTTGCAACTCGAGCTGAAAGGTTTCGGGACTTTGGATTAGAGCACGAGGGGGACGGAGCGTTGACTTCATTAGACGAGACCTCTCCAACTTAACGTTTAGGTTCAGTGTGCCTCTAACCATTCGGTGATCGCTGCCGGTTTTCACCCTCGCGATCACTGAGACATCACTGAACAGTTGTCGTCTGGTCGTCATAATGAAGTCAATCTCATTTTTTGTCGAACCGTCGGGGCTCGACCAGGTCCACTTCCTGTGGGGCCGCTTCTGGAAGAAAGAGTTCATCATAAAGAGTCCCTCTTTCTCCATGAAGTCGGCCAGCTGCAGGCCCCTTGGGTTCCGTTGCCCTATTCCAAATTTCCCCACTTTCAGCTCACCGTTCTCTCTTGTGCCTAGTTTTGCATTGAAGTCTCCCATTAACACCGTATATTGGGTTTTGGAGGAATGCAGGGCTCTAGAGATATCCTCATACATTTCCTCCACCTCCTGATCGGGGTGTGCCGAGGTTGGTGCGTAAACCTGTATGACCTTCAGCGAATACCGTTTGGTGATTCTGAGTATAAGGTACGCAACCCTCGTCGACACACTCTCAATCTTTACAACGTTGTTAACGAGAGACTTGTGGACGATAAATCCGACACCTCCTTGGGACAGATGGTCGCCCTCCCGGTGATAGAGCAAGTTGCCGGATTCGAGGATTACCGTGTCCTCCCCCTCTCTTCGGACTTCGGATAATCCTATAATATGCCAGCGTAACTTGTCTATCTCTTCTTCCAGCTCCACAATCTTCTCGTCAGTCCTCAGTGTGCGTGCGTTGTATGTTGCCAGGTCGAGTCGTTGTAGGTGGCAACCGAACCTCCACCGGAGATTCTTAGCACCCCCTGCCCCGCCGTTACCATGGTCGCCACCGTAGCCAGGAATAGCGGGGCCGCCGGGGACTGGGGGCCGTCTCTTCGTAACTTTCATTATGGGGGGTATATTGCCATAGTTGCCACGCTTGGCGAGCGGGTTGGCAACCGCAGTTTTTTATATATATGTGTATATGAAGTTTTAAATAAATTAATATAGAAATATTTTTTTCTCTATTGAAGTAGCTGACCATCTGGTGATTTCCGAAATTAAAAGTTAAATTATAATCTTTTAGCAAGTATTAAATAACATATTGACATAAAAAGTAAAACCTTATAAGGCAATTACATTTGCTGTAAGATCGTATAAAAGTATAAAAAATCTGTTTGATGTGTCCATTAATCTTATTATTCTGTTTTCTACTCATTTTACAAAACAAAAGCAGAGAGGGTGAGAGTTTATTCCTAAATTGACTGTCCAACTGAAGTTTCTAGTCGTCCTTCAATTTGTATACAAATAGCTTATTACACAAATAGCTGGCTGATCCTCGCTAAGTTAGTTTGAACCTTATCTTGTCCTTGCTAAAGCAATAGAGTTTGTAGAGTTAGTAGTTGTACTCGTCTAACATTTTTCTTCCAAGAAATTTGAGAGTTCAAAGCCTTCGCTACTCGAATAACAACCTGTTACTCGTACATCTTATGCAAATGACAACATCTCATCTCTGACCTTTTTATAGATAAGTATTTCTTCACTAAAGGGTTCTTAATCGAACAAGAATATGGTAATGCTGTCATTTATATTATATTATGCAATTATATTATGCAAAAAAATAACAATGTGTCCGTTGGCTTCTTTATCTAAAATAGTTTAAAGCTTGTAATAAACAAAAATTTGTAACGAGTACAAAGCACGTCTAACACCAACAAAATATCCATTATTATACGTATTGAATTAGAATCTTGGGTTCCCTGCAAACATAATATAATATAACATAACATTAACTCTCCTGCTCGTTACTCAGAAGTTTTTTTTATAGAACAAGGGTGACAAATGAGCACACAGCCCACCTGATGGTAAGTGGATGCTGTGACTCATAGACATCTACATTTATGTTCGTTTAAGAATCAAAATGCAGCTACGTTGTCACCCCCTGAGGACTTAAATGGAATACCTTTTCCTAGTAAAAAGGGTTTCCGGTCACACTCACTATATGAAACACAGCAACATTAAGCTGCTATTTCATGCTGGTAGTCTGTGAGAGCGTGATCCTACCCCGGTCGATCCGACCCATTTGTGTCCCCTAACCTCTGCTTTTAAGTATCTTCAATTATTGACTTCCATTTGGTACGCTCCTGACACACGTCTCTTGCATCTTTCACTTCCATATAGCTACGCATAAATGTTCGTCGGTTAAGGATACTCTTAATTTTGCTCAATAATATTTCATCAATTTGGTAAATAAACTTCACCATCTAGGCCGTACCTTTCCGGCACCGCCACTAACATCAGCGACATAAATTTCTTTTGTTTTTTCTTTCCTCATTTAAATTTTTTACAACAGTCAATTTCTTGGAAATCTCACTTATCTCTTATCACACTATTTCTCACCCTGTCATTTAGAGATATGGTTGCTTTTCTACAGAATTAATTTTTATCTCACGTTTCTTCTGATGCAACCTATTTTCTTTGCCATAGATTAAGGTAAGAGTTAACACAAAAAAATATAATTATAAAGAGGAACCTTTTATATATTATTATCGCTATCGACAAAAAAGTCTTGGATTGAACCTCTCCCGTTGTAGGAAAGATTTGTCTCAATTATCACACTTAACAGGAAGATGAAAAGATCCTAAAAAAATTCATATAAATTTACGAATGGGGATAGATAGATAAATAGAAAATTCTTTATTGCACTCAAATAAAATAAACCGGCCAAGTGCGAGTCGGACTCGACCACCGAGGGTTCCAAATAAATCCGTAGGTATATAAACTTATACACCTACGGATTTGATAAATTATTAAAAATATTTTTATATTATATGATATAACTAAAAATTGATGCTTTTCGCAATTTTTTCTCTATCTGTGCTATAATACGTTGCTTCGTACCAAATCTTAAGATTCTGAATTCACGGGAAGTACCCTGTAGGTTTTGATTCCCTTGCGAATGTCGAAAATTTGCGGCATTATCGGCTGTATCTTTTGATTGCATTGGCTTAGAAGTTTGATTTTTTCACAGCTCCAAGGGACAGTAAACTTGAGTATTTGATATGAATTTCAGCTTGATATCTCCAAACGTTCCTGAGAAAAAGGGTCTTGACAGACAGACAGACAGACGGACAACAAAGTGATCCTATAAGGGTTCCGTTTTTTCCTTTTAAGGTACGGAACCTTAAAAAATGGTACAAAGGGCAACTTAATGCCGAAAAGGGTCTGCCAGCTACCGTAGTGGTGGTAGTGTGGTAAGAGCTGTGGGTAGAGCTGCAGGAGAAAAGACTCATTTCCATAATAATTTTTTTATATTTACGCGACTACACATTAAATGAAACTAATTTTTACGGATTTTATCGCGTTTAATTTAACTTTATACTTCCCGACGTTTCGGGTGATTTACAGCATCCATCCATCCATCCATCTCTTCTATTGAAATTAGGATGTCTTTTAATTTCAATAGCCTCGCGAATCATCCTTGGTAGGAATCGGTGTTCTTTTGCGAGAATATGTTGTCTATCAAATCTAATGTAATGGCGTGGACGATCTTGAACATGTTCACACACTGCAGATTTCCCGGAACGTCGGTGCTTCAAGTCAGCTTTTCGTTCCTTCACGCGGGTTTTAGTAGACCTTTATGTTTGTCCTATGTAAGAGAGACCACATTCACAATCCAGCTTGTACACTCCTGCATCTTGTAGAGGAATATGACACTTGACGGATAGTAAAAATTGACTAATCTTCTTCGGCGGCTTGAAGTATGTCTTAATGGAAGCTCGGTTCAAGATGTAGCCAACCTTGTCTGTGACTCCTCTGACATAGGGTAGTATAGAAGGCACACGCTCAACTGTGGCCGGCCCACTCGGTCACTGTGACGTAGGCACGGGACCCGAAGCTTGTCTTGCAATACTAGCTCGACGTGCTGAAGCTCGGCGGCCAGATGTTTTCTGTCACAGATCCTTCGTGCTCTCTGAAACAAAGTGTTACCCACGGTAGCTAACTGTACCGATGATGGTGCGATTCACCATTTAAATATCGGTTGGTATGAGTCTTTTTCCTATACACAGTGTGACCAATAGTGTTATCAGGATTTCGGATGACCAAAACATCTACGAAAGCTAAAGAATTGTTTGCCTCTAACTCCATTGTGAATTGTATTTTAGATTTTATGGAATTAAGGTGATCTAAAAATGCAGTTACTTTGTAAGATGGTAAAATTGTAAATGTGTCGTCTACGTACCGCTTGTAGAATCTTGGATTTACAGGAGCAGTAGAAAGCCCTTCTGGCTTTCTCCCCAAAGTCCTCCATGAATACGTCGGTGACTATGGGAGATACAGGTGAGCCCATTGCCACACCATCTACTTGCTTGTAGAACTCTTCCTTCCACAATACATAGCCAGGTGTGAGGCAGTGTTTGAGTAAAACTGCATATTCTGTAGGCATGTTGTTATCTTCTAGCTTCCTAGTTACTATTTAGATGCAGTCTTCAATAGGTAAGCATGTGAATATTGACTCAACATCAAAACTGACTATAGTTTCATTGTCAGCGAGATATAGGTCATCATATCTCACTAACAAAATGGTGTGAATCCTTTGTGTGTGCTCTGGTGTGTCCTCTCAGTGGTGACAATATTTTTCCTAAGTGTTGAGCCAACTTATAAATTGGTGAATCGATCTGGCTTACTATGGGACGTAGTGGAGCGTTTGGTTTGTGTATTTTCGGTAACCCATACAACCTCGGTGGTTTGGCATATGTTGGTGTTGTCGAATTTACGTCGAGATGTAATTTTTCGGAGTATTTCTTTATTAAGTCGGTAATAACAATTTTTTGCCTCGTTTCCAGTAGAAAATGTCTCCGGTTCACTACAATAACAATGCGAAACACAGCAGTATTACGTTTTTAATATATTATTTCATTTAAGTTCACTTTTTACCGAAGAAATACAAGGTAAAATAAGAAACAAAGTCCTCCCCATCTCATTTATTAAAAAGCAGAGAAAAAAACAATATGCTCGGCCGAAATGCCTGCGAATATTAAATAGCAAATTTGTTGAAATTGATAAATTCGCCGGAGGTCTTGTTGATCAGTTTCAATATTGAATTTGAAATCGTGTCGACGTCTCAAATTATTCGTTAGTTACAAAAGCTGGCAACGATCAAATGGCTCTACAAACTCAATAAATCTAATTGGAACGTAGAACCTTTGTTGCAGCTAGGTTTAAATTAGAGGCTGTAGCGGAAATGCTTGGAACCAGAGATAAAGTTTTTCTTGTGAGGTGTGCGATACATCATTTTAAAGTCATTTATTTAAAAGAAATGTGTGCAGTTCGCACGCAGTGGAAGTGAAACATGCAAATTAATTGAAATATTTCACACCACAATGATTTATATAACATGTCAATTTTCGAGCACATAAAATATAAAATAAAAGTTTAATTTTATAACAAATAAATGTTACAATCTCTATTTTTAGACATTTAGGGCATAATAATACACTAAATGTAATAAATCAAACAAAAAATATTTTCTTTCGAGTTAAACTGCTTTGTAATCTACTGTATCTACTTAATTTTATAGGTAAATTAATTTTATCAAACAAATATTGATTGACTGTTAAGGTGGAACCTAAAATAGGCGCTAGATGGCCACGACTAATTTAATATCTATTTCATTCTTTCGCAGGCATAATCCTATAGATGGTATATGTTTGTCTCTTTTTAGTGTCGCTTTTTCGTTCCATCGAATTTCAAAGCACAACGATTCTAAAAAAATGTTCACTTCAAAAATATAGGTACAGTTTACTCACATTAAGAAAATATATAATATAAAAGTTTATATTCAAACACTCGTTACAAAATATTTTGATGGTATTAATCATTTATTCAAAACCGTATAGTGGTGGAGTAAGAATAGCAACTACCCGCAAATTATCCCGCGGGTATCGTAAGAAACGAATATAATACATCCTATATTTAGGCTGTAACTTTAATCATGAGCAAATATCTCAATGGGAATAATCTAGAAAGGCAGACATGTTACATGTTTACAGACCCTTTTGCAAAATGACTTAGTGTTTTAGGGTGGCTCCACACTTCACTTGTTTTTTTTTTAAGAATAAAGCAATAAGAGCATTCATATATATATATATAAATAAAATCTGCCCTTGATTGAGAATGTCAACCCTAATGATAAGAAGGGTCTCCGCATCTTTACACTCACCATACGAAACACAGCTGTAGAAAGCTGTTATTTTACGCTGGTATTCTGTAAGAGAGTGATCCTTCCTCGGTCGAACCGACCCTTACAACTACACTACTAATATAGCTAGCTGCAGCATGGCTCTACCACGTAAAAAGACATTTCTTGTCAGAGAAACCCAATAGCTCGAGATTACAATACCGATTAAAATGAAGGCAAGGGTGAACAGGTTTTTGTTTAGTCAGTACGCTTCACCATCATCGGCTGCATCACCGCTTACTAACATTTGGGATAGTGGTTAAGCGCTGACTTAAAATAGTAATAAAAAATAAGTAAGATATTGTTGTTTACTTCTTTCTACCATACGCTCTTCGCTCATCGGTCTACACAGCGGTGTGTCCATTACCGACTACCTAAACAACGACATAATTATTTACTGCGGGATAAAGGCGCGTTGCCATGACAACACCGGCGAGACTGTCTCTCTTTGAAAGCGACCTGACATCTTGTTAACTAAACAAAGATAAATTCCGTGCTCCAGGCAGCTCCGTTATATCTCCGATAATTGCTTAGTTACGAATCTTGCTCCTTCATTATTTCGACTTTGAATAAAAGATTGCAATCTTTTTGGAAGTTTTTAAATAAGATCTCCATATATAATTATATAATGTATAATATTATATAATTTTAAGAAAGAATATATAATAATAGAAATGTACCTTTCGTAATAGGGGTATATTGCCATAGTTGCCAGATTTGCAAAGCGAGTTTGTAAGAATGGTTGACATGGGTTGACGACCTGCTATGTTTAGCAGTGGATTTGTGAAGGGCGGTAACGATGATGACGATAATGAATAGAAAAGAGTGGTTTACGAGACATTTTGTGACCAGGATTAAAAAGGGAGTGCTGCGGTAGTTTGGAAACCAAGAAGTACTTGTGATGAATGGGAAGGAGTGACAAAGAAAATTCATGCTGCAGAAGTGAGTGGCAGAGGTGGCAAGTGATGCCCTAGACTTCCGCGTAGGGTTACAGCCGCTTTTTCTTGGCTTTTCTTAGCGAGTAAGGTTTTTAGACCTTTATCTTTATTTTTTTATTTTTTTATAGAAGAGGGGGCAAACGAGCATGCGGCTCACCTGATGGTAAGTGACTACCGCCGCCCATGAACAACCGCAACACCAGGGGAATTGCAGATGCGTTGCCGGCCTTTTAGAAAGGTGTAAGCTCTTTTCTTGAAGGTTCCTAAGTTGTATCGGTCCGGAAAATTCGCTGGTGGTAATTGATTCCACAAGGAAGGGTGTTGTGCGAGGGAGAAAACTTCTTCTAAATCGCACAGTGGTGGACCGCCAATCATCCAGATGGTGTGGATGATATCGGGAGTTCTGTCGCGATGTGCGTTCGTGAAATTTGGCGGCTGGGATTAATCCGAACAATTCCTCAGAGCACTCCCCGTAATAGACGCAGTGCCAGTGTTCCGAGCCGATCAGAAAGAACTCGGTCGTCGACGATTCGGACCGCTCTGCACTGGATGCGGTCAAGTGGAAGGAGCTGGCACTGGGGTGCCCCGGCCCAGAGATGAGAACAGTATTCCATGTGAGGCCGAACTTGCGCTTTGTAAAGTTGCAAGCGATGTGCCGGCATGAAATACTGTCTCGCTCTGCTGAGCACGCCAAGCTTTTTAGAGGCCAATTTGGCCTTCCCTTCCAAGTGACCACGAAACTGCACACTATTCGATATGTCGACGCCAAGGATTCCGATACTAGGTGAGGCAGCAAGGGGAGTGCCTTGAAACTGAGGAGATACGATAAAGGGGTTCTTTTTAGCGGTAAACGCGCAAATTTGTGTCTTCTGGGGATTGAACTGGACTAGATTTAGTCGGCCCCAATTGGAGACTTTATTATGCAAAGACTCGACTTCAGACACAAGTTTGTCCCGGTACTCAGCGACGTTTTCCCGAGAAATATTGGCACGGCCGGTATATAAGGCATCAACAGTGCTGTCGTCTGCATAGCAATGAATGCTACCAGTTAGCAACATATCATTGATATGCAGGAGAAACAGCGTTGGTGATAGCACGCAGCCTTATGGAATATCAGCGTTGATAGGCTTGAAATCAGAGCATGCACCGTCTACTACGACCTCGATGCTCTGATCAGCAAGGAAACTGGTGATCCATTTGCACAATTTCTCGGGAAGCCCATAGGAAGGAAGCTTCGAAAGAAGCGTTTTGTACCAGACCCGATCGAAGGCCTTCGCTATGTCCAAACTAACGGCCAATGCCTCCCCCTTGGACTCTACTGCCTCCGCCCATCTATGAGTCAGATAGACTAGAAGATCACCAGCTGATCGACCTCGACGAAAAATATATTATAAATATAAAGTAAATATTAAAAAATATATATATATATATAGACTTTATAAATGCACTGTAGTTTTTTTATAGAATAATGATGACAAACAATCCACCTGATCGTAAGTGGATGCTGTGGTCCATGGACATCTACATTTATTCGATTAAAAATCAAAATGCAGATGCGTCGTCACCCCTTCGGATTAAGATGGAATGCCTCGTTTCCATTCAAAATTCCCAGTTCTCTACACTCACCATACGAAACACAGCAGTGCTATTATATATAAACGTCATATATATAAGAATAATAGTAAAATGTAAGCGTTCTGTGATCAAGTTATAAAACGACACTACACTGATGTTGTGACGCTGAAGCGAGACGCTAGTGAACGTTAAAAAAAGAAAGAAGGTAAAAAACTAAAGTTTCATATGTTCCACAGCTTGGCACAAATCTATAACTGAAGGTATTACACCCATTTTCAAAATGTCTTAAATGAATCCTAGACTTCAACCATTTCACTTTTTACTATAATTTTTGAAGTTTACTTCTTTTGGCGCGTTTGAGAAAAATGTGAGAGTGGATTTTTACGATTCGCGCGCACACCGACACCTAAAAACGACACCATATAGTTGATCAGATACGCGCGTACATCGAAACCTAAAAGCGCCAACTTCGGTTGGTTATCTGTCAACTGTCAAGATTTCGAGAGAACTGATAACTATATTCAAGGTAGTAAAACGTGTTTTATTTTAGTTATTTTCGTTTTGTTACGCTAAAGAAATATAATTTCTTACTCGCGTATATAAGCACACACACTTTTTTTTTATTCACGTTAATTCAAATTAATTCAAGTGCCAACTGACTTAAATATGAGAAATAATTGGTTAAAACTGGCAAGAAGAGACACGAAGACACTGTCTACAAAAACTAGACTATACTCCTGTAAAAATCACACACACACACATATATATACATACATATAAAGAACAGCAATATTAGAATATAATATATTATATTAGAAGCTTGTTTCATAACTAGAATAATTTCTACGCAAAATTCCAACCATACTACAAAGGTCCCTTTGAAAAATACTTGCGTACCTCGTTGTGAATTATCTCCAGCACTTGACCTTTTGTTCAGAACAAAGTAAGTTATTTCATTTCCTGGGAAACCACTCCATTTTGGTAACTGTGCAGTGAAATATAAAATCGACAATGGTGAAATATCTTCCGGTACCTTTAAACGATCCTATGAGCCCGGTATGTTGTAACAATATTTTAGAGTTTCGTTTATATTTTTGATCAAAAGTTTCTTCGGCTTCAGCTTCTATCCTATCCTATCGTATATCTGGGAGAGTTATGAAGCAAATGGTCAATCGCATAATTACCGTCACCATACATCTTTTTGTCATTTGTCATCATTTCTGTTACCGTTACCGTCTAGTCCACTGCTGAACATAGGTCTCCGCCATAGATTGCTTCATAGAGGGGATATTTGCCACAGTTGCCACGCTTTGCAGGCGGATTGGCAACCGCTGTTTATAATTTTTTATTATTTTCTAGTTGTTATTGTGAAGACGCTGCTGCCCATCTCCTGGTTTGTTTCCTTCCGTAGTGGATATACACTATACAGTACGGAGTTTTAAATATTATAATGTATTAATTAAAACAAAAATTACATCTAAAGTGTGGTCTTTATTTGTATTTAAAAATACTTTTCATAATTGTGTAACGAATTCGAGATATTCCTATCGGTTCAAGGAAAATATTTACTTCAATGTCCTGTGCACTACATTTTTTGCATCTACATTTTATGATAAATATTTAAATTAATGGAATCAGGCGTTACTTTACTCCGCTCAGTGACTTTATAATCAATAAATGCAAAAAAAAATAATAAAGCAATGTAAATTTTTCCACTTTGATAAATCTCTCTCTCTCTGTTCTTGGAGTAAGACTGTAACTCCTTAGCTCAGTCGATTAAACTTCTCAATCCTTTGGTTTCTTCAATAACAGGACAAGGAACACTATTTGTCTCTCTAACCCCTCACTTATCCTTCTTTTATTTATGATCACTGATCTACCACCTAAAGTACGTTGTCTTTTTAATGCATAAGTTGGTATCCTTTTTTATTTTAGTGCACCCTAACCGTTATTCTCTTTTTTTAAATTTAATTATTTAATGAATTGTATGGAATAGACATTGCGATGGACTTCAAAACAAGAATATCCGCAATAGAACCAGTGTAACCGACATCATCATTCATCACCATTCCAGCCCTTCACAGTTCCAATGCTGAACATAAGCCTCGCCCACGGAATGCCACAAAGCACGGTCCGAGCCACCTGCATCCATTGACGTCCTGCACGTCTTTCCAGGTCGTCACTTCATCTAGCGGGGGGACGCCCTACACTTCGCCTGCCAGTACGAAGCTGCTACTCGAGAACCTTTCTTCCCCATCGGTTGTCGGTTATTCGAGCTATATGGCCGGCCCACTGCCACTTCAGCTTACTAATCCGTTGGGATATGTCGGTTACTCTGATTATACTGCGGATTTTCTCGTTTTTAAGTCTATTACGCAGATAAACCCCTAGCATAGCTCTCTCCATAGCTCGCTGAGCAACTTTGAGCTTCTTCATACAGCCAGCAGTGCCACGTCTCCGATCCATAGGTCATCACTGGCAACACGCACTGGTTGTACAATTTAGTTTTCAGGTTTTGAGGTATGCCTGACGAGATGTGTCGTAATCACCCGAACGCTGCCAAGCCCAATTAAATCCATCGATTGACCTCTTGATCGAAGTTGGACTTACCTAGTCGGACTATTTGTCCCAGGTAAACATATTCGTCAACAACTTCGAGCTTAGTGCTCCCAACAACTACCGGCACAGGTGTAACATGGACGTTAAAAATGATTTTTGTTTTGTCCGTGTTCATCTCAAGACCTATCCCGTTGGGAGACACTATTTAGGTCGTTGAGCATAGTGCTTAGGTCCTCCAACGATTTTTCTCGACATAAGTACTATATCGTCGGCAAATCGAAGGTGAGTGATGTACTCGCCATTGATATTAATACTATATCCTTTCCAGTCTTCTATACTTCAGACTTCCAGAAGAGTTTCGGCGATATTACGTCACTCTGTCTTACAACTCTTTGCAGTTGGATAGGTTTCTTACTCTGGTTGTGTACTTGAGTGTTTGTACAGTAAGGCTACGATGGCTATCCGGCCATCGTAGCCCTACTGTACAAACACTTCAGTACTTCGATATACCGACATACTATATTAGTTCAACTCGACCAATTTTGTTGATGTTGTTTATTTAGGAATTTGAAGTCGGTTTCTACATTTTGTTAAAAGTTATTATTATATTAATCTTTATCTAGAGTACAATAAAGCATATTGTATTGTATTTAAATACAAATTTACATGTCAGAAGCCTATTATTCAGTGGTTGTCTGAAACTAATCGCTGTACTTAGCCACGACGGTAGGGGAAGGAGGAAGCGTGAGCCTTAGACATGCAAATTAATTCTCAAATAATGCTATCCAAATTGATCGCTCTCGATATTGAGGTAATTTGTCATTATTGTAGATAAGCGAATAGCGGCGAGCGGATTTAAGTTTTATTTGAATATCAGTATGTTTGTCTGACTTCGACCACGGTGACATTTTTTTATAGAAATAAAGGAGACAACAGAATAAAGTTGAAAAACGAGTACACTATTCACCTGATGGTAAGTGAACGCTGTGGCCCATAGACATATACGTCTATCCTTGATTAAGAATCAAAATACATATGCGTTGTCACCCCTGAGGACTAAGATGAAATGCCTCGTTTACAGTAAAAGGATATTTTACGCTGCTATTCTGTGTGAGCGTGGTCCTTCCCCGGTCGAGCCGACCTATTCGTGCTACAACCTTAATATAGCTGCAGGGTATCCTTGATTGAAAATCAAAGTGCTAAAGCGTTGTCAACCCTGAGAGCTACTAAGATGGAACGCCTCGTTTCCAGTAAAAAGGATCTCCGATCCGCAATCACAATAAAAACAGCAGCATTGCGCTGCTATTTCGCGTTGGTATTGTGTGCGAGCGTGGTCCTTCCGCAGACGAGCGCAGCAACTATAAAACAGCTGTAGCCTTGCTCTATCGTTTAGAAACATCTCGAATTGTCTCGAAAGCTATTAAGTCCCTGACCATGGATTTATTATAATAGCCTAATTCTAAGATACCCTCCAGATGTCCTCCAGATTATATTCCAGTTACGCCGGCCAGTCTCAACGGAGATTAGCCATCTGTGCAGGACAGGATTATAGTGCACGAGTGTGTACAACACACAATACAAGCACAGGTGCACTCTCTACAAAGACATTTAAGTAGTATACCTATATATTTAAATCTCTTTGACTCTCTATTTCCTCACTCTCATTGTCGGATGGGATGGCAATCCAATACGGCCGGAAAAGGCACGGCGGTGAAACACCGCCAACTTCCTGACTCGTACTACTGAAAATTTCATGACAGTAAACTACGTAACGTTATTAAAAAAGAATAAAAGAAACATCTAAATTATATTGAGTATTCAATACGCTAGTCACGTCAGGAAGCAGCTGATCAAGTTTGACTTGTTGCTTCTAAAATAGTCTCGGCATCAGAAACCAAATCCTATCGATTTCTGTATCTAAACTACATTGAAATTGCATAGTGAGATAACATTTAAAAAAAAAAGGTTTACGTTATAACTGTTATGTAGTCAAGTGTAATTTCAAATTTTGTTTAGAAAGAATAAAATAATTTCTAAATTGTTATTATAAAAATAGTCCCGCAGGGTTTCTTGCTGCTTGATCCCAGGACAGAGGTTTTTCTCCAAAATAGTGATCGAAGTAAAAAAAAAATACTTTCAATAACAACTATTCATATTTTTTTTATTTAAACTTTTATGCACAAAAGAAAACTCGTACATATGGCGGACTTAATGCCATAAGGCATTCTCTCTCCGTCAACCGTTAGGCTAAGCAGAGATAAACATATGGGAGGTAATGCAGCAAAAGCAACGAAGGAAGAAAAAAAGGTAACGGAGTTCGAATAAACCAGAATATATATTCTATATTAAATAAGAACATGTATTTAATTATATTTTATTCAGGAAGTTGATGTATGCAAGTAGTACAGGACCGTCTTTTGTGGTGTGTTCCATGTTCAGTAGTGGACTAGTGACGGATTATATTGATGATGATGGTAAAAATATAAATAGCGAACTCCACGAAATCCACTTGTTTCAGTTTACATATTAACAAACACATGTGTGCAGTTCACACGCGGTAGAGGTGAAACCTTCAAATGAAATGAAATATCAAATAATAATATTTCACAACACATGATTTACTCGTATTTAATATGATAATTTTCAACTACTTGTGCGTCATAAAATATAAGGTGCAAAGTTAATTTTATTTTATATCAAATAAATGTTACGATCCTTATGTGTCAACATGTAGAACCTAAATATAATAAATAAATAATGTTAAAATTGCTTTGTATTAGTGTCATTTACTTACTTCATTCTAGAGGCAAAGTCATTTTATCGAACAAATATTGATTGACTCTCAAGGTTGTATGTAAAATAGACGCTAGATGGCTTAAACATGACTAATTTCATATAATATTCTACCTCATTTTCCTGCAGGCTAAATCCTCTGTATTATATGCTTGTTTCATTTAGTGTCGCATTTTCGTTTCACCGAGTTTCAAAAAATTACGATTTTTAATGATTTTTTCACTTCAAAATAAGACCAGCCAAGTACCGTTCAAATACGACTCACCTAAACAAAAACAATACGTTGAAATGAAATTAGTGGGATTATAGCTTCGTCTTAGGTCTTGTACGTTTAGTTTTAATTGTTTCGTGGTCTGTGCTCAAGGCTTTGTTTTAATCACTTTAGTTCACAGTGCAAGGAACAAACTAATTCGCAGGACGTTAGACTTTGCTAGGTCTGGCAGCTCGCCAACCAGGCCGTCGCTTATCGTATTACTATTTAACTCAATAACTTAGGTCTTTCAGCGTGTTATGAATTTGCCGTTAGTGGCGGAAATCTAGACAATAGACAATATCAGTTTCTTGACTCCACTGGGTCTGTAATTCATTTATGGGTCAATGTAGACGATATTACAACAATATCCCAGAAAATAAACATGGTCTTTCTTTTACCAAGTCTAAATATTTTATTAAAAATAAATTGTATAAAAAGAGTTTATTATAATATAAACGAATACATGGTTGATAATAACCCCTCATAATGAGGTGGTCGTGGACGATATAGTCCTTATGGCAGAATCGCTGGAGGACCTAAGTACCATGCTCAATGACCTCAATAGTGTCTCCCAACGAATAGGTCTTAGGATGAACATGGACAAAACAAAGATCATGTTTAATGTCCATGTCACACCTATGCCGGTAGTTGTTGGGAGCACTAAGCTCGAAGTTGTTGACGAGTATGTTTACCTGGGACAAATAGTCCGACTAGGTAAGTCCAACTTCGACCGAGAGGTCAATCGACGGATTCAACTCGGCTGGGCAGCGTTCGGGAAACTACGACACATCTTCTCGTCAGACATACCTCAAAACCTTAAAACGAAATTGTACAACCAGTGCGTGTTGCCAGTGATGACTTACGGATCTGAGATGTGGTCCTTCACTGCTGGCCGTATGAGGAACCTCAAGGTCGCTCAGCGAGCTATGGAGAGGGCTATGCTCGGAGTTTCTCTGCGTGATAAACTTAGAAATGAGTATATCCGCAGTAGAACTAGAGTAACCGACATAGCCCAACGGATTAGTAAGCTGAAGTGGCAGTGGGCCGGCCATATAGCTCGAAGAACCGACAACCGATGGGAAAGAAAGGTTCTTGAGTGGCAGCCTCGTACCGGTAGGCGAAGTGTAGCGCGACCCCCCACGAGATTGAGTGACGACCTGGTAAGACATGCAGGAAGTCGATGGATACAGGTGGCTCAGGACCATGCTTTGTGGCATTCCTTGGGGGAGGCCTATGTTCAGAAGTGGACTTATGAAAGGCTGTAATGATGATGATGAATGAGGTGGTCACTTCAAATCTTTTTCTTACATAAGTTTTGTAACATATATTTATACAACCTGTATTTTATTGTAAAATATTACTTTAAAAAATCCCGCTGGGTTGCTTGCTGGTTCTTCCCAGGAGAGAGGCTTTTTCGGAACCATTGGTAAAAATAAAACAATGTTTTTATTAAGACTTACTTGTAATCTATACTGAATAAAAATATTATATTCTATTTTTATATTAATATACATGCAACTATTCATAAACTTACACTCATACAATTTTAGTACAAAAAATAAAATAGTAGTTACATTAAAACGTGGTGCAGCCACGCTGCAACTATATTATGGTTGTAGCACAAATGGGTCATCTCGACCGGGGTAGAACTATGCTCTCACAAAATACCAGCGTAAAATGGCAGGTTAATGCTGGTGTGTTACATATTGTGAATGTAGATAACCGAGAAACGAGGCATTCCATCTTAATCCTCAGGGTTTACGACGCATCTGCATTTTGATTCTTAATCTAGAATAAATATAGATGTGTATGGACTACAGCTTCCACTTACCATCAGATAGACTGTGTCCTCGTTTGTCACCCTTATTCTATAAAAAAAAAAACACCAAAGATAAAAATATTTTTTTTTGGGAGAGAGGGCAAACGAGCAAGCGGCTCACCTGATGGTAAGTGACTACCACCGGCCACGAACAACTGCAATCCTGGGGAAGTCCGATGCGTTGCCGGCCTTTTAAAAAGGAGTAGGCTCTTTTCTTGAGTGTCCCTAAGGAAAAATCGCTGGTGGTAATCGATTCCACAAGGAAGTTAAATGAGAGAACACAGACATAAAATAATCTGATTGCAAGAGTGACGTGCTGAAAAGGACACTGACTCAACATAATGCTGTCGCACGGTTGCGGTAACGTTCGTTTTCAGCAATGCGCATTGAGGTTGGACGCACCCGCGAGGATAGTGACTATCCTATATTTCTATGTTCGAAAAAGATGTTATCAAAATAATCTCTTCGCATTTTCGCATACGGTATGCGAAAAGATGGGAAATTTAGATATGTAGTATAATATATAATAGATTTTAGAGGCCTATGTTTAACGGAGGACTTGTGAAGGATTGTAATGATGATGATGATGATGATGATGATATAAGACTTTATTTCGATGGTTATTACGCAGTAATCTTTCTTTATAAGACACAATGTAAATTGCCACTGGTCTCTACAATATTCTTCATGATCATTATTAGCCTATGGAAGTACACTGCTCCACATGCGTATCTCCCGTTGTAGGCAGGGCTTGTATTAATCGTTCCATTGGTGTCCTAAAGTCTTAACAAGTGATTGACGATCTCAACGGCCGTTGCCGTGATAATTTTGTCTTTTTTTGTAGAATAAGGATGACAAACGACTCACACAGTCGACCTGATGGTAAGTGGTTGCTGTGACCCATAGACATCTACATATATCCTCAATAAAGAATTTAAAATGCAGATGCGTTGTCATCCGCGAGGACTAAGATGGAATGTCTCTTTTCCAGTAAAATGGGTCTCCGGTTCTCTACACTCACCATACGAAACACAGCAGCATTACGCTGCTATATTACGCTGGTATTCTGTGAGAGCGTGGCTCTTCCCCGGTCGAGCCGACCCATTCGTGCTACAACTATACTACTAATGTAGCTGCAGCCAGACTCCCCCAAGGAATGCCACAAAGCACGGTCCTGAGCCACCTGCATCCATCGACTTCCTGCATGTCTTACCAGGTCGTCACTCCATCTAGTGGGGGGTCGCCCTACACTTCGCCTTCACGTACGGGGCTACCACTCTACCACGTATAAAAGAATATTCTATATAGATTATACTTAGCAGTTATTAAGACTAATTTCAAGTTTCATTTACCACTGTTTCGGAAAATAACTCTCCTGGACAGAACCAGCAGGCATTTTTATTTATGTACATTTACGTAGCATTATTCAAGCAACTTGAGTCAACAGTCGATTATTGACCGCCGTGTTAATGTATTGCCTCCAAGTTACACGGGTCATGCAATACGTTAATGGTACATCTATTAATTATTCGAGACAGTTTACAATATTCTCTCTATACATATGTTCTCTCTATATGTACATATATCAGTTGTTTGTACGCGGCAGTGCCATGCAGTTGATTATACGTGTTAGACTACAGGTATATTGTGATTGCGCTCTCACAGAATACAAATGTAAAATGCTGTGTTTTATATACTAAGTGTAGAAAACGTTTTCTTACTGCAAATGAAGCATTCCATTATTTGATACTTTATTTTTGATTTTTAACCTAGGATAGATGTAGATGTTTTTTCCAACAGTATCCACTTACCATCAGGTGAACTGTGTGTTCGTTATTATTCTATAAACAGTTGTTACATATTATACGATTCTATATTCAAGCTAATTTTATTTAATTTAATTACTAAATCCTACCACAAATATCACATCTATGCGTGACTGTACGTAATATACCTCACGTGACGTATTTTTATAAAACAATAGTGACAAACTTACAGTGCAGCTGATGTTAAGCGTCTACTGCAGTGCATGGACACCTGTAGCCAACTCCAAACAAAGAAAGTCACATACGAAGTAGTTTAGTTTAGTTTAGTTTAGTTTACGACGGGCTGTTTTCCGCAACTCCACGTCTATGCGCGTATTTTGCGTGTGGGCAGGAATAATGTGATTATTCGAGCCATGAGAACTCCCCGAAGAAGCTCAACAATCCTTTGATGTTGCATGCAACTTCGGGGAGTGATCCCGTCGTGCCGAGATGTTTAGCCCTATAAAGATGGAATGGATTTTATGATTAAATACCTGGAATGCAAGCACAGTTATTAAGTATTTTAAACTACGAGACGAGATAATAGTATTTATATAATATTTTTTTATTTTGATGCCAAGAATACATAATACTTATAAAACAAAATTTATGACTAAACAAACTTAAATATAATGAATTATCTCAAAATATAATGAAGTAACTTACAAGTAAAGGATTATAAATTGAAAATTATTAAATTGATTTTTTTGATTTACATAAACGAGCTTCCATTAATAATCAATCACCTATGCGTAATGTATGCTGATGATGCTACAATATTCTTATCAAGAGATAAACTGGATGATGAAAATTTTGTGAATGAAATTTATAACACACTAAACACAGTAGTGAACTGGCTAACTTCAATTAATTTAAAAGTAAATTTGGGAAAAACAAAACTAATAGAATTTAGGAATTATAGAAAAGCTCCAATGGCATTAAATATTATGATCGACGGTGAAAAAATTGAGAAAGGGCATGACATGAGATTTTTGGGTGTCACCATAGATAGTAATTTGAACTGGAAATCTCATGTTGAGAAAGTAAACAGTAGGATTTCAAGCAGTTGTTACGCCATATCAATATTGAAAAATGTAGCATCTAGAGATGTAGCAAAAAATTATTACTATGGTCATGTCTATCCACTTTTGACATATGGAATTATATTCTGGGGCAATTCTGTTGACATTCAGTCCACATTTGTTTTGCAAAAAAAGTGCTTAAGGATTATGTATAATATTAATCAATATGACTCTTTAAGAAATGTATTTATAGATTGTAAATTTCTGACGTTGACTTGTATATACATACTTGAAATTTCTATGTTTGTTAAAGATAACCAACAACATTTTAATATTAAAAAAGAATCAAAAAAGAACTTACGAACTCAATATGCTTTTGATGTGTGCATTGTTAAATCATCTAGTTACATTTATAGAAAAAGTACTTTAATATGCGGAATCAGAATCTTCAACCATTTACCTATAAACATTAAATCATTAGAGAGCACAAGATTTAAAAAAAAGTTAAAAGAATGGTTATTATCAAAATGTTTTTATAATTTAGATGAATTTTTTGGAAGTAATTATTGATGTATTGTAGTGCTTTATTTTATTTTTTATTATATTGTACGTCCGAAATGGACAAACTGTTGTAACCATACTCTGTATTTGTAAGACCTCATGTACACAGTTATGACAATAAATGATTATCTTATCTTATCTTATCTTATCTTAAATCTATATTTTCATACACATTTGCATTTCCTTTGTAATATTTTAATCTTAATATCTCTAGTGATATATTCTAATATTGTTTATATTTACATATATAAACTTAATGCCTTATTTACTCCATATTTTTTATATTTATACTATGTGTTGTGTGAACTAAAACGCACTACAGCTAGGCGTACGTTTTGCGCATTGTTACAGATTTCCCATCAAACTAACAAGACAGACAAACAAAATTAAGGGGTGAGTTACCGTCGATGTTGGTTTGATGTTGTCCGACAATGCGACCCGTTATCAATAGTGTAGAGCTCTGAGGATATTAGATGTGCATGCGAGTTATAATGTAGTTGTAGTTAGTCTAGGTTCTATTTTGTGTACTTTTATTTGGAAGAGCTACACTGCAGCTAGTAACAATAAAGCTATATAAGCTATTTATAATTGGTTTTGTGTGTTTAATTGTGATTACATGATTGTAAGCTATAATTTAAAAAAAAGTTCCGCTGGGTTTCTTGCTTGTTCTTCCCAGAACAGAGGTTTTTTTCGAATCAGTGGTACATTAAACAAAAGAGTGACTTTGAATGAGTATTATTTATAATCTACATTGAATAAAAAAGTTTCTGTTTCTGTCCTTCAGACAGAATCCCGGTCACGATGGACAGTCTTAAAATTGACTAGCCAATTGTGCAGTACAAGATTATAGAACAAGAGTATGTACGCAAGCGCAGTTGTATTCTCTATTATGCATACTCTAATATAGCCCAAGGGAACGGCAAATGGGAAATTTATACATGGTAAAGCCAAGCTAAAGCTATATAATTTGTGTAGCACGTGTAATGTAGCTCCCACGAAAATATATATATTAGAGCTAAAGGTAGAATAAAGGCAGTATAATCAAAGACTTAGTACCAGCAACACGTCTCCTATTCATTCAACACCTGCCACATTACATGGCGACCCTGCCAGGCGGTGCGCTGCTACAATGCACGCGTACCACCGGGGCCTACATAAAGAGAGAAAAATTTTACAAAAAAAATTAAATAATGGAAATCATCATGGATTGACCATTTAAAAAAAATTATAACGGAATGGACGCAATACCGGTGAAGAAAAATAAATGACACAAGAAAGGCCACAATAATAATTTTACTGAAGCTGACTGAAAATTAAAAAAATATATATAATGTAAATGTATAATAGCACTATGAAGCAACTAAGAAAGAAAGAGGAAAATAAAAGTGATTTTTTTATATAAACAAAAATTAAGGGCCGAAATTCAAATAACGGTAGATTAATTTAAAAAGGAAAGAAGCGGTCGCAAGCTTCGTCCAGAAGAATATGAAAATTGAACCAAAAAAAACGAAAGAAAATTTAAGGTAACCTCGAATCAGCGAATTTTTTGTCATTTCTTTTTAAGATTTCTTTATAAAGTTTTAACTATTATAAAAAAAAAGTTATGTGTTAAATATTCTATATTTAAAGTATTTTTAATTTGAAATGAATTGTTACATACTTAATATTACGGATTTATTTGTTATTTTATTATTGTTACAAAAAAAAGAATAATATTACAATATTATAAATTTAGTTGCAACTCTAAAACAAAACAAAATTAAACTGCCATTTTCATTCCATGTCTTCCCACATGTTAGATGAAGAGCATAAGCCTCTAAAACCATTTTTTATGTAAAAATAGCACTTAATCAATTAAAGAAAAAAAAATAAGTACAAGAATCATTTATATTTCTGACAATGTGCTTTTTATATCATTTATATTTTCAATATGATTGTTAGATACGATTTCATGTGACAAAACGTTGGAATCTTGATTTTTAGGCGCTAGTAGAACATTTTCGCTTAAGGCATGCAATTAATGTTTTGTTATATAAACTTGATAGTAGTTATAGTAATTATTCAATAATTTTGTGTAAACGAAAAAATAAACATCATATTTTTTTTTATAGAATACGGGGCAAACGAGCATGCGGCTCACCTGATGGTAAGTGACTACCGCCGCCCATGAACAACCGCAACACCAGGGGAATTGCAGATGCGTTGCCGGCCTTTTAGAAAGGTGTAAGCTCTTTTCTTGAAGGTTCCTAAGTCGTATCGGTTCGGAAATTTCGCTGGTGGTAATTGATTCCACAAAGATGTTGTGCGAGGGAGAAAACTTCTTCTAAATCACACAGTGGTGGACCGCCAATTATCCAGATGGTATGGATGGTAACGCGAGTTTTGTAGCGATGTACGATAGTGAAATTGAGCGGCTGGAATTAGTCCGAACAATTCCTCAGAGCACTCCCCGTGATAGATGCGATAAAATACGCAAAGAGATGCAACATCTCTACGCAGTGCCAGTGTATCGAGCCGATCAGAAAGAACTCGGTCGTCGACGATTCGAATCGCTCTGCGCTGGATGGGGTCAAGTGGAAGGAGCTGGCACTGGGGTGCCCCGGCCCAGAGATGAGAACAGTATTCCATGTGGGGCCGAACTTGCGCTTTGTAAAGTTGCAAGCGATGTGCCGGCATGAAATACTGTCTCGCTCTGCTGAGCACGCCAAGCTTTTTAGAGGCCAATTTGGCCTTCCCTTCCAAGTGACCACGAAACTGCACGCTGTTCGATATGTCGACGCCAAGGATTCCGATACTGGCTGAGGCAGCAAGGGGAGTGCCTTGAAACTAAGGAGATATGACAAAGGAGTTCTTTTTAGCGGTAAACGCGCAAACTTGTGTCTTCTCGGGATTGAACTGGACTAGATTTAGTCGGCCCCAATCCGAGACCTTGTTAAGCAAAGACTCGACTTCAGACACAAGTTTGTCCCGGTACTCGGCGACGTTTTCCCGAGAAATATTGGCACGGCCGGTATATAAGGCATCCCCAGTGCTGTCGTCTGCATAGCAATGAATGCTACCAGTTAGCAACATATCATTGATATGCAGGAGAAACAGCGTTGGTGATAGCACGCAGCCTTGTGGAACACCAGCGTTGATAGGCTTGAAATCAGAGCTGCACCGTCTACTACGACCTTGATGCTCCGATCAGCAAGGAAACTGGTGATCCATTTGCACAATTTCTCGGAAAGCCCATAGGAAGGAAGCTTCGAAAGAAGCGCCTTGTGCCAGACCCGATCGAAGGCCTTCGCTATGTCCAAACTAACGGCCAATGCCTCCCCCTAGGACTCTACTGCCTCCGCCCATCTATGAGTTAAGTAAACTACAAGATCACCTGCTGATCGACCCCGACGAAAACCGTACTGACGGTCACTGAGCAGCTGGTGATCCTCAAGGGACCTCATGAGCTGGCAATTTATAATGGACTCCATTATTTTGGAGAACAAGGAGGTGATGGCGATAGGCCTGTAGTTGGACGGGTCTGAGCGGTCGCCGTTTTTAGGGATCGGGTGGACCAAACGTCTTCAGCACAATGGGAGGGACTCCATCGGGCCCACTCGACTTGCTGACGTCCAGGGAGAAGAGTGCTTTGCGAACCGAGCGTTGTGTAAATCGCACATCCGGCATGGAGCACTCACATCGCGGGATGGTTGGCGGTGTGTTTCCCCCGTCATCTAGAGTCGAGTTAGACGCAAAAAGAGAGCACAACAGATCGGCTTTCTCTTTTGCGGCATGGGCCAGTGAGTCGTCCTCTCTGTGCAGAGATGGAAGGGATGGCTGACAGAAGTTCCCTTGGACAGCCTTGGCGAGAGACCAGAATGCACGGGTTCCCGAAGAAAGTCGAACTAGCTTCTCGCCAATTCTGCCGATGTGCTCAGACCTTGCCTTGGCAATGACGCTTTTGAAGGACCTGAAGGCGGAATTATACTTCTTTTTAAGTGCGCTGGTGTTTAAATCCCGAGACGTTGATGCGTCAGCCCAGGCCCGGTAGCACTCCTGCTTATAGCGTGATGCTATTTTACAGGAGCGACCAAACCATGGCTGGGATCTGCCTCCGATGGGCACCACAGAGGATGGAATAAAAAGTTCCATACCCTGAAGTACCACATCAGCAACAGAATCGGCAACAATGCTGGGATATTCCGGCTAGAAGCAAACCCGCCCCCAAGGGTAGGATGCAATAAAAGACCGCATCCCGTCCCAATCAGCTGACCTATAGTGCCAAACACGGCGGCAAGCTGCAGATCGCAACTGCGATTGGAGCGTGAGTGGCACCGTGCTCCGGATCAGACAATGGTCCGAAGAGCCCAGAGGGGCATCGACGGAGACCTGATATCCGTCCGGATGAGAGGTCAGCAGTAGGTCCAACAGGGAAGGTACATGGTCTTCCACATCTGGGATCCGCGTAGGCGAAGTAACCAGTTGTGTTAGACCATATGCCAAAGCAAAGTCGTAGACAGATCTACCCGCATGATCGGTTAAACGAGAACCAAGCCATTCAGCGTGGTGGGCGTTGAAATCACCGAGTATCACGATCTCTGCGGATGGGACCTGTAGTAGCACGGAGTCTGCAGCCATTTGGACGTGGTCGATGAGTCGGTCTGTGTCGGCATTACCGCTATGGGACCTATAGAGGGACCCGTAGACGCGGGGATGGTCGTCGCTGTCTACGCGCAGCCATAGGATGGACAGGTCCGTACCTTTAAGGCTGCCAAGGCGTCGAAAACAGATGTCCTCTCTGACGTATACACAAACTCCAGCCCGGGGCATAAAGGAGTGTTCCAATTTGTATCCCGGGTAGGAGAGATATGAAGTAGCAGCCGGAGAGGACACCTGAGTCTCGGTTAAAAATAGCAAGGCCGGCTTAGCCGTCTCTAGATGGTAATGGACAGCGTTAAGGTTGGAATGAAGTCCCCTGATGTTGCAAAAATTTACGGATAGCGTGACAGGGGTCGCCGTCGTTGTATTGCTCCGCTTGCCCCGAGCAGCATTAGTCGCAAGCGGAATTTTGCCCCCCCCCCCCCCCCCCCCAGAATACGTGGGGCAGCCTGAGTACCCACGCTCAGGAGTGAAGTAGTTTGGTCGTGGATGCTCAGCGAGGGATTCTCCAGGGGTGCTGGGTACCAGTCCAGTACCAGGTCCTGGGGTAGTCTTTTATTTAAATCCACTGCCATGTTGATGAGGGGGGAGGGGGGAATTGGGCCTCCGGCCACCTGCACTCACCAAGCGCAACGCAGAGGTAAACCTCTACTTCACGCTGGTATTCTGTGAGGTCGTGGTACCACCCCGGTTCGAGCTGGCCCATCCGTGCGACAGCAAAAGCTACCGCTTGGCTCTACCACTGTTAAATGTTAAATATTTCTAGCAAAAGTAATTTTTGAAGAAAAAAAAAAGCTAATGTCTTTTTCGATGTATGTAAAACTAATACACGATGTATCTATGTTAACTTCTGTATAAAACTATGATTTTAAGGTACGTTTTACCTACATTTATATTAGCTGTAACATATTATACAAGTTATCTTAAAATTAGGTGTGAATCACACCGTGTGACCATAGTTCGATGTAATCGCAAACGTTTAATATAAGTTTTTTGGATTTAAAACAAAGGTGTGTCAAACTGCATGCACTGCTAGAATTACTTATATGTTAATAATAATGATTACCTTTCTTAACATTGACTTCTTTGTTCTGTTAATCTTAATATGAAATGTAATAATTTATTATTTAACTATTAATAATTATAAACAAGCTAAGCTTATATGCATAAGCTTTTAACTATTATAATTTTTTATTTTCTCGGAAAATAGTACGTACTTGTGTGGATTATGAAAATGTTTACTTCGCTTAATAGGATTTTATACTCATATTACAATTTTTTGTGTCCATCAATCTCTGACTGACAATGATGAAAATAAATATTATACGATACTATTTGATATAAATTTGTAAAAGATGTCAGATAATTTATGGCTTTTTTACGAAATTATAAATAAAAAATATTAATAGTGTATATTTAAGGAGGTTAGCATAGCCACATATATAATAGGTCTGATCAGCTGAGATTTGGAAAAATTAATTTCTAGGTTGTTCGGATGCGATGAAATGCAGAATGAGTTTTAATGTATTGCTAACGACGGAAATGAGATTTTTTTTTAAAGAATTGTACAGGCACATTATACATTATCTTGATCATGTATGTACGCGAGCCGTATGCGAAAGAGTAATGGTACAGTTAAATAATAAATTATATGAGCTGAAATGCTATAAATGTAAAGAAGAGAATGAAATGATATTGGTCATTGTCTTGATCATATATTTATACGAACCGTGTACGTGAAAGAAATGACGCAAATATGTAATGAATAGCTAAAATGCTATGGAATAAAAAGAAAATAAAGAGCAGTTAGCCAAGTGTAAAAGTAAAAAATAAATGTAGTTGAAAGAATAAACAATGAAATGAAAATTATAAGGAGGAAGAAACATATAAGGGAAAAGAGCTATATGTATTATAAATGTCCGGACTAGACGACTTATCTTGATAAGTAAGTCATGTGAATGTCAAAATATTATATTATATTATAACATAATTATGGCTGAATATTTAAATTATTAAAACAGAAACAGAATTTTTTTATTCAATATAGATTATAAATAATACTTATTGAAAGTCACTCTTTTGTTTAATTACCACTGGTTCGAAATAAAACCTCTGTCCTGGGAAGAATCAGCAAGAAACCCAGCGGGACTTTTTTTTTTTAAATAACATCTTACAATCATGTATGTTACACAAATTAACAACACAACAAATTAGAAATAGCTTGGTAGCGATCACCTCATTTCCAGGGTTTATTATCATCTATAAATTTTCTATAAATTAAGTACTGTGACTACGCATTAAGCTTAGTCAAACGCCCTACTAAATCTTAAATATGCCTTAGATTATAGTTTTCATAGAGATATTCATTTATTACATTTATAATTTTAAGGATAGACATAGACTAATCATTCAACATCTTCAATATTACACACGAATGGGTCAGCTCCACTTTGGTAAGACTACGCTCTCACAGAACACCAGAGTAAAATAGCAGCTGCATTCTGCTTTGTTTCGTGTAATGAGTTTTCAGTAAAAAGTCTCTTTTTACTGAAAACGACGTATTCCATGTCAGTTCTCAGGGGGTAAACGTTTCTGCATTTGGATTCTAATCGAGGATAAATTTAAATGTCTATGGGTCACAGCACCCACTTACCACCAGGTGGACTATGTGCTTGTTTGTCATCGTTATTCTATAAAAAATCTCGAAGATTAGAAATATCAGTCGCAAAGCATCTTCGTTTAAGGCGCAAGATTATTCTGCTATAGTTCTGTGTCAGACTGGCTACTACGTCCAAAATTTACAATTTTTTCGGATTATATATAGATGATGTTTCCTAGTAGCTAGTATAATAAATGTTAGTAGATAGTTATTTAGTAAATGTTGGAAAGTACAACATTACAATGTACTTGTAGTATGTGGATGGTAGCTTTAAATCTGTTTTTGTCTCGCCAAAGGTAAGCAAAATGTTAGGACTCGTTTGGAGAAAATATTCGTATAATATTCGTGCGTGCGTAATCAGCAGCTATCCGAAGCACAGCTCTGGTTTTGTCCAATAAGAAGCACCATGAGCAACCTTCTTAGCTACGTGGCTGAAGTGGTATCCGCAGTGGACAGTGAGGTGCAAGTCGACGCCGCTGACTTTGATTTTAAAAAAGCGTTTGACTTAGTGGATAACGACGTCGTGCTAAACAATTTAGCGGCTATTGGCTCCACTCCACATTTGTTAAAATTATTTGCCAGATATATAGCAGGTAGAAATCAGTGTGTGAAATATGCCAGCCATACGTCGGACCCATATGTTACAAAGTCTGGAGTAAGCCAAGGCAGTAATTTAGAGCCACTTCAGTTTATATTTATGGTCAACCTTATATTTATGGTTCTGATGACCTCAAGTTGTATCACGTCGTTGAAACGTTAGCACGCTGTGAAAAGTTACAACAAGACGTAAACAGAGTAGTGGGATGGAGCCAGAATAGCCGTTTACAGTTTATCACCTCCAAGTGTGTAACCATTTCATTTACTAGAAAGCGCTCGCCCATTTTATACTCGTATAACTATGAGTTGGATGGTGCACCAATAGTTCTAACTATTGGCGCACCATCCAACTATTAAAGAAGTTAAAGATGCGTTCGGCTAAATAGTGAATTATCATTTAGGGAATACATTCTCTATTGCTGTAAAAAAGCGTATATTCTGGCTGCATTCTTCGCACAGTTTACGTCTTCACGAATATCAAAGTGATCATCAACCTGTATTATCAGTGTATTACACTGGTAAAAAGGAATCTGAAGTGTAACGCGATTATATGGTCGCCGCACGAAACTAGGTATAGTGCAATGCTAGAACGTAATCTATAATATAAAAATGAATCGCTGAATGTGTTGCTAAGCGCAAATCTCAAGAGCAGCTGAACCAATTTCGCTAATAATTTTTTTATAATATTCCTTGAAGTACGAAGATGGTTCTTACGGAGAGAAAAATTTTTAAAAATTGCCTGAAAAAGTATAAAAACAACACTTTGCTATATTCCCATACAAAAGATTCGTAATAATACTTAAAAGTCAATTTGAACTTTAATACCATATCATAAAGTTTAAGTGTTAGTGGAGGGGTTCCGGGAGAGCAAAGCAATTATAATTTTAATTTTTTGACATAATGTAATTGTTGACTTATCAACTTCCTTTTTTCTTTTTTTATCTTACTAGCTCACCCAATGTCCCGAATATCAGAATAAGTATTAAGTAAATTAAAGAATTGACTATTAGGCGGTACGAAGTTTGCCGGGTCAGCTAGTAACATATAAAAAAATATATTTATTAGGATACCTATATATGAGATATTATTATGTTGTGTACCCATTAATGTACCCAACTTTATTTATTCTGGGCATGGTTGGCTACAATTAGCTTAGATTAAGATTACACCTAGCACTTGTCTTATATGTCTTTAAATGCTTAGAAATATATATATATATATAAATAATGGTGATATGTTGCGGCTGATTCGAATAGAAATGCCGGCGACGGCGGTTGATATCCGTATCGCGCGTCCGTACCAATTTACTAGACAAGGCGCTAAAGGCGCCTTTAACGCGACCGTTACGCATTCTTAGTAGAATGGCTGAAGACATTGACCTGTTCTGTTGCACCTTGAGTGAATTCTCTTGGATAGGAATGTTTACAACTCGCTACAGTTTTTAGCCACATTTTTCAAAAAAATACAGGCTAATTGAGAATTTCCCCCTTTTTTAAAGCGGTTGAAAACCAAAATGCTTTGCAATTACGTCTAAGTTAAAAATTGACTTATAGCTGCCAAAACAACACGCTATTCTCAACACGTTCATTCATCAGTATTCGTAACAGCACATCAAAAGTGAACTGCTGAACATGGACATTCCCCATAACTCCTAAGTGAAGATTACCTCATAAGCGAGATATTTATCATAGTTGCCCCGCTTGATAGTCAGGTTGGAACCGCAGTTTTTTATCATTGTTGTGTTCTTGTCAGGAAGATGTTTTGCCAATCTCTTATTTCAGTTTCCTTCTGCCGCATCTGACGACATCCATGAGATGATATGAGATGGTGTATTCTCTAATGCTGCCTGCCCCTAAACGTTAAAGCCTACGAAATAGAAATATTTCATTTTATGTAAAAGTAAACTCAACAACGACAACGCTCTCTTGAAGAACTACAGACCGATATCCCTTCTGAGCCGCGTCTACGTGCTGTTTTCGAGAGTCATTACGAATCGTCTCGCGCGCAGACTTGACGACTTCCAGCCTCCCGAACAAGCCGGGTTCCGAAAAGGCTTTAGCACCATAGACCACATACATACCCTTCGGCAAATTGTACAGAAGTCCGAGGAATACAATTTGCCACTATGTCTGGCGTATGTGGACTATGAGAAAGCCTTTGATTCCGTCGAAATTTGGGCGGTGCTGCAGTCCCTTCAGCGATGCCAAGTTGACTGTCGGTATATCGAAGTGTTGAAGTGCTTGTACAGTAGGGCTACGATGGCTATCCGAGTACAGAACCAGAGTACGAAACCTATCCAATTGCAGAGAGGTGTAAGACAGGGTGACGTCATATCCCCGAAACTCTACCGCTGCATTGGAAGATGTTTTCAAGCTTCTGGACTGGAAAGGATACGGTATCAACATCAATGGCGAGTACATCACTCACCTTCGATTTGCCGACGATATAGTCCTTATGGCAGAATCGCTGGAGGACCTAAGCACTATGCTCAATGACCTCAATAGTGTTTCCCAACGGATGGAGGAGGGGGAGGCCTATGTTCAGCAGTGGACTTGTGAAGGGCTGTAATGATGATGATGAAAAGTAAACTATTGGCGTAGAGAAGCTACGGTATTTTACAGAAAAGTTTCGTAGCGATACGTTAAGTCTACAATTCGTAGCAGTGCTACGAATAGCGGAAGATTTGAAAAAGGTCACTTAGGTGATCGCAAATATACTGTAGCGCGGTGATTAAAATTTGTACCAGCTCTGTTCCCAAATTTTTTTGATATTTCGTAGACATGTAGTTGACATGAAATCGGTTTTAAAATTGCAACTAAGAATTACATTGGTGCCGACAGGGATCGAACCCGGGTACTGGCGTACCATGTTTGCGGCTAGCGTTTTTCACTTAATATATTAAGTCTCCTGTTGTATTACGTATAATATATTACAATCAAAAAGAGCATCGGTATAATGTTATCACGGCGATGTTTTTCCTCGTGAACCTGGAAAATGATCATTTTATTGCAAAGCGGAGGATGTTTCTTGCTTAATAATATCGCGTGAACAGCGGCTCGGAGGTAGACATAAACTTGTCCGCCGAGGCAATACATTTTCTTAAATATAAACGTAAATTTTAAATATCATTAGAAGATACTGTGTATTTTACAATGGATTTTTGTACATATATTTTAAGTTAGTGGCATTTGCTTGATATCCCTTTGCCTTTTTTCTCCAAATTCATAAAATGAATAACATTTTACGTCATAACCTTCTAAATTAAAATAATGATTTCTTATATTTTTGCGAATATTACACATTAAATGAAACTAATTTTACGGATGTTTTTCTTCCTGACATTTCGAGAGCTTTACAACACCCGTGGTAATGGTGGGGGACTGAGATGTTTGGCATCCTAATGTCACTAACGAAGGCGACCTTCAGCTTACGAATATTAATTTTTGACCTCTGCAGAACGAGCTTACAGTATCTTGAAGTCTTGCAGTTTTATACTTTTACGGTTCTGTAAAGTACTCGAAACGTCATAGACTACAGACTTGCGTTTAATTGTGTACTGTAAAGCACCCGAAACCTCGGAAAAGGTTAAAACTAATGATTTCTTATATTTACGCGGATTTTATCGCGTATATTAACTTATTTTATATTCCCGACGTTTCGAGCACTTTACAGAACCCGTGGTCACGGGGCGGGCTGAGGTGTATGACGTCCCAATGTCATAGTTAATCACGGCTACCTCCAGATTAAGAATTATTAATTTTTGTTCCGATCTACGCAGTATGAACTAACAGTATCATGAAGTCTTGCAGTTGTATGCTTGGGTTGGGATTTAATTTTATTAATTATGGTATTTAAGCAGTTCCCAAGCAGTTGGTAGCACCCAGCCATCTTCTCTATTGAAATTAGGATGTTTTTTGATTTCAATAGCCTCGCGAATCATCCTTGGAAGAAATCGGTGTTCTTTAGCGAGGATTTGTGGTCTATCAAATCTAATGTAGTTACGGGGGCGATCCTGTACGTGTTCACAGACTGCAGACCTCCCGGAGCGTCGATTCTTCACATCAGCTATGTGTTCTGAACATGAATTTATCCATTTTTAAATAATTAATTTTGTTTTAAAATAAAGTTTTGGAACAGTTGTGATTTTTTCTGATGACATTTGTGAATGTTTTGGGTCTATTTATTTATAGATCCCTTATCAATATTGTGGCCCAAATAATCTATTTCCATAACAACCAATCAATTATATAATTATTAATATTACTCATTATTAATCTAATAAATTAATATTAATAAATCGATCGCGAAGCCGGGGCGGATCGTTAGTTAAAATAATTTACTAAATAAATTTATGGAAATGTAAAAACTTAAAAACTACCGCAATTTATCTCAAGGAAACACAGCTTAACCTTAAAATCCTAAAATTGTAAATAGCCATTTAAAAACCGATGTGATGGGAAATTACTGCCACACACACACTCCCCAACGTTTGAAACATGGTAATTTTATGACAGCGCAGCGCTTCAATTTCACCTTGTGATAATATTGGGCTACAAAAGAGATTTATATCATTTTCAAGGCGTTGAAAATAAGTTCTTTATAACAAATTATTACCCTGTTTCATACGTTCGTATATTTAAGGGCATATCTTTTGAGGACTCCCTCTATTAACACAGCGACATCTATAAGAATTTCATGTCTTACTTATTTATTAATTTATTTATTTAATTTAGTCAGAAAACCAACAGCGTATATAGTAAATATTAAAATTAATGTAACAAACTAAAAGTATGGCCAATAACAGGTTTCCCTATATTGCTTGATGGCAGGTATATTGTTGTTGGAAGAAAATGAAAGAAGAACAATCTAATAGATAACTTATAAGCAATTCAATGTACATATATATATATATATATATATATACATATATATATATATACATATATATATATATATATATATATATATATATATATAATATTACTTTTTATCGTATTTAGCGACGACTCAAGCATTCTGTAAGGTTTGTATTTCACTTTTAAATGGGTTACAATTGTTGCTCATCAAAGCCTCGTCCATTAATCAATCGCGTACATAATAATTTAAAAAAAATTTAAGCACTTCCTCTTGGATAACATCTGTAGCTTGATCTCTTTTGTCCCAGGATCACATGCCTGCACCTACCGCTGCAGTCGAAGTGGGTGCACGTGGGCACGGAGCGTGGGAACGTGCATGTGGTCAACATCGAGACATTCGCGCTCAGCGGCTACGTGATCAACTGGAACAAGGCTATCGAAGTGTGAGTACGCCAATATTTTACTACCAGATTTGTTTACGCAACTGTACTTTATTTTTTTTTATTTTAGTATTTATTGTACAAAATATGTACACTGTACAGTTGGCGGTCTTTATGCCTTTAGGCATTCTTTATCCCTCAACCACAAGGTAACCAGAAAAACTTAAGCAGATACGATTAAGTTGATTCAAAAAAGTTTAAATTCACAATTCGACCCGGTAGGTGGCGCCGTTATTGAGATCCAGAAATCACGCGTGCGAATCCGGGGCGTATCACTAGTATAACTATAAGATAATAATATCCTGTTTCAGCTATTTGCATCACTGTTATGTAGCGAATTTGAGCAATAAAAGTGTTTAACTAACTATAGCACATATATAACAACCGCCACAAGGACACACTTTTAACATCATATATCGTAGCGTATTCACAGAAAATTTTAACTAACCAAAATTACCCCATAAACGAAATTTTACGTAATTTTCGCAAAGTAGGACATTTGGTTAAATATTGAAAAATTGATTTTAGAGAAGATGCTACAATATGTAAGCGGCAACTATCAACACTTTACTTTTTTTAATAGGTTTTATTTTACATACTCAAGCAGCGAAAGAACGCATCCATACCAGCGTCAAATAGCAGCGCAACGCTGCTGCGTTTCGTATGGTGAGTGTAGAGAACCGGAGACCCTTTTTACTGGAAAAGAGGCATTCCATCTTAGTCCTCACGGGTGACAGCGCATCTGCATTTTGATTCGCAAACGAGGATAAATGTAGATGTCTATGGGCCACAGCAACCACTTACCATCAGGTGGACTGTGTGCTCGTTTGTCACCCTATCCTATAAAAAAAATCTAATCGAATAAATGATAAATATCATAAAGTGCACTATAATATCTTCAGGGCTGTTCTGTAACTTTTTTGTGTTACAACAATCACTATTAAAACTTAGAAACGAGTTACTCGACTCAGTTAGAGTACAGGTCTAGTATTAATTTTTTTATCGAGTCCGCGATCGTAGTAGCAGACATTATACATCTTTATCCATCCCCCCTCACCCCCGTCTCTATTACAGGATTATTGTAATAAACCTGGCACAGGAATTAACTTGAGATATAACAAATTAGTTCTTCCCCTTCCATTCCCTCGTGCAATTTGCCGCTTTTTTCAATTTAAACTTGTTTAATTCTCTTATGAACGTCAAAAATCTTAATGAATCGCAAAAACAAGATTTTCTCTTCAAAGATGAACTTCAGAGAAGAACCGGCAAGAAACTTTGATTTGTGTTAATGCCATGTTACAAGAGTTTTTCTTTCGTTCTCAATAGTCTTTGTTCTTTTTGGTCAACTTTAAAAAGTTTTTTTTTAAATTCTTTGTCATATTGTTGCACGATATTTTCAGATATTTTATTATAAAATTTTTATCATAGTAAAGTTTTTCTAGATTTAGTCAATTTAAATTAAAAAACCACAGACTGTCTCAAACTTATAACCCCACGTAATCTAATTAAATTTTCCAGACAATGATGAACCCCTTAAAACTTGCCTGAAAACGAAAGGTAGTTTTTATTATTTAAAAATATACAGTCACATTTTCAGTCATATATAAAATTTGCTGTGTTTCGTATTCTGAGTGTAGGAAACCGGATATACTTTTTACTTTAAACGAGGCATTCCATTTTAGTCATTGGGGATTACAGATAACACATCTGTATTTTGATTCTTAATTGAGGATAGATGTAGATTTCTATGGGCCATAATATCCACGTACCATTAATTCAAATCAAATTCTATAAACAAATAACGTATAACACATAAAATCTAAAAATTGCCAGTAAGTACAGGAATCATAACTTATATTAAAGTAGGAAACTTGCTCTGAATAACGTAAAATATTGAAACAGTTTCAACAAAGTTATAATAAAACAACAGAATTACATTGGAGCATATTTATCAGGTTAAACTCCCGAACACAGACGCCGCAGCAAACACTACGAGTTCTAAATTAGTTCCTAATTATTTAGCCGGCGTAGAGCGAACACAATTAAGGTGTTAACGGGGCCTTTATAAAGTGATATAACGTTGCACAAGTACTTCGTCTAGCGTAATAATAGTACAGCGCCTTTAATTGACTAATATTAGAGACATGCTGTTCACGAGATACTGTGTAATGGCAAATTAAGAGCATTCATTTCTTATGTCCATGATTTCTTATGTTTACGCGAACACTAAATGACATTAAAATATAAAATAATAAAAAAAACTTAATTGTCATACAGTCCCACACCAGTTTCAGTATATTAGTTTCGTAGCTGAATAGCCTTTGAGCGAGAGAAGATCCAGACCTCTTATCACCATTGGCAACCGCTCTCCTAAGGGACTAAAATCATGCCATCGGGACTCCTGCCAACGTTTCCAAATATTCCACAAAGCTCCAAATCGTTGGAGCATTTAAAGACACAAGAGCTCTTCAAATAACATAATTCAGAAAACTGTCTGACAGGACAATCTACCAACACTTTTCTCACATGAAAGTTCGTGGAGGCCAAACTCGTTGACGCCGCACTGACAAAATCTACAGATCGTCGCTCCTAGTCCGATTCCTACAGCCATGCGCAAACTTTGCTCATCAAGGAATGTGCCAAGGTTACTAGATGGTAAAGCGTTTAACATGTGACTATATTCCGCCATATTTTATTTCCCTCTGTCGTCTCTTGCGACACCCACAGGACGATAGTAGGAAGTGGATTTTCTTATTTAAATCAAACGAGTTTTTACGAATTTTATCGCGTACATTAACTTCTTTTTTATTCCCTACGTTTCGAGTACTTTAAAGTAGAATTTAATCTGAACTGTAAATTTAATCTAAAGATATCTGTGGTGAACTATGACATTGGCACGTCGAACACGTCTGTCCCCTCCCGTGAACATAGGTGCTGAACATGTATGGTTCTTTTAAAGAATAAGGGTGACAAACGAGCACACAGTCCACCTGATGGTAAGTGGATGCTGTGGCCCATACACATCTACATTTATCCTCAATTAAGAATCAAAATGCAGATGCGTCGCCACCCCTGAGGACTCAGATGGAATGCTTGATTTCCAGTAAAAAGTGTCTCTGGTTCTCTACACTCACCATACGAAACACAGCAGCATTGAGCTGCTATTTTACGTTGCTATTCTTTGAGAGCGTGGTCCTACCCTGGTCGAACCGACCCATTCGTGCTGCAATCACAATATAGCTACAGCATGTCTCTACCACGTTAAAATGATATGATTTATGATATAATAATCATATATGTATGTATATTTTTATTATTATATATTTTACCTTTATGTAAACAAATGTTTCTTAATAAAGGTAAATAATTTAATAGCTTTCTGTGCACACTAAGTGTATGGAAGTATTAAAGCCATAACGTCAGATGCTATATAATTTATGAAGAAATCATTTTTAGTTTTTGAAGTCGCTTTATACTTTTTTAAAGTTTATTTATAACTAGTTGACCCGGCGAACTTCGTACCGCCAAACAGTCGATTCTTTAGTTTTTTTAATACTTATTCTGCTATTCGGGACACCGGGTCAGCTACTAAGATAAAAAAGAAAAAAGAAAGTTGATAAGTCAACAATTACATTATGTCAAAAAATAAAAATTCTAAAACACTATTGACAAATATTGACATTAATATTTATACGATACTAACGTCACTCAATTGTTTTGCCTTCACGGAACCCCTCCACTAACACTTAAACCTAAACTTTGTGATATGGTATTAAAGATCAAATTCACTTTAAAGTATTATTACGAATCTTTTGTATGGGAATATAGAAAAGTGTTGTTTTTTGACTTTTTCAGGCAACTTTTTAAAATTTTCTCTCCGTAAGAACCATCTTCGTACTTCAAGGAATATTATAAAAAAAGTATTAGCGAAATCGGTTCAGCCGCTCTCGAGATTTGCTCTTAGCAACACATTCAGCGATTCATTTTTATATTATAGATAATTATATTTATAGATAATAACTGCCTGTAACGACTGTGCTATATTTCTCCGGGTGGTCATTATTTTAAACACAGAATTTCTGAACAGTTTACTTTGAATAAAATGGTGCTCAAAACGCTTTTGTTTCTACTTTAATTTTCCATACAATTTCTTTATTGCGCCTCTAGGTGCTTTAAATTTGGCTAATTATTTGCAGACGAACGAGCGGTAGCAATTAGCTGGTAACGGCTCTGTTGACTAACTTAAATAAACATCACGAAACAAAGACAGCTTAGTTCGCCTTTTTATTAATTACTAGCTGTTCCCCGCGACTTCACCCGCGTGTAATTTAGGGTTTTAATTCCAGGGCCGGCAAACTAAAAACATAAGTCCAAAAGTGACACTTTTTAGGAATAGGTAAAAACTAAACAAAAAAATACCGTTAAACTATAAATTCAAATTTATTGGAATATTACGATGTTTTTAATTTAACATGCACGTAAATATAATTTGGCATAAATTAAGTTAAAAAAAAGTTAAAATTATTGACTTATGTTAGAAAAAACACTATGTAAATAGTAGGTACTTGTGACTTATGTGTAATGTGTATGAGAACAGTACGTCTCATTATAAACTAAATTTTTTAACAAATACAAGCTACTTCTATGAACTTAAAATTTATTTACCGTGCATCATTTATATACTAGCCTAAATTTATAATTTATATTCAACTATTTACTCATCTTTTTCACTTTCTAAAATATCAGGGTCAGTATTATGTATATTGTTTACAGTAGGCAAATCTAAATAAAATCTATGAAAAACGTCGGGTATCAAGGAGAGTAAAGAAATCAGATATTTTTTATTCTCTTGATATCGGTAACGGCTGTAGCGATATAACAAGAATACTGTGAACTATGGCAAATACACGACTTTTCAAGTTTAATTTGAAAAACTGACATTCCGTGTCCAGTGTGTCATCTTTAGGAAATGACGCCGAATTTCGAATTATAGCGCAGCCACTTTTTATCGAGCCATTTAAACTGTCGCCAACATCTTTGTTTCGTAGTACTAAAGGACCGTTTAACAAAGAAGAAAAATCCAAAAAGTGTAAAATACGCATGTTGACAATTATATTTTATACAACTGCTTTTATAAAATTATCGCTTTCGCCTAACGTCTTTAAAAAGTATCCGCGACAAATGGGTTCACGCTTCCCATGAATTAATAAAAACTATTTGTAAGTATGTATGCGATAATTTTTTGCTGGTCATGATCTAATGTGTGTTGTCTTTGAGTGGCGTTGTCGTGTATTTCTATTAAGGGTGCCATATATGTTCCTTATATGTTGTTTCTTATATTTATGCGAATGCATGCCGAGTGCAAAGCGCATAGGTATGTTCTACTAGCACCTAAAAATCAAGATTCCAACGTTTTGTCGCATGGAATCGTATCCAGGAATCATATTATGCATATAAATGATATAAAAAGTACATTGTTTGAAAGATAAATGCTTGTTGAACTTATTAATATTTTTATTTAAATCGAGTAATTGCTATTTTTAAATAAAAAAGGGGTTTTAGTGTCTTATGGGTGTGGATTTATCATATCGCCAAGGCTTGTAAACACGATAACTTTTGAAAATATCAATTGTTTAACTTAATCTATTTTTTAATCTCTTCATCTATCATGTGGGAAGTCACTGAATGTAAATGGCAGTGTAATTTTGTTTTGTTTAGCTATAATTAATTTTTTTCTGCTCCAAAATGGCGAAATTTTCGGTGTTTTCGTAGCCTTGTGTTAGAATTCATTTTAGTAAAGAGAGACTGCCTGTGCCTCGCTTGGTTAGATGGTTAGTTGGTAAGTTCGGCGCCAACCGCCGTCGTGAGTGGATACTGTATCGATTGTTTTCAGCGGCTCAAAAAGATCGCTGTACAAATAAATACAAAATATTAAAAAAACAAATTTCATACATACTTGATTATTATAATAATCAGACATTTTTATTACAATATTTTAAAACCACAGAATAAATAATAGTAGTACGTACTAAAAATAAGTAGGATGTAATATTTATACTTAAATACGTCTTGGACTTTTTGGAGTGACATGAATGATGATATGATGATCATATGAGCATTATGAGTCGTGCACTTTGGATTTTCCAAACTTTTTCAAATTGAAGTTTGATATAAAATTATCGGGAAATTGGAAGTATAATAAGGTTATTAGTAAAAACTTGTGTGTATTTAAACTACTTTAAAAAAAATACGTATAATCATGCTATACGTAATTTTTTTAATGCGAAGGCATGCTCAATTGGATTTACCAATAGTTTTTATTTGTATAGATAAGGTCGACATACAAGTCTCATAACCAGGTAGAACGGTAGTCAATAATGTCAAAAACATATAAATGTATTAATGCGAAAGTAGCCTAATGGTTAAGGGAAACTAATAGATCAAAAGTTCGAGCCCGCCATTGATTACTGTTGGAAAGTGATCCTAACGCAAGCAATTTCAGCAATGTTGAAGTGCTCAGCAGGATTTTTTATAGAATAAGGGTGACAACACACAGTCCACCTGATGGTAAGTGGATGTGGAAAAAAAATCCATGTAAGTAATAGCTTCTGATGACTGGATTTTACTCGTAATTCTTCAATACACTTCAGATGGTCTTAGTGCCGACTTCAGAAGCAGGTACCTACCTGCTTCTGAAGTCGGCACTATTTAATTTTTAATTTAAAGTATAACCATCATATTATATTCATATACGCTTTCGCGTGGCTTACCGGATATTTATTTTTTACATACTTTGCTTAAAATTAAGGATAATTAATATATAATTCAATATTAATGTTCTTTATTCGGTACTGACGGTATAGTAGTCCCGTCGTAACAAACCAAAAGAAGAATCAGAACTTAAAAAAAACTGTGCTTGCCAACCCGCTTGCCAAGCGTGGCAACTATGGCAAATGTCCCCCCTGTGGGGCAATCTATGGGGAGGTCTATGTTCAGCAGTGGACTTTAATAGGTTGTAACGGATGGATGTATACAAAATAATCTACCAGGAGCACATGACCCACTGAGAGGTGAAATTATTAAATCAACAGTAACATTACAACTGTGGCAAATATCCCCCCTATGAGACAATCTATGTGGAGGCAGTGCAGCAGTGTACTTTTATAGGCTGTAATGGTTCGGTACTATACTATGTGGTAGACCTCCTTTTCTGCCTCGGACTCCATCTGGGTAGGTACTGCCATCTTACCTATTTCTACCGTCTTACAGCAGTGCTTGCGCTGATGTGTTCCAGTCTCAAGTTTTTAAAAAGTCAGTTTAATTACAGGTTGTGAGGCATTGCATTTTACTCCTTAGAGGTGACAACACATGTGTAGCTATATTTGTTTGAAGTTGGCTACAGGTTTCCATGGATTGCAATATCCGTTTCACGTCGGTTAGACTGTGAGTTCGTTTGCCATTTCAGTTTTACAATAAAAGTTTGGCCGCTTTTCTTTATAGAGTAGGATGACAAACGAGCACACAGTCCACCTGATGGTAAGTGGATGCTGTGGTCCATAAACATCTACATTTATCTTCAATTAAGAATCATAGTGAAGATGCGTAGTCACCCCTGAGGACTAAGATGGATTACCTCGTTTCCAGTAAAATTGTCTCCGGTCCTCTACACTCACCATATGAAACACAGCAGCATTAAGCTGCTATTCTACGCTAGTATTCTGTAAGAGCGTGGTCATACCCCGGTCGAGCCGACCCATTCGTGCTACAACCATAATATAGCTGCACATCGTTGCTCTACCACGTATAAAATACCACGCTGCTTGATTACTACGTTGGGTACTGCTAGCTCTTTACGTCTACAGATACTCGTTAATTGCTTATTCGTAATTGCACAGCTATAATCTACATTTTTATCGCCTTTTTATGCTTACACGTTACCAGATTTTATCACTTGACCTTATTCCATTATATGGAGTATTTTCTGCTCAAATTTATTGCTTGCTGCCTCAACAATTTGTAGTAAAACAAAACTTAAAGTTCATATTTGTAATACATACATATTTAAAATTATTGTAAGGTACCTTATACTAGAAAGCGTAGGGAAAAGATAATAAAATATTTTATCTACCTTGCATAATGACTTTAAGAAAAACCACAAATTGAAAAATATACACTATAAAGTTGAACTATATTTTATCATGATCACAGTTGAGTCTGCTTGCTCAAAGCGCCGTCAATAACTCCTGAAAACTTCGTAATGGGACTCTCCAACATATTGTAAAGAAGTTTTTAAACGAAATATTTTATAGAATAAATTCTTATTACTTTATACTGGCAAAACTATAACAATACGACTCCATAATCAAACAAAGAAGTTAAGATACGTCACGTTATATAATCATAACACAATAAACTGAATTATATAATTATATAATGATTTAAATAATAAAAGTTGCATCCCCCACTATTGCTGGAAATTTCTAGAGCACGTATTTGAAACTTTTACATATTTAATAAAAGATTTAAACTTAATAATATCACAAAATACGTAGGATTAGATTTATTACTTTAGGTTTTCTCAAACACAATGCGTTAATTCTTAAGGAGTATCTTAACACTGTCACTGTCCGGTTTTCAGACACAATAGTAAGACAATAGCAATGACTTATATGTAGTGCACGGGACAGCGAAAGGGTTAATGTAGTTCTATTTTTCTATTTCTTGTATGACTTTCTTCTACAACTTCCTTAAAGGTTATCCAAAAAATTTCCTGATAACGAAGTGTTTATCCATATTATACAGATTGCCAAGATCCATTCAAGCTTAGGTTTCCGCTTATTGGATTAAACCTGTTTTTAGATGGGGAAATGCCTACGCATACCCGCCTCGCGGGGGAAGGACGGGTTATGTCGGACTCGCGCCGACTATAACCCTATGGTGTTCCACCTTCGCCGCATATTGGCAGGGCCACGGGAACGCTTTCGCACACATCCACGGCCCCACCAGCGCTGGCCGCCCTATGACAGCCCCTTCTCGGGGAGGACCTCTCCTCCCCATTCTCCTTCTCATGCAAGACGCACCAGGAACACAAGGCACGCCCCCCCCCCTCGGCCTCCAACTCCACCTGCGTATCGGACACCCCCGAGTCCGATACGCGAAGGCCATGGGGCTAGGAGAATCGAGTGCTTAGTAGCAGAATACCAACGTAAAATAGCAGCTTAATGTTGCTGTTTTTCGTATGGTGAGTGTAGAAAACCGGAGACCATTTTTACTGGAAACGAGGCATTCCATCTTAGTCCTCACGGGTGACAACGCATCTGTATTTTGATTCGTAATAGAGGATAAATGTAGATGTCTATGGGCCACAGCAACAACTTACCATCAGGTCAACTGTGTGCTCGTTTGTCACTCTTATCTTATAAAAAAAGCACCCGCTTTCCCGACCCCAGCGGCGGATCTGGTCTCTAGCTCCCCCGCCAACCAAGTTTCGGCCGCGGAGGGTAGGGAGAGCGGCGCCTCGCAATACCGACACTCCTCTCCCCCCGCGGCCCCACCACCACCGCATCAACGGTGCGGCCCGGTCAGAGTCGCGGAGGACAGGGCGAGTGGCGCATCGCCATACCAACACTCCTCTTCCTCCGCGACTCCACCTCGGCTGCAGCGGTAGGGGGAGGGGACACCCCTCTCACCGCAGCCTACCGACACACATCCGAAGTGAGTGGCCACCTCGGGCCAGCCCTACACCATGGGCCAGCCAAAGGGTTCCTCTTTGTTCACCGTGAGTGACCAAGCCACGGCCACTAAGACCCCCGCCACGACAAGGCGAGAGCCCGTTCAGAGGGGTAATGGATTAAACCTATGCATCTCCTGATCGAAACATAACTACCGAGTCGTTGTACGGTTGCGTTATTTATGGCATTCGGATTAATGAAGCCATTAATCATTCAGAATATAAATTAATTGGTGCGAGAGTTACGGCTTATCGTTTACGTCAGTTGCGAGGCAACGGTGTTTATCCTTGCTTAATTTGATTAATGTCCGTGAAGTAATAGCGTGCTTAACATTTAAATAGTAACTTAATACTGGTAGTTAGTACCAGTAGTACTTTGCGGGTGTTTGATTCCCCGTCGGGGTTAATATTTATACACATCATATATTTTTATCGGCCAAACTGACGATATGCTGAAGATGGGTCCAGTTAAGAGAACCCTTAACCTATAAGCATGTATACATAGATATAAGAATGTGAAATAAGTTAAAGATTCCTAAAATCTGTATTCGTTATATCAGCCTACCCCATTTGGATGACAGGCTTTAGAGTTTATGTAATATGTAATCTTAGTATATAAAAATTTATATTTATTTATTTATTTTATGCGCTGCCATACCGTTCATTAGATTGCGCTAAAGCTTTGTCAACATATTGCTTGCACCCCCGTGAAGGTTATAGGCATAGTACAATTAACTTACAGTAGGTGGCGCACGTATCGTATCGACAAATTTATTTGAAAATTATATATCGCTCAACTTTAATTAATATATTATCATTTCTTATTGAATAATATAACTCTTCCATTTTTAAAACTATATTTCCACAATTATTTCGTCTGCGGCAGTAATGCATCAGGTACCAGCTAGTGTTACCATAAAATATCAATTTTTGGGTCCGATTTCATTGCGATGACTTGGTTCCATTTGTTTATAAAAGACGTTATCCCCATTATAGGATGTTCTCCTACTTCGTGTAGTCTTTTTGCTAACTTAAATTGCACATAGACAAACATGCAGACCCAGAACTGTTATTTGTAGGCCATACCAAAATTAGATCCGTGCGAGATTCGAACCCGCGGCCTTCTCGCGTCGCAACCAAACGCTTAATTATTATGCTACCGGGCCGTCTATATCCAAAGATCCATCATCAAAAATCAGTATTTATCTCATTCGATCAAAAACTATTAAAATTCTGTGGCATATTAAGACGGATAGAACGAAATGAAAAGGGTTATTTTCTTTTTCTTCACGGCGGAACCGTATAGGTCTGTTTTGTATGTGGTCTATGTTAAGTAATTTAATATATTTTTTTTATGTGCGCGTTACTTGAGATGAAGATAAAATACGGGAAATGGTCCCTCGAGCCGGATTGAAGCAACTACCTACGGTTTAGTATTACCGCGCAACTTGTGTTGTAAATTTGATAATTGCTATTTACTCAGCTGGTTTACCAGATGTTCAGTGTTAAAGAAATAAAAAATTTAAAATATGATTAAAAAATAGGGACAAAACTATTTGCTGAGATTCGTTGCAAAAAAAAAGTATAGTTTATTACTTATTTTGAAGAGACAGCTCACTTAAATTTTCTTGTTTTGTTTTATCTTAAGTATATTTTTACACTCAAAGTAACGTTAATTATTTTTGTTATTGTAAACAAACCTGCAGTTTTAGAAATGAAAGTATGTATTTCGAAGATATGTTTAGTTCATTATCACATAGTCAGAATGCTACTATGATCATCTTTAATCAACTTCAGTACCATATAAAAACGAAAGGTTTATTTCCTGCAGTGAAACACTCAAAAGCTTTTGGATAGTTTCGTTGTTTTTGTATTAAGATGAATTATTTTGATAAAACCAGTTGTTACGGATTTTGTCGCGTATATTAACTAATTTTATATTCCCGATGTTTCGATTACTTTACAGCACCCATGGTCACGGGATGGACTGAGGTGTTCGACGTTTCAATTTTATAGTACCCACGGCTACCTTTAGATTAAAATGATTGCGTAGATCGGATCAGTTTTTATTTAAGTAAGTATGTAGTTTTCGCGTAAACATCAGAAATCATTATGGATTATTTTGTGTTGAAAACTTTTTTGAATATATTTTACATTTAATAATAATAACATAGAAGTATACTCGTATACTATATGTCGCTTTTAATCTCTTTTATTTGAACAATTTCTCACAAAACACGTTCTTACTCAATAAGGCGCAGATTGGGCACTTTGTTCCAGCTCACGTAATCAAAGCCCAAACTGAACGATGAACGTCGCGTGTTTTGGCGTCCATTCACAGTATTAATTGCGAGCCACCGCCGGAGCAACAAACCTCTACAAATTGCGGACTTGCTGTAAACACTGCAGTCCTCTATTCGACTGCAAATGTAGCGGCTTCAGAATAGATTTATGCTAGCATTGTTGCTGGGGCTTTTGAGCTTTAAACTGGATATGTATCGAAGATTTGATAATAAATCTTTCATAATAGCCTAAAATAGAAGCTCAACACAGCTGTGTTTCGCGATTCGTTTCGTGAGTGTAGAGAACCGAAGACCTCTTTTACTGGGAACGAGGCATACTATCTTAGTCCTCACGGGGAACAACGCATCTGCATTTTGATTCGTACTTACTTACTTACTTACTTATCTTCACGCACAATCCCTGACGGGGTAGCCAGAGAGAACAGATCGCCAAGTGTCACGATCCTTACAAACCTCTTTCGCTTCTTTCAGATTCATTATCTTCTTCATGCATGCACGTCTAGGTATCCGAGTACTTTTGACCCTACCCTCTTCGAGCAATTTGCTCACATGGTCTTCGAAAGTTAGTCTCGGTCTACCTCGACACCTTTTAATATTAACTTTCGCGCTATATATTTTCTTCACCATACGGTCTTCACTCATTCACTCAACGTGCCCAAACCACCGAAGCACGCCCTTATCAATTTTTGTGATAAGGTCATCTTTCAAACCTGCCATATTGCGAATCTCTTCGTTTCGCTTTCGGTCGGCCATGGTAACGCCGCACATTTTACGAAGAGATCGCATCTCCACTGCATTCAACTTACTTTTATGCTTCTTCTGGCATACCCAGGTTTCGCTGCCATATAACAAAGTCGGTACCAACACTGCGTTATGTATTGCAAGGCGTGCACTCTTCGCTACGCCTTGCCTTTTGACTAACGCAGTCAGGGCACCATTGACTTTGTTCCCGGCAGCGACACGCCTGTCCACATCTAAATCACATCTTCCATCCCGGCTAAAAGCACTCCCCAAGTATACAATTTCATTTACCTGTTCTAGACATTCCTGATTTACCCATATTTCACACTTCGTTCTCTCTTCGTCCCTTTCAAATACCAGAACCTTAGTTTTATTAGCATTCAAACGGAGACCTTTAATTTCACATTCCTCTTTCATACACGTGACTAATGCCTGCAGTTCTGCCTCTGATGGTGCAATAAGCACTGCATCATCAGCATACAGCAGACAATTTACTTTAATGTCACCCAATTTCACACCCAAACAACTATCTTTCAGCTTCTGTAAACAGCTGTCGAGATACAGTATGAACAGCCAGGAAGACATGACACAACCCTGCTTTACGCCCGTTTGGACGTCAAACATGGGTGACAGGTCATGCCCTACCCGCACACAGGCTTTACAGTCACAGTAAAGAGACTGCACAGCCCTTAGCAATCGACCATCCACACCATACCCCGGCAACAGTTCCCACATTTTCTTCCTTACAACCTTATCAAATGCTTTCTCAAGATCCACAAAAGCACAGAAAATCTTCTGGTTAGCAGCCAGAAGCTTTTCCGTGATCATGCGGAGAGAAAACATTTGATCCGTGCATCCTCTTCCAGGTCTAAATCCGCATTGTGCCTCCCATAGAAATCTTTCCGATTTCTCTTGCATCCTACGTGTCAAAACCTTCGAGTAAACTTTACTTGCTAAACTGGTCAAGCTGATCGCCCGATAGCACCCGCAGTCAAAATGTGAACCTTTACCTTTATATAAAGGCACAATGACTGCGGATCGCCAATCATCCGGGACATCCCCCGTCCGCCAGCACAAATTGCACAGCAGATGAAAGCTGTCCCAGACGCGAGGCCCACCATACTTGACCATTTCAGCAGTAACTCTGTCTAGTCCCGCAGCCTTACCACATTTCAAACTTCGAATCGCACGTTCAATCTCTTTCATACTGATGACCTCAGTGTCATCGAGGTCCGGGTCTGGCGTACCAGTCACGGCGTCATCCCCGGATCCCTCACTAAGATCATCATACGCATACATTTCTCTATAAAATTCGCTCCATCGCTGCATGACGTCCGATTTTTTTGAGAGGACGTCATTAGTTCTCGAAAGCACTTTGTTCATTCTTAAGGCTGTCGCACCACTCCGGGTCCTTCCAACCTCTTTCCAGAAGAGTTTGGAGTTCTCCTTAAAGTTGTGCGACAACCTTTCGTCCGCTTCCATTCTACACCTTTCACGCACTTCCTCAATCAATGCTTTCGTGTGAACTTTCTGCAGCCTATATCTTTCTTTCATCTTCTCTCTCATATCCTTATCATTACTAGAGGCCAAGTAGTCTAACCATGCTTTCTTCTTCTTTTTTACAGCTTCTTTCACTTCATCATTCCACCATGCATCTCTTCTTTTACTACTGCCTCTTTTTATTGTTCCACACACTTCTTCCGCTGCACTTACCATTCCATCCCTAAGGTTCTGCCAAGTTCTTTCTACACATTCTTTTCTGCCATCGATGGTGTCAAGCTTTTCGGCTACCCTCGCATGATATTTGTCCCTAGTATCCGCTTCCTGAAGCTTCCAGCTTCGGATGCGACAGACCGACTGTGGTTCTGTTACTGCCGTCCGGTAGCGCCAACCCGCGAACAGACCCCTAAATCTAGTAATCACTAGATAGTGATCCGTTCCCAGGTCAGCACCCCTGAACACTCGCGTATCCATCACCTGTTTTCGCAGTCGGTCATCCACCAGGAACAAATCAATCATACTTCTCTCATTCTTTCGTTCTCTAGTATACATATGGATTTTCTTGTGATTAAACATAGTGTTTGTCACAAGAAGACCCTTTTCCTTGCACACCGCCAGTATAAGCTTGCCAGCATCATTAACCCTTTTATCGCCAAACTTTCCAAGTACCGACTCGTACCCTGGTCGAGCGGTACCAACCCATCCATTCAAATCACCACATACAACAATTCTTTCGTTTCCCCTAGCCAAATCTAGAACTTCTCTTACATTCTCCCAAAACTCCTCCAGCTCAGCCCTGGACGACGAAGCTACCGGCGCATAAACAGCCAAAAGGAATAACTTCGTCAGTCCCAATTTAAAGCGAACCCAGAGAAGTCTTGAGTTCACAACCTTATATTCAGTCATAACATCGACCAACCGAGAAGACAGCAGCACCCCCACTCCCTGGCAGGCGTTCTCGCTCTCCGGGACTCCTGACCATAGAGCTAACGCCCCGCCAGGGAGCTCTTCAGTACCACTGCCCTTCCGTTTGGTCTCCGACATACACACGACATCTGCTCCGACATACACACGACATCTTCTCCGACATACACACGACATCTTTTGATTTTGATTCGTAATCGAGCATATAGGTAGATTTTTATGGGCCACAGCAATTGCGTACAATCAGGTAGACTGTGTGCTCGTTTGTCACCCTTGTAAAAAAAATTCTATATAAGGCGAGAGTAAAGTTATTCGTGTCAACTTAATTTGCTTGTTGCATTACCAAAACCGTAGACGGCTTATTTCAATATTAAACTATGTACTGTCCATTTGACGGTGAATGAATATTTAATCACCTTTTTCTTACCGTAAGCGTATAGAGGTTTAAGACAAATTGAGCTGTGGTTAAAGTATTATGCTAAGATTCTGGTGTTGATAACTAAATTATTTTTCTTCTCCATCAGCCCTTGTAATAAAATTTAACCAAAAAAATAGAAACAGAAGAAAATTAGCAAAGCTACCGAAATCTTATAGACGAGAGGCAGAAAGCAATTCATAACAGAAGTAGGAAAAGCAGCAATTTGAAGCCTAAAAGACGATCAGGGTATAAGACACGGCGATAGAGAGAAAATATTACAAATATGTACCAAATATTATTCTAAATTATATCATAACCAAGACGTCCCACGGTCTACTTCCGAATATTCATGTCCCAAGAATATTGCACCGATCACAGAACACGAAGTACGCCTAAATTTAAAAAGGATGAAATACCAGAAGAGTCCCGGGGAAGATGCTATCCGTTCTTCTCCAACACATCACTAACATATTTAAATCAATATTAAAATCCAGCATCTTTCCAAAATAGTTTTGTCATTGTATCTCAACTCTTTTACTTAGAAAAGATGAGAAATCTAACATCAATAATTACAGGTCCATTAGTCTTATTTCACACCTATGTAAAACCTTTATCAAAATAATTGAGACCGGGATTAGTAGACAGCTAGATTCTCATCAGTCCCCCGAACAGGCTGGATTTAGAGCTGGCTTATCTACCACCGACCACCTGCACGCTATGAATCAAGTCATTAAAAAACATACAGAGTATCAACTTCCTTTATATCTGGCCTTTGTCGACTACTCTATAACACATAACTGTATTTTTAATGCCTTACAGAATCAAAACATTGAACGCACTTACATACATTTACTTAAAATATTTATAATTACAGTACCGCCGCAATAAAATTGAATACCATAGGACCTCCTTTCTCTATTCTAAAAGGAGTTAAACAGGACAACCCGTTATCGCCGAATCTTTTGACTGCCATCTTAGAAGAAGTGTTTCGGAAACTGGCAGATAGTTGGCTCGAGAAAAGCATCAAGATATGATCAAATAGGTTAAGCAATCTTAGATTTGCTGATGACATTATTCTCTTCGCGTCCTCGACCAACGAACTGGGAGAAATGCTCAACTAGTTACGAAACCTGGAGGTTGGACTTCTGATGAATATGGGAAAGACCACAGGACGCACAGGATACATATATATAAGATGGAGGTTGAATATGTTCATGAGTATGTTTATTTGGGTCAAATAGTCTCTTTCCAGATAAGGGCGACGCACCAATACTCCTTAAACGCAAACTCATGGACATGTGCATCCTCCCCGTCTTGATATATGGTGCCCAAACCTGATCTCTCACCAAACAGCAGAGGTCCGATCTCAGGGTGTGTCAGCGAGCAATGGAGCGCAACATGCCAGTAGTCAGACGAACAGACCGCACCAAAAATACTACTCTGCGCTCCAGAACACAAATCATTGACGTCTCCCGTAAATCCGCCAAACTAAAATGGGACTGGGCCAGTCATGTCTGCCGTATTTCGTAAGAACTTTGGGCCAAAATAACAACTCAATGGACTCCTATAAATGGCAGATGACCCCGAGGCAGACCCAAAAACGATGGCGGGATGGACTGAACTCCTTCATAGAAGACTGGTCCAGTCTACCATTCCTGCTAAATACACATCCCAAATACACAAACTCATCTACTTGCTCGACCAAATCCCCTTCTATTCTTATTCCCCATATCGTTTTACTTTCTTCTCTTTCAAAAACCATAACTTTCGTCTTACTTGGGTTCACTTTTATTCCCTTTTCTTTTATTGTCCTGTTCATTAATGTAACCATCATTTGCAACTCGGCCACCGACGACGCAAGTATGACTTGATCATCGGCGTACAAAAGGCATTTGACGGTTAACTAAAAGGATCACAGCAGGACTGTAAAAACTACCATGGTATCAGCCTTCTTAGCATTATGGGAAAACTGTATGCTAAGGTACCAATCGAAAGAGTTATGAAAGAAACTGATGGAAAAATGTGCGATGTGTAAGCGGGATTTAGAAAGGGAATGGGATGTACGGATCAGGTCTTTTCCATGCGCATGGTCGCGGAGAAATTTTTGGCCAAAAACCAAAAAGATTTTTGTGCGTTCATGGACTTGGAAAAGGACACAGTGGACAGGGATGTGTTATGGCAAACACTGAACTCATTTGGGTTGAGCGCTGGGTTGATACAGGCATTGAAGTTTCTGTATAGGGACTCTAGTGCTTGTGTCAGCATCAACGGGGCCTACTCGGAGTGGTTTGGCATCCATAAAGGTATCAAACAGGGCTGTGTGGCTTCCACGTGGCTGTTCAACCTATTTATGGACAGTTGTTTGGAAAATTTGAAAGTAGAATGAAAGTAGAAAGAATGCGGGTTAAGAATGGGTGAGTTAACCCACAGACATCTTTCTTCAATAAAGAATATAAATGCAGAAGTATTGATTCCTCCCTCCCCTTTCCACCATCAGACAACCAGGTGGTCGGCGGGTCTTCACCCTTGTCATGAGCCACCTGCATCCATTGACTACCTGCACTCAGGTCGTCACTCCATTTAACTTGGGCCGCCCTACATTTCGCCCACACGTACGTGGCTGCCACTCGAGAAACTATTTTCCCCATCTGTTGTCGGTTCTTCGAACTATATGACCGGCACATTGCCACTTCAGCTTACTAATCCGTGGGGCTATGTCGGTTACTCTGGTTTTACTGCGAATATCCTCATTTCTAAGTTTATCACACAGAGTAACCCCGAGCATAGCCATCTCCATAGCTCGCTGAGTGACCTTGAGCTTCCTCATACGGCCAGCAGTGAAGGTCTACGTTTCAGATCCATAGGTTATCACTTTCAACACGCACTGGCCTTATAATTAGTAGAAAAATATCTCTTGAACGCGTCCCGTTTCTGTAATATGAGCTATAAATCTTCATATACGTAATTCTATGTTCCGTAACAGTCAATGGCAATTTCTTCCTTTCGTAACAGCCGTCAAACTGATAAAGAAGCAACTCTCTCAAAGTTAGTCGACCGTGCTGAAACTTATTATACCAGCGGTACACGGTTGTCATAGAAGAGCCCTCATGCATATAACATTCCATGCGATTCTTCCGGTTTCAGGCGACATTAGAAATAGTTATAAATCATCGAACGAATTTTCCAAACGCCAATCTATTTTAAAAACACCACTATATTTCAATTAAGCTCGCCAAAAACTGTGGAGATAAATTAGAAATTGGAACATTCTTATTTGACTAGTTTAGAATCTTATTTTCAAATTAAATTATAACCGGCCAGTATACAAAAAAAATACGTACATTTTTTACGTTAAGTTTGTTTTTTTTTAAGTACATTTTGGACGTGGTAGAGCCATTCTGCAGCTATATTAATAGTATAGTTGTAGCACGAATGGGTCGGGTCGACCGGGGAAGGACCACGCTCTCACAGAATACCAGCGTAAAATAGCAGTTTGATGCTACTGTGTTTCGTATAGTGAGTGCAGAGAACCGGAGACCCATTTTACTGGAAAAAGAGGCATTCTATCTTAGTCCTCACGGCTGACAACGCATCTGCATTTTAATTCACAAACGAAGATAGTAGTAGATGTCTATGGGCCACAGCAACCACTTACTTATTCAATAATAAAAATACAAAAGAAATACTTCTTTTCGCAAAACTAAAAAAATAAAAATCATTATTTATTCATAAAATCATTATTTATTCATAAAAATAGAACTACAGAGCTAAAGACAAAAAAAACAGTAACGTATATTAAATTATTTTTAATTCTTATTACATATAAAAATTTACTGGCGGACTCTTGGGGACCATAGTACGGTTTTTAGTTTTAATTACATAGTTAAAACTAGAATTTTTTTCCAAATCAATAAAATTATTTTTAAATGAAGAAGATTGTTTTTAACTTTTGTCACTTACATTTTAATTTATTTATTATTCCTTTACAAAACATTGATTAAATTTTTTTGGTGTAAAACACAGAAATTGTATATGTATTGATAATATTATTTATGATTTAATATTAAGTTTTCAGTGTCATTATAGTTTAGCGTGGTGAGATACTTTTTTACTATTTCTTTAGCTTTTGATGTAGTGCAATTTTTGATGTCGCAGACTTTAAGTATTTTTTTAGAGATATGGGAATGTGACAACTGCGGGAGGCGTTGCGTAAAAACAGATTTGAAAATAAACCGTACGTACTTTTATCAGCACAGTTTCGAAGCAGCTTCATGATACAATTGACCTTCTTGACTCGATATGAAAGGTATGAGATATGCTGTTTGAAGGAAAGAGTGTGGTCAACAACTATATCCAAGTACCTGATCGTCTCCACTCTCGCAATACCCTCGCAGTCGCATTGTTGCAGAATGTCAAAAGTATGCACTAGGATGTCGTATTGCATCAATGCATTAGATGCACGAGTCTTGTGGAAACACATGTACTTAGATTTTTTCGCATTGAGGGTCAACAAATTACGATTCAGCCACCCAGCCATTTGACCCATTCCGTTCTCGGCCAGCTTTACTTACTTCTTTCCACGATCGACCATGAAATAAGACAACGGTGGCATCTGCGTAACAAATTGTTTTACACCGAGGTATTTTGAGTTCCAGAAGGTCATTTATATACAGAACAAAAAGGGCCGACCCGAGAATACTGCCCCCTGTGGCACCGCGAAAGTCACCGGGAGCTGGGACTCGTGTGATCAGGCCCTATTATCACACTTTGTTATCGATATTCTGTGTGTGTTCTACTCAATTTTAAGATGTCGTTAATAATTTAATTAATCATTATTCACTAAAAATAAATTTTACTGAATAATGATTAATTTTACCTATTTAATATACTAATAAAAATTGTAATTTATATTATATAAATTACAATTTTTATTAATAGTTACTGTGCCACAGTCACTTTGACTTAACGACATCTTAAAATTGAGTAGCGGCTGAGTACTCGGCTATTTATTTGACATTTCTCTTTCTTTGACACAACACGGCATACAGTAGTGCTTTTTAAACTTCAGTTTAAGGACAAATAAAATTATTTTTAAACATTGTACTTTAATTCCAGTTTAACAAAACAAACCACGACAATCGGTTTATCGGATTCTATGGAGTGAAAACTCCAATCAATGTGATCAAAGTAGAACGCAGTCTGTTAGCATCCATGAGTTCACTGCTACTAATGGTGTTATAAATTAAAGTACCAAAACACGTGTTCTTTTTACATTTTACTACACTTTTTTAAATTTAAACCTTGTTTTTAATTAATATACCTTCTAGCTTTAGACGTGTCATAGCGAGAATTAAGCAGAAGATGGACAGTACTATCTTCCTAATAACTACTCGAAATTATAAAATGCGTACAGCAAAGGAGTGGAATAAGTTGCCAGCATATGTCTTTCCATCCGATTACAATGTAGGTGTCTTCAAGGCAAGAGTGAATAGGCTTTAGTTAAGTCAGTGCGCTTTACCATTTTAGGCTGCATCACCACTTACCATCACGTAGGATAGTAGTCAAGCGCTGGCTTAAAATAGTAAAAAATACTTTTATTCAGCCGCAGACTTTGATAGGCTGTATTTAATTAATGATTAATACTACACATTAAATGTAATTAATTTTACGGATTTTATCGCGTTTAATTTTTACTTTTTTAATTCCGAACAATTCGGGCACTTTACAGCATCCATGGTCACGGGGGCGACTGAGGTATGTGAATTTTTAGTATCGAAGTTCGGTTTTATTAAAAGATAAATTTTACTGAATAATGTTTAATTTTACCTATTTAATATACTAATAAAAATTGTAATTTACGTAAAATTGGAACTGTTTCCAGTCTTATTTATAATAGATGGCAAATACGGCCTGCACGTGAGGGACAAGCCGGGAGGAATATTCAATCGGAAATAGAACTCCACGTCGTGTTTCAATTTAAAATATAGTACAGTGGGCAGATTCCCTCAGCCGTGACATGACAATATTTGCTGCGACCTATTTCCGTTTGAAATTCTGTCGTGATCAAAATGTTTTAAGTTAGATAATATTATATTCGTTGGTATTTAAACAAATGGAAATTGTTCATTTTCACAAAAACTATTTCGAAGTTTTGCGGACAAATTTCTGTTGTATTTATGAGCTATCGCTTCATAATATGAAATAATTACAAAACGAATCTCCGAAAGGAATCTTCTATACGCGATACAGCCGTGCTGCAGCTATATTATGGTTATAGCACGAATGGGTCGGCTCGACTGGGGAAGGATCACGCTCTCACATAATATCAACGTAAAATATCGGCTTAAGGGGCTACTCCATGCGAACGACCTTGAGCATTTGGTGTGCCGCGCCGACTCGCTACAATATAATATCACGTAAGAAATATGTAAGGCGCCACCTACTGTAAGAACGTAGTATTTTTTCAACATCAATAAACTATTTTATGGAAATACACACAGCGTACAACGATAAATGTATCTCAAATGTTTTATTCGGTATATTAGTTGCATTATATTAGAGTTATGTATTCTCATATAATATTATCTAATTATGAAATTTTATAATTAATTATATATTAAAAATGAAGCATTGAAAATTGTGAGTTTAAAAGATACCTACTCACTATATGTAAATAGATAGATAGCTCGCCTTTTGTACAAATATTTGGTGCAATAAAGAATAAATAAATAAATAGGATGTTTCGCAGAGTGAGAGTAATATAGAATGAGAGTCGTGGAGGCAGTTTACAAACATAAATTGCACAAGGACAAACATCCAGACCCGGAACAATTATTTGTAGGCCATACAAATACTTGTTCCGTGCGGGATTCGAACCCGCGGCCCCCAGTGCAGCAACTGATTGCTAAGCCAGTGCGCCACGGAGCCGTCGCCGGTGTATAGCTAAAGTGACCATACGTCCCGTTTTGAACGGGACTGTCCCTTTTCTCAGTCACCTGTCCCATTGTCCCCAAACAAAGCTCCGGGACACAAAATTGTCCCGTAACTCGTTGGATGGAAGTATTCAAAGTCAACAATCTTCAACATAATTTTTTTAATCGAATATATTTTATGTCTCCCTGGTACAAATGCTCCAGTAGAAAGAATATTTTTTTTATTTTGAACAAATTGTGGACGTCTGAAAGAAACACTTACGGTTCCAGTTCTAAAGGCGATATTGTTAACAAAGGTAACAATAAAAAAACTAAAGCAGAATTTTATTCTTATTTAAAATTATCACCAACTTCATTAAAGCAAATTTAATCCACTGACAAATGTAATTAATAATTAAAAAAAATATGTTGCATTTAATAATTACCGTCTATACCGAATATAATTTTATATTGAACACTAATTGTGTAAAGTTATAGTTTTTAGAGTGTAAATAAACCCATGTCCTGTTTTGAGTTACAAAATAAATGGTCACTTTAGTTTTTTTTTAAGTTAAATTTAGTTTAAAAAAAATTTTTAGTAAAAAGTAGGTATATTAATACCTACTTAGATACTTTTTACCGAATTAGGGTAGAAGCCCCTAATACCAGTCATGCCCCTAATTGCAGTCTTTTCGCCTTTTTTGCCGACTTCCAAAAAGGAGCCGGTACTCAATTCGACTGTATGTTTTTTTTTTTCGTTTTGTTTTTTTTTTATGTGTGTTACCTCAGAACTTTTTTCTGGGTGAACCGATTTCGATGATTCTTTTTTTATTTGAAAGCTGGTACTTCTCGTGTGGTCCCATATGAATTTGATCAAGGTCAGACCAATAGTTTTTAAGTTATTCTTAAATATTAAATAACTTATATTGAAGTCGGCTGTACAAAATTTTTAATTTTAAATTATTACTCCATAAATAAGATTTCTAGTAGTCTTAACTACAAATATTTTCATCTAAAAAATTATTTGTACCTAGAGGAAAGTATATTTATTCAAATATTACCTCGCAGTTTTAAACCTAACAGTGTTAAAATCAAAACAGGTACGCAACGAAAAACGATCATTTTCCTAATTATTTGACAAGTTATGATCCCGGTAAAATTATGCTTACTTTACATTATCTCATATATAGGCTTTTTGATTTGTATGAATATGACTATAGACATAGTAATGCAGTTATTTTTGTTTGAATTTACAACTTATTTATTTTCTTTTAGTGGAAATTAATGGGACTGTAATTAGATAATATAAGAAATGTATGGAGTGCATAATGTCAGCCGCCCGGCTGTTATTTGGTTTGACGTACCTAATAAGATGTACCTAATTTCAGCCACGTAATATAAATCAGAGCTGCCATAAACTGGAATAAATACCATTAATTAGATCATAACTTATTTTATAGCTAAGGGAGTTATGATCAATTCGTCTGTTTTAAAATTGGTTTTAGATTTTAAAGTTTAGCAAAAGATGTACTAGCTTTTTTCTCTGACATTCGGCGTATAGAACATCTTATGTACTCAATTATTTTATTTTTTTGAAAAAGAAGAAAAAACAAGCAATAAATAAAAACAAAAACGGGCCAAAAACTCATAACTGACTTTTTGACAAGACCCGGGATTCGAAACCGAGACCTAATGATCAGCACTCGCACTACTACAACCACTATACCAACGAGGCGGTACTACACCTAATAAGATATTGTGGTTGGGTGATAATATTGAATTAGCCTTTTATAGTGTAAATTATAATATTTGTCGAAATTTTAATTATGGATTCGAACCTTACATGCTAATGGTGCTTCATTTTTTTATTTGCATTTACTTCAAAGAAAATACACGCAAAAAGCTTCATCGCGCAGTAAAAAACACAACAAATATATGTATAACTAATACGAAAAATTATACCCAAAACAAACAAATAATACTACCTATAAATAACCTAATAAGTAATATTATTATCGACTAATATGACGTGAGTGTATGTGCTGGTCGACGCTCTAACGACACGGGCTTCGCGTCGAAGAGCTCAGGGCTCACTGACTTCAGCAAGCCCGTGAGCAGTGAATATGCCCAGATTTTAAAATAAATTCTTAATAAAATCAAATTTTGGTCTTTTGAAAAAAAATTTACTATAGAAATGTTCATTAATAAATTGCCTATCCATTGGTGTAAATCGCAAAATAAAATAATACTTACTTTACGAGGAGATGCATGTTATCAATAATAATTTCACATTTATGTGGTTTCGTTGTAAGGAGATTATATTAATATTTATTCCTTTAAAAAAAAATTGGATATAGCTTTTATGGAATCAAGATTATGTAGAAATATAATGTGTTTTTTATTTGTTGATATATCTTTTAAATAAAAAGTAGATAGCTCCTAAATACAGCACAAATAACGACTAGCGCGACATTTTGCTCAACCTGCGCCTTGCTACCTTGTTTCGTATGGTGAGTGTAGAGAACCGGAGGCCCTTTTACTGAAAACAAGGTTTTCTATCTTAACTTAGAGCTTATAAGTGGTCTAGGTTTTTAATGATTAATTCAGGGAGTGATAAAAGTAGCACTTCTCTTATGGTGCTTGTAAAATTTGGGGTTCTACGTATTCAATTGAACTTGCAAAATTACAAGCCTGTTATTCAAAAGTCAAAAGTAGGTCGAAACGTTTCGTGTAAATACGCGCACTGCCGATGCGCAGCCATTTCCTTTTCCGAACTTCCGTGACACACCATTTTATACGGCTTCAATATAAACACATTCAATATAATTATTTTTTGTATTTACGTGAATACGAAACATTAAATGAAACTAATTTTACGGACTTTATCGCGTTTAAAAATAATAAAAAGAATTATACAAAGAAAATATATTTAAAAGTGAAATGTAGTCGGGCTAACGATAACATCGGGACCTTAAACGCCTCAGCCCCCGTGATCATGGGTGCTGCAAAGCACCCGAAACATATGGATTAAAAAAGTAATTAAACGCGATAAAAACCATAAAATTATTCTCATTTATCATTCAATATTGCACTAGTTATCCATGATTTTATGTTATAGTTTTGTTGCAGAATATGCTTCGATTAAATATGGATCTATTCGTTATAATTTTCAAAGGAATATTTAAAAAAATACTTTTGGCTTTAAAAAAAGTAACGATAATTTAAAATTAAAAATTTTGTACCACCGACTTCAAAATATTAATTATTAAGAATAACTTAAAAACTATTGGTCAGACCTTGATCAAATTTATATGGGAGCACATTAGAAGTACCAGCTTTCATATAAAAAAAGAATCATGGAAGTCGGTTCATCCGGACAAAAGTTATGACGTAACACATAAAAAAACGTGCAATCGAATTGCGTACCGTCTCCTTTTTGAAGTCACTAGAAAAGAGGATACATGCGGAGTTTCTGTCACAGTTTTTTCTTTAGAAGAACCTCTTTTAATAAACGGTAATTAAAAACATATAGGCGTTTGTCAAACAAAAAATAAAGACATTTCATTTAATTTCATATGAAAATAGTAGTCACGTGTAGTTTAGGTCCCGATTGAGTTGTTGCCTAAAGATACCGCTATGAAATTTAAATTCACCGTATTCCCAAATTCGGCTCGTGAGCAATGCTTTTATCTTCCAAATTCAAATTGGCAGTTCGCTTAGTATTCATCTCGGTGACATAAGCCTGCCTCTACTGAGACGGTTTGCTCACTCATAAATAAATTCAACCTCAATTTTATATTCTTTATTTAGTCGAAAGATGTTAGAAAGACCTATATACAGACTATGCACTTATGAAAATGTTAAAATGATTATATATTATATCTGTTCAAAATGTATAAAAACCTATTTTTTTTACTTATTATAAGCCAATGCTTGACCACAATCCCACCTGGTGGTAAGTAGTGATACAGCCTTAGATGGTAAATCGCACTGTCTTAGCGTAACAAAAGCCTATTCACTCTTGCCTTAAAGACGCCCAGATTGTATTCGGAAAACATTACAAAAGACGAAGCAAACCGTTTGGTTCTAATACCAGGAATGTCAACAACAAAGGGAAGAAGATCCGCCGACCACCTGGTTGTCCGATGGGGGAAAGGTGTGGGAGGAATTAAAGCGTGTAATTCCTGCGCACACTCACCGAAATGCATTCTATAGAATACCGAGAGACTGGCTACTCTGCGCCTGTGCTCGAGGCTGACAGGATTTGTTTCAACCAAATCAAGGTCACTAATGAGCCTCTTAGCACGTCTCTCCACTGAGTCCAACGCTGCCAGGTGGCATTTTGCTGAACCAGCCCATATGTGATAGCAGTACTCCATACACGACCGGACTTGCGCTTTATACGAGTATAAGGCAATAAGCTATCCCGGCGTGAAGTACCACCGCGCCCTTGCAAGGACACAAAGTTTGCTTGCGGCTGCTTTGGCTCTGTACTCATTGAACCGCCCATAGACCTCCCTATTTGTTAATTATACAAAAAAACTTATGGATTAATTATACAAAAAAATGACGCAAGTCAAATAGTAGACAGAGATATTCCATTTATTCATCATACATTCATTCATGAGAAATGATAGCAATGTCTAAGCGCTCGCTGTAAATTACACAGTACGCGAGCAACCCGGGTCCGGACCTCGCCGGCACCAATGAAATTGTTAATTGCAATCTTTAAAGCTGATTTGCCACGTGCTCTGCGGTGAAGGACAACATTGTGAGAAAACCTGCATGTCCGAGAAATTAAAAAGAATATTTCGAAGACGTGTGAAGTCCGCCAACACGCATTGCGGCAGCGCGGTGGACATATTTTACTCGCCTTAAAACCCAGTCAAAAATATGAGGAAAGCTTTACCCAGCCGTGGGACATCTATAGGAACAGGAACTTTACCTTAATACATTCATTATTTACGGCATATCAAAGTCCACGGCTGAACTTAGGTGCAATTTGCAAGACACCTATGTCCTAGTTACCATGCTTAGTAGGCAGGCTACCAAAACCGCAGTTCATTTATAACATGAGCTGATATCAGTAATGATGACGCTTATCTCCTGTTTTGGTTCCCCTCTGTCGCCCCTCACGACACCCACGGGATGATATTATAGAGAGGCGACCCGCCACTACATGGCAAATTTTCGCATATAACTTATACAACATACACACGCATGTAAATAAAATTTAAGCGTCTGTCTATATATATGTAACAGCGTAGCGTAGCGTAGTATATGTATATATATACGTAGCTATATAGTAGTGTATATATATATATATATATATATATATATATATATTATTCAAGGGTAATTTGCACGCCATTATTAAAAATGAAATAGTTTGCACTATAATTATTGGCAGCGAAGCATAGTCTTCGCAGGTGACAACGCATCTGTAGCCTATTTCGTTTGAAGTAGGCTGCAGGTGTCCATGGACTGCAGTAGCTACTTTCAATCAAGTGGGCTTTCGTTTTCCATTTCAGTTTTATTTAAAATATATTAGTGAGTTTTATCTTGTGTCATTTTATCAGTATCAATAATAATAATAAATCAGCAGAATGAAACTCCCAAAAATCAAATTTAAAAGTAAAAGTGAAAATATTTTTATTCAAAACTAGTTGTCCCCCGCGACGTCGCCCGCGTATAATTTACTACGATTTCGTGGGTTTGCACGGAAACCTAATTATTTTTCTAAACAAAACTATTCTAAGTTACTCCTTATAACATCAGCTATCTGCCAGTGAAAATCCCGTCAAAATCGGTCCAGGCGTATCGGAGATTAGCCGGAACAAACAGACAGACAGGCACACAACAATTTGAAAAATTGTAGCTTTTTTATAAGTACGGTATATACTTTCATATTTTTTTAGTAAAAAGTTGTAATTTTGATATTACGAACAAACACTTTAATTTTATTTATTTGTACTTTTACAAAGCACTTTTTGAACGTCAAATAAAATAACCCATCGCTTGAACAATTCGGTAGATTAATAACTACATTCTTTTATTAAATTAACCGAATACGTCATAATATATTATCAAATAAATTATTATATTATTATTATAATATACCTAATATGCATACATACATCACGTCAAGAAAATCTAAGTAAGCTCATTGAATCTCACCGTTTAAATAATCACCTAATTTATAATATAATTTCTTCATTAAAATACTTTTTACGTGCGCCGTGAATTTACGTAAAGGCAATATTTTTTTACAGAATAAGAGTGACAAACAAGCACACAGTCCACCCGATGGTAACTGAATGCTGAGACCCATAGTTACATTTATCCTCAATTAAGAATCAAAATGATGTTATCACCGCTCAAGACTAAATGGAATACCTCGTTTCAGTAAAAGAGCAGACACAGCTGCTATAAGCTGCTACTTTACGCTGGTATTCTGTGAGTGGTAATTGGTAATACTACTAGGAATCTGGTTAAAAATATTTACACATCTACCTTAAAAAATAATCCACCACAGTTTGTGACGACTGCACTTTGTAAGTGGACGAAATGTTAAACTATGTAGTATATAGGCTACGATAACGTATGATTTATAAATCGGACTATAATTTAAGTTATTACGTGAAATCCTCCACAATCTAACCTCATTTCATCCCCTTCGATACAAAGTGTCCATTAAACCGGACCCGTATCAATTCCGTTCGGCTTTATTATTCGATATGCGAGACACGTGAGACGGCCGTAAATTACCAAACCGCGTTGGCTTTCTGTAATGTGTTTGTGGCACCTTTAATTTGGAATATAATAAGTTTGTTTTCTTCTCAATCCATCCATCTCAACGACGAAGCAAATCATATAATCTGATAGAGAGCTACTTGAGTGTATTAAGCTCAAGTGCCTCTCTGTCAGACTTCGTCGGAATACTCATATTATTCTATATCTACTGTACGGTGTACTATTCGATCCTAAAACACAGAGTTATCTTAAAGAAAATTTGAGTTCATGGGCGCAGATAAAGATCATTCCAGATTAGCTGAGAAACTTATATTGCGAATGCCTGTTCACAACTTAAAAATTTTTCATTCCTCCTTTTGTGTCAAAACAATCAAATTATAGAACTTCACGTGTCGGTGGTGCGCAAATTAACAGGACACCTAGTTCAAGCATTTTATAATTCCAGTTAAATTATTTGATTGATATTATCTATTATTTGGAATATATTGTATATATTCCAAATAATTTATTTGATAGCAATGTATGGAAAAATTGGCATAATTAATGGAGTACTTTTATCTGTCGGCATAATATTATGTGTGATGTAGAGCGCAGTTAAGTTTTATCCACTTTCCCTCCCCCTTCCGGTTAAGCGTCCTTCCCCCCCCCTCCCCCTCACGTCCCAGAAAGTGTCCCGAAGCGCGGTTTTTTCCAGTTTTAAAGAAAACCGTACACGATACATGAAAAGTGTGTAGGCATGAAATGATTCTTGAGCTATGAATCTCTTATACTTATTAATCAATAAAATTTTTAAAATACCATAGCAACGTGAAATGAAAGAGTTCAGAAATAAAGATGTAACTAATGATTGTCATAAAAGTACTCAATTAATTTTTAATTTATTTTAGCTATAATGATTGAACTAACCTCGCTCTTAGAAGTTTTCTATATGTACTGGCTTCTCGCAGTTCTCAACGGGCGGCTAGGGTTTATGCGTCCTTCGCGCGCCCAGCCAAGTATTGAATTATTTTAATTTTACATTATCTCTTAAACTATGCGCCCAAATAACATGGTATAAAGAACAAAGTTTATCTTCATAAAATTGTCTTGATGATGAAGTAACTTTCGTTCGTAACGATAAATAAGCCATGCCTAATAATAACGCTCAGGAATCACTTTTAAATTTTCAATATTTTTTTGTCACAAAATACCAAATTATGGCTTATGTATAAGAAATAGACATATGGTATCGCGGACTTTTTTTAGATGGAGTAAAGATCTATATTTTTCGAGAACATTGTATTTACGTATCCCTAACGATAACACCAGCGTACGCGGATAAATCATTTCGTGAGTGCTTTTTCTTCTGACTTGCTTAACAAATATCCATATTTAAGGCTAGCTGAGTGATATAGCTTAATGCTAAATAGCCTATACTATTTCACATGAATCTGGCTATAATATACAATAAGAATTTTTCAAATCGGACTGGTAGTTCCAGAGATTAGCGCGTTTAAACAAACAAAAAAACTCTTCCGCTTTATTATAAATTAGTATAGATTAGTATAGATATAATATTATGTATTTGATTATTGCATTGTCTCATATATTATATATACCTTGTATAATTAATATATACTTATTTATCTACTATTTATGCACATATATTTAAATGAAAATTATCTCCTTCGCCAAGGTTTGCCTGGAAGAGATCACTATTTAGCGATAAGGCCACCTAATTGTACATACATTTATAAATTTAAGTTACCTGTGTTGTATAGTATTTTGTGTGCAATAAAAGAGTATAAATAAAAATAAAATAAAATAATTCGACTGCGTGTAATGTTCATTCCAGATTGATCATGATAAGGAAGATGTTTTTGTAAAAATACATTAAATAAATCCAATTGGGCATACCTTAAGCGCATCAAAAAAATTACGTATAACATGATTATACGAAATTTTCAAAGTAATTAAAATACATTTCGACAGCACTATCGGCTTCAACACCCTCGAAAACCATGAAAATGACACCCATGATGAAAAAATTGATACCTATTGCAGCCGCCATCTAGGATTTACATTTCAATAGCACTATCGCCTTCAACACCCTCGAAAACCATGAAAATGACACCCAAGATGTAAAAATTGGTACCTACTTCAGCCGCCATCTTGGATTTACATTTCGACAACACTATCGGCTTCAACACCCTCGAATACCATGAAAATGACACCCAATATGAAAAACTTGATATCTATTGCAGCCGCCACCTAGGACTTACATTTCAACAGCACTATCGGCATCAGCACGCTCGAAAACCATGAAAATGACATCCATGATGAAAAAATTGATATCTATTGCAGCCGCCATCTTGGATTTACATTTCGACAGCACTATCGGCTTCAACACCCTCGAAAACCATGAAAATGACACCTATGATGAAAAAATTGGTACCTACTTCAGCCGCCATCTTGCATTTACATTTCGACAGCACTATCGGCTTCAACACCCTCGAAACCCATGAAAAAGACACCCATGATGAAAAAATTCATACCTATTGCAGCCGCCACCTTGGATTTACATTTCGACTGCACTATCGGCTTCTGCACCCTCGAAAACCATGAAAATGACACCTGTGGCGGCGCTCTCGTCGCGCCACAAGCGAAACACATCGAAGCCTAAATCGCGCTATCAAAGTTCCGAAATTAAAGCAGCATATATAGAATAGCTCCGAACTACCAATCGGAGCGTTAGCCGCTCCCCGGGCAGAACACCTTGCCCGGCGGGGGAGATCTCCCCTTTTCCTTCCACAGCGCTACAGTGGTGACCAACCTACGTGATATGAACACGCAACCAACAATCTTCGGAAACTACAATTTCAAAAAAAAAAACTTCGTCATCTTACTCAAGTACACCATTCATTCGCTCCCGAGCAGACATTGTCTGCAGTCTTCACATTCTGCAAGTCATCTAGCTTTACAAAAAAAGGTTCATCGCAGCACTGGAATAATAATGCTTCCTGTTCCTTCAAGCTACTCTCTGCGCTACAGTGTTCGGCACGGCTCTGAGCCTTACTGTTCGCCTCTGCTTCACGGCACTCTCGCAGATTACTTGCCTTCTTCTCGACTCACCGCAGACTACAAGGCAATCCCTGGCACTTGCTCCGGCTCATCGTTCTCACCGGCATCACTTGCAAGTGCGTAGTACGGCATGCATTACACACCGGCATATCATTCGCACCGGCGTCACTTGCCCTTACGCACACAGCATGCATCCCCCACCGGCATTAAGAACGCACCGGCAATCGGACTGCACTATCGACCTCCGGTCTGAGCAGGGGGGTGATGTGGCGGCGCTGTCGTCGCGCCACAAGCGAAACACATCGAAGCCTAAATCGCGCTATCAAAGTTCCGAAATTAAAGCAGCATATATAGAATAGCTCCGAACTACCAATCGGAGGGTTAGCCGCTCCCCGGGCAGAACACCTTGCTCGGCGGGGGAGATCTCCCCTTTTCCTTCCACCCGCCACACACCCATAACGAAAAAATTGATACCTATTGCGGCCGCCATCTTGGATTTACATTTCGACAACCCTATCGGTTTCAACACCCTCGAAAAACATGAAAATGTCACCCATGACAAAAAAAATTATACTACTTACTTTTAGTACGGACTACTATTATTTATTTTGTGATTTTAAAATATTGTAATAAAAAAAATCTCTTATTATTATTATAATCAAGTATTTAAGAAATTTGGTTATTCGAATATTGAGTATTTGTACAGCGATATTTTTGAGCCGCTGCAAACAACCGAAACAGTGTCCACTCACGACGGCGACTGAAGCCGAACTAAAATACTCTGTGGCTGTAGCTCCCCATTTACAGAAATAATTTACATATAAGGCTACCAAATCAAGGAAAATTTCGCCATTTTGGAGCCGAAAAAAATTAATTATAGCTAAACAAAACAAAATTACACTGCCATTTACATTCAGTGGCTTCCCACATGATAGATGAAGAGATTAAAAAATAGATTGAGTTAAACAATTGATATTTACAAAAATTATCGTGTTTACAAGCCACAGGGACATGATAAATCCACACCATAAGCCACTAAAACCCTTTTTTTATATAAATATAGCAATTAAGCGATTTAAAAAAAAATTTGTAATTTCGACAATCATTTATCTTTCTATGAATGTGCTTTTTATATCATTTATATGTATAATATGATTGCTAGATACGATTTTATTCGATAAAACGTTGGAATCTTAATTTTTAGGCGATAGTAGAACATACCTTGCGCTTTCGCTTAAGGTATGCAAAAATACAATGGTATTTACTTACTTACTTATCTTCACGCACAATCCCTGACGGGGTAGCCAGAGAGAACAGATCGCCAAGTGTCACGATCCTTACATATCTCTTTCGCTTCTTTCAGATTCATTATCTTCTTCATACATGCACGTCTAGGTATCCGAGTACTCTTGACCCTACCCTCTTCGAGCAATTTGCTCACATGGTCTTCGAAAGTTAGTCTCGGTCTACCTCGACACCTTTTAATATTAACTTTCGCGCTATATATTTTCTTCACCATTCGGTCTTCACTCATTCGCTCAACGTGCCCAAACCACCGAAGCACGCCCTTATCAATTTTCGTGATAAGGTCATCTTTCAAACCTGCCATATTGCGAATCTCTTCGTTTCGCTTTCGGTCGGCCATAGTAACGCCGCACATTTTACGAAGAGATCGCATCTCCACTGCATTCAACTTACTTTTATGCTTCTTCTGGCATACCCAGGTTTCGCTGCCATATAACAAAGTCGGTACCAACACTGCGTTATGTATTGCAAGGCGTGCACTCTTCGCTACGCCTTGCCTTTTGACTAACGCAGTCAGGGCACCATTGACTTTGTTCCCGGCAGCGACACGCCTGTCCACATCTAAATCACATCTTCCATCCCGGCTAAAAGCACTCCCCAAGTATACAATTTCATTTACCTGTTCTAGACATTCCTGATTTACCCATATTTCACACTTCGTTCTCTCTTCGTCCCTTTCAAATACCAGAACCTTAGTTTTATTAGCATTCAAACGGAGACCTTTAATTTCACATTCCTCTTTCATACACGTGACTAATGCCTGCAGTTCTGCCTCTGATGGTGCAATAAGCACTGCATCATCAGCATACAGCAGACAATTTACTTTTATGTCACCCAATTTCACACCCAAACAGCTATCTTTCAGCTTTTGTAAACAGCTGTCGAGATACAGTATGAACAGCCAGGAAGACATGACACAACCCTGTTTTACGCCCGTTTGGACGCTAAACATGGGTGACAGGTCATGCCCTACCCGCACACAGGCTTTACAGTCACAGTAAAGAGACTGCACAGCCCTTAGCAATCGGCCATCCACACCATACCCCGGCAACAGTTCCCACATTTTCTTCCTTACAACCTTATCAAATGCTTTCTCAAGATCCACAAAAGCACAGAAAATCTTCTGGTTAGCAGCCAGAAGCTTTTCCGTGATCATACGGAGAGAAAACATTTGATCCGTGCATCCTCTTCCAGGTCTAAATCCGCATTGTGCCTCCCATAGAAATCTTTCCGATTTCTCTTGCATCCTACGTGTCAAAACCTTCGAGTAAACTTTACTTGCTAAACTGGTCAAGCTGATCGCCCGATAGCACCCGCAGTCAAAATGTGAACCTTTACCTTTATATAAAGGCACAATGACTGCGGATCGCCAATCATCCGGGACATCCCCCGTCCGCCAGCACAAATTGCACAGCAAATGAAAGCTGTCCCAGACGCGAGGCCCACCATACTTGACCATTTCAGCAGTAACTCTGTCTAGTCCCGCAGCCTTACCACATTTCAAACTTCGAATCGCACGTTCAATCTCTTTCATACTGATGACCTCAGTGTCATCGAGGTCCGGGTCTGGCGTGCCAGTCACGGCGTCATCCCCGGATCCCTCACTAAGATCATCACACGCATACATTTCTCTATAAAATTCGCTCCATCGCTGCATGACGTCCGATTTTTCTGAGAGGACGTCATTAGTTCTCGAAAGCACTTTGTTCATTCTTAAGGCCGTCGCACCACTTCGGGTCCTTCCAACCTCTTTCCAGAAGAGTTTGGAGTTCTCCTTAAAGTTGTGCGACAACCTTTCATCCGCTTCCATTCTACACCTTTCACGCACTTCCTCAATCAATGCTTTCGTGTGAACTTTCTGCAGCTTATATCTTTCTTTCATCTTCTCTCTCATATCCTTATCATTACTAGAGGCCAAGTAGTCTAACCATGCTTTCTTCTTCTCCTTTACAGCTTCTTTCACTTCATCATTCCACCATGCATCTCTTCTTTTACTACTGCCTCTTTTTATTGTTCCACACACTTCTTCCGCTGCACTTACCATTCCATCCCTAAGGTTCTGCCATGTTCTTTCTACACATTCGTTTCTGCCATCGATGGTGTCAAGCTTTTCGGCTACCCTCGCATGATATTTGTCCCTAGTATCCGCTTCCTGAAGCTTCCAGCTTCGGATGCGACAGACCGACTGTGGTTCTGTCACTGTCGTCCGGTAGCGCCAACCCGCGAACAGACCCCTAAATCTAGTAATCACTAGATAGTGATCCGTTCCCAGGTCAGCACCCCTGAACACTCGCGTATCCATAACCTGTTTTCGCAGTCGGTCATCCACCAGGAACAAATCGATCATACTTCTCTCATTCTTTCTTTCTCTAGTATACATATGGATTTTCTTGTGATTAAACATAGTGTTTGTCACAAGAAGACCCTTTTCCTTGCATACCGCCAGTATAAGCTTGCCAGCATCATTAACCCTTTTATCGCCAAACTTTCCAAGTACCGACTCGTACCCTGGTCGAGCGGTACCAACCCATCCATTCAAATCACCACATACAACAATCCTTTCGTTTCCCCTAGCCAAATCTAGAACTTCACTTACATTCTCCCAAAACTCCTCCAGCTCAGCCCTGGACGACGAAGCCACCGGCGCATAAACAGCCAAAAGGAATAACTTCGTCAGTCCCAATTTAAAGCGAACCCAGAGAAGTCTTGAGTTCACAAACTTATATTCAGTCATAACATCGACCAACCGAGAAGACAGCAGCACCCCCACTCCCTGGCAGGCGTTCTCGCTCTCCGGGACTCCGGACCATAGAGCAAACGCCCCGCCAGGGAGCTCTTCAGTACCACTGCCCTTCCGTTTGGTCTCCGACATACACACGACATCTAATTCTCTTTCTTTCATTATTTCGATCAACTCATTCGTCTTATCTCTCATGCCTCCTCTAACATTCCACGTGCCAACTCTGCACTCCGTCCTCCACCTTCCGCCGTGTCGGGCTGTGCGTGACGGGTGGCGGTCCCCATCGCCGCTTTGCGCGCTGCATTCCACACCAACGGGGACGAGCTGGTGTGCGTCGCCTTGGGGGGACGCCCTAACCCTCGTTGACATGGGTGCGCAGCTGAGTAGAATTGCAGCCCTGAAAAGGGCTGGCAGGGGTCGCGACGAGCACGCTTCTACAATGACCCCCTATTTTAATTCATTTTAGTTTATTAAATACCATATATATGGTATTTAATAAACTAAAATGAATTAAAATTAAAAAGTAAGACTATATTATGAATACAACTATTATAATTAAATTTATTGTACTAATTTCAACATTTATTAAAATGGAACACAAGTATTTGCTACTATTCACTGCCCTTCGTATGCAATAAACGCGGCAACTACGCAGTAACCGGATGTGCAGACATCAGCAGGGGACGGAGGAAATGCGGCCGGAAATAGATCTCCCAGCCGTTCCTATTTAAAGTATCATGCTGTGGTCAGTGTCTTTCAACTTGCACAGGACAATATATTGTATTACATATTTATACATCAGTATGATTGTATTTAGATGGTGTCTTCATTTTTTCAAACGTTATAAATCAGTATATTATATAATTGATAATAAACATATATATTTGAATATATAACATTATAGACTCATGGTAAAAAACTAGTAAAGGTTCTAGAATATAATCAGAAGCACGGTTGAACAAATTATTTTTATAAAACTTAGGGTTACAAATAGACACACAGTCCATCTGATAAGTAGCTGCTGTGGCCCATAGATATAGACGCGTTGTCACTCCTGAGGACTGACTGAGGACTGGACTTAAATCCAGTAGTTTATTTTAATTAGCAATTTTAATATTATTTATCAATAAATTATTTATAGATAATAATGTTTTTTTTTTTATATTTACGCGAAGACTACACAATTTATTGAAGCTATTTTCACGGATTTTATCGCGTTTAATTTTACTTATTTTTAATTCCCGTTTTGGGTACTTTGCAGCACTCACGGTCACGGAGGAACGTCGGGAATTAAAAATAAGTAAAATTAAACGCGCTTAAATCCAATTTTACGGATTTTATCGCGTATATTAACTTATTTTTATATTCCCGACGTTTCGGGTGCTTTCCAGCACCCGAAACGTCGGGACCAGTCCCCCGTGACCACGGGTGCTGGAAAGCACCCGAAACGTCGGGAATATAAAAATAAGTTAATATACGCGATAAAATCCGTAAAATTAGTTTTATTTAAAAATGCGCTTAAATCCGTAAAAATTGTTTTATTATTTATTAAGTGTGTAGTGGTCGCACAAATCACTAATTCATTAATTATTTTTTTTAAATTAATGAATAAATAAAGTTAATAATAAAGTTTTTTATTATTATAGTTTTTAATATTTTAAAAAATTAAAAATCATTATTATTAATCAATTTTGCTCAACTAGTCACCTCGCAAAGTCTAAGTTAAAACCCTAGAGTAACTTGTGTACTAATAATTCGTATACAAAGTAGATACTCTATCACAACAAGATGTACGTTGCATTTGTATATCAAGTTTAGTAACCACCTACAAAAAAAATAGATAATAATAATCGATAAGACCTAAGGACCTTGAAGAAACGAACTTACTCCTTTTCAAAAGGCCGACGACGTATCTGCAACTCCTCTAACGTTGCAGTTGTTCATTGGCGGCGGTAGCCACTTACCATCATGTGAACTGCATGCTTGTATAAAAAAAATTGGCAGGTGCCCAACAATTAGAAGCATATAGGCTTACTTAAATATATAAATTTATTACTTATATATACTTAAATATATTTTATTTTACAAAATCCTTCCATCGCGTCAAACAATTTCTGAAACTTATATTAAATCGTACGTCGACTCAATATTAACATACCTTTCATCTCAATCTTGTTTCAAAGCCGCCGTTGAATGAACTTTATTCATATTGCCAGGTAACTTACTTTGTCGCGTATGAAATAACTTAAGTTAGCTGTTAGAAATGTAAAGCTTTCGAAACAAGTTGCAGTTAAGTTCTAACATGTTAAGCTATGACGTGACTGGTCGAGTTACATAACACTTTAAGGATAGTTCACTGAGAACTTGTCACAACTTTGAAGCTATTAGATAAAAGTTATTATGAACTTGCTGTAGAAATAAACAATTATATTACTAATTAATAATTATTAAAATGGATGAGAAAGCTGAAGGTCGCTCAGCGAGCTATGGAGATTGTTGTGATTGGTTGATTGGTTGTGCCCGTTGTTTCTCTGCATGATAAACTTAGAAATGAGGATAGTAGTCAGTAGAACTAGAGTGGAGTAGCCCAAGAGATTAGTAAGCTAAAGTGGCAATGGGCCGATCATACATTTTCAAGAACCGAAAACCGATGGGCAAGAGGGGTACTCCAGAGGCAGTCTCGTACCGGTAAGCGACGTGTAAAACGGCCCCTCACTAGATGGAGGAGACGACCTGATAAGATATGCAGATAGTTGATTGATGAAGGTGGCTCAAGACCGTTCCTTGTAGCATTTCTCGTTGAAGAACTATGTCCAACAGTGGATATAAGTCTCCCCAAACATGGGCTGTAAAAATAAATGATGATAATGTTCAATGACCATAGATGCTGCAAAAAAACGCGAATAAAATTGTGTATAATTAAGTTTTAAATTTCAATTTAATATGCATGCGTGTAAATATAAAAAATAATTTCAGAAAAGAATACTTACACTAAATAATTATATACTTGTATGTCTATAATGAATAAAATTATTCCGTTCTATTCTATTCCATTCATTTTCTTATCTTCAGCTCTGAAAAGGTTCGTTCGTACCCCCTAGAGAACGATATTAAATGCTTGTTCCGCCACTGTCACAGGAAAGTTGTGTTGGAGCTTTTTATTTGAATAGCGCGTTATCTTCCTTTTTTTTTTGTAACAAAGACTTTAACGCAAAAAACCACAATTTATGTAATATTTTTTGTAGATTTTTATGCAAATATCTATATTCAAAGAACGTCTTTCGATTTATATTATTTTACTAGTAAGATGTTTTTATAATATATTACAATGTATAAAAATGCACAACATTGTATCATTTAATTAGTTTAAAATATATTTTTCATCATCACATCCCACATTTCGAGAGTATTCTATCTTAGTTCTCCTAATCGGAGATAGGTAGATGGATTGGTGTATATAGGCTGCAGCATCCACATGCAATATACAAGTACAAAAAAAATCATCACTGTCATCAGCCCGTTTCAGTTCACTACCAAAAAATTGGCCTCTCCCTTTGAATTTGCCTCAATTGTTACGCTTAGCTGGCACATTGACTGTAGCAGTACCAAACGTGAGCACGTTTGATGTTGCTCTGCCTATCACTGGGTGTTTTACATCTGGTGAAAACTGAATGTACGTAAGACCAAAGCGGAAGTCATAAAACAGTTCTGAAATTTTCTTTAGTTATTGCCACAGGGCATCTTATTTCTTATGCTATGCAATAAATATGCATGATATAATCTATAATGACGAAATCCGCAGTAGAACCTGAGTACCCGACATAGCCCAACAGATCACTAAGCAAAAAGTAGCCAGTCATATAACTTGACGAACTGCCGACGCCAAGACTAGAACTCTAAAGTAGCAGTTTCGTTCGGTACGAGCTAAGTCTATGGCGGTCGCACACTAAATTGAGTGAAGAACTGGGACAACATGCAGAAAATCGATGGATGCAGGTGGCACAGGACCGTGCTTTGTGGCATTCCTTGAGAGAGGACTATGTTAAGCAGTGAACTCTTAAAATTATGTAATGAATGAATAAATAAATACCATAAACAATAAAATAGCCATGAGAAAATTAATTTACTGCGAAATACTTTTATATGTGCGCTCTTAAGTTATTTACTTTATATTTGAAAGATTAAATTTACTTTGAATAAGTTCAAGTTAGATACCTGAACGCAAACAATACGCTTATCACATCTTGACAGGCAACTATGTAATATCGACGTGCTGACACGTTAAACAATCGCTAGGGAACGGGCAGCTGTAGACAATAGAAACATCACAACAAGATGGCGGGGCGTCATGAAACAACATGGTGGCCGGATTCGAAACGTGCTTTATGATGTTCTACGCAATTATTGATGTTGATTGTGTCTCAATTTTCCACTTTATGATTGACGTTATCTAATTAGCACCTAGCACCAAAATTAACGTAGAAACTAAATGTTTTATATTTTACTGAAGTTTCTGCAATTTATAATTTTTTATTTAAAAACCGAATTCATGTTAATAATGGATAGCGTACATCATATCGTTTATATCCACGGATGTGGTAAAAATCAAATGAAATCAAGATAATTATGTCCTTTAAGTGATAATGTATTTTCTTCATCACTATGTTACAATCCTCTAATGAACACTAGCCTTTCTCATTATAGAATTTGATTATCACAGTACCAGATGTCTTCTACCTTTAACACTGTGCCAGTTTTCGATATAATACATCTGGCTTACGATAAATGGTGATATCTCTAAAACTTAATTATATTACTCTTTAAATTAACAAAAACAACAACGGCCTACACAAATACCGAATACATTCTGTTTACTGTAAAAATAAAGAGGCCTGTCATCTCTTTTGTCTCTCTGCAGTAAATTATGCATCCCATGTCTCTTCGCAATAAATTATGTAGACGAGTTTCCCGCTAGTAATTACATTCTTAGCGACAGCAAGACAACCTCCAAGAAAGTTTTTAAATTACGCCATGATAAATTTTTATGGGTTTTTGTTACACGCTCATGCCTTAGTGGACAGCGTACCTGTCAATTGAGGTCTTGGGTTATTGTCTTGGTTTTGTTCTATTCTATTCCTATATAGAATAGAACAAAATGGAATAATATATATTTAATTTAGTCTGTCTCTGAACAAGAAGCAATATTTTTTTAAAGATATTTATACTTTTACCGGCTCTGAAAAAATCTCTGCCCTGCCCTGGGAAAAACCAAGCGGAACACCTTTATAGCTTTTATTAAACAAGAACTCTTTCAAAGCTGTTATAACCGTACAAATATGCAAAATCCATATCCAACAAGCTAATCAAGGAGTGCATTTTTTTTTTGGAACCAAGGACTGGAGAACAAGGAGGTGATCGCGATAGGCCTATAGTTGGATGGGTCTGAGCGGTCGCCTTTTTTAGGGATCGGGTGGACAAAAGCTGTCTTCCATGAATTCGGGACTACGCCTTGGGAGTAGGAGTACCGGAAAAGACGCGTTAGGACCGGTGCCAACTCCGGAGCACACGTCCTCAGCACAATTGGGGGGATTCCGTCAGGCCCACTCGACTTCTGGATGTCCAGGGAGAGCAGTGCTTTGCGAACCGAGCGCTGTGAGAACAGCACATCCGGCATGGAGCACTCACACCGCGGGATGGTCGGCGGTGTTTTCCCCCCGTCATCAAGAGTCGAGTTGGACGCAAAAAGGGAGCCTAAAAGGTCGGCTTTGTCTTTTGCGTCATGGGCCAGTGAGTCATCCAGTCCAATCGCCAAGGATCACGATCTCTGCGGATGGGACCTGTTGTAGCAAGAAATCTGTAGCTATTTGGACGTGGTCGATAAGTCGGTCTGTTTCGGCATTACCGCTATGGGACCTATAGAGGCACCCGTAGACGCGCGGATGGTCGTCGCTGTCTACGCGTAGCCAAAGGATGGACAGGTCCAAACCTTCAAGACTGCCGAGGCGTCGAGAACAGATGTCCTCTCTGACATACACGCAAACTCCAGCCCGAGGCACAAAGGAATGCTCCAATTTGTACCCCGGGTAGGAGAGATACGAAATATCAGCCGGAGAGGAAACCTGCGTCTCGGTCAGAAAGTGCAAGGCCGGCTTCGCCGTCTCGAGATGGTAGTGGACGGCGTTTAGGTTAGAGTGAAGTCCCCTGATGTTGCAGAAATTCACGGATAGCGTGGCAGGGGTCGCCTTGGTGTTCTTGCTCAGTTTCTTTTGTTAGTAATAATAATAATACCCTCGACATCATCCATCAGTTTCTTTCCCCTTCTCCCTAACACTTGCCCGTTTGGTTTCCCATGCCGAGGGCTTCCATCTGGTTGGTTTTCTATTTATTTATGTATTTTCATTTATTTATTTTACTATCTTTCGTTCTTTGGGCGGGCGGTCGTGCGTGCGTGCGTGCGTGCGTGCGTGCGTGCGTGCGTGCGTGCCTGCGTGCGTGCGTGCCTGCGTGCGTGCGAGCGTGCGTGCGCGTGCGCGTGCGTGTGCGTGTGTGTGCGCGTGTGTGTGTGTGTGTGTGTGTGTGTCATCATTACAACCTCTCATAAGTTCACTACTAAACATAGGCTTTCCCCAAAGAATCTCACAAGGCACGGTCCTGAGCCACCTGTATCCATCAACATCCTGCATCTATTGCCAAGAGGCTATAATATATAATACATATATAGTTTTATACGTGGTAGAGCCATGCTGCAGCTATATTAGTAGTAGGTATAGTTGTAGCACGAATGGGTCGGCTCGACCGGGGAAGGACCACGCTCTCACACAATACCAGCGTAAAATAGTAGCTTAATGCTGCTGTGTTTCGTATGGTGCGTGTAAAGAACCGGGGACCCATTTTACTGGAAAAGAGGCATTCCATCTTAGTCCTCACGGGTGACGACGCATCTGCATTTTGATTCTTTATTCAGGATAAATGTCAATGGGTCTTAGCAACAACCTACTATCAGGTGGACTGTCTTCGTTTGTCACCCTATCCTATAAAAAAATCTAGTGGGACACGCTATTATGGTTATCCATGTATAGAACAAGATTGTGTTACATACTCGAATTGGTTACTCTTCCCCGCTGTATATAAGAAATTTTCAAGCTACTGGACTGGAAAGGATACAGTATTAACATTGCTCACCTTCGATTTGAAGACACTTTCAAGATACTGGACTGGAAAGGATACGATATTAACATCAATAGCGAATACATCACCCACCTTCGATTTGCTGACGATATTGTAATTATGGCATAATCCCTAGATGACCTTAGCACTATGCTCATTTTCTAAACACCGTTACCATTACAGCCCATCTAAAGTCCACTGCTGATCACAGGCCTCCCCCATAGATTGCCCGATATGGAGGAGATTTATCACAGTTATTACGCTTGGCGAGTGGGACGACAACCGCAATTTTTACCACGTTTTCATTAACTCGCTATCGTATATAATCTATTGGAGTCGAATTTAGTAATTGATTTTAAACAAACTTCTCGATGAGCCAGACTTGAAATTATATACATAGCTCAGAATTAGATGAAAATGTAAGAACACAAGGTCTGTGGGTTATTAAGTAAATACGCCCTTACTAGACGCATAAAGAATACAACAGTTAACCATAACGGCTATATATTTTCATTATTATTTTACAAAATGCTATCGCTGTTTAATCACGGGTGAAATGAAAGCCTGCGGCACTGTATTTTGCGGTAAATATTGAATATATTGTGAATGCGTGTCGGTTGAAATCACGGAAAATTCGCCGCAATATAATGCACGATGGCTAGGTGATAGGAGCTATGTCTATAGTATTGAAAATTGAACTCATGTGAATGGCGGGATAATTAATTTAGAAAACATTTTACACTAATTTACTTTCTTCTTTGTATAGTTCTAGAGTCCTAGACCGACAGTTCAGAACAAACTGTCACTGCTGTGGACCGCGCTGTTGCGGGTGCGGGCCCGGACTGGCAGGGTGAAAATGCCCCTCAAGATGGCAGTTGTATTTTTATTTACGACAGCTACTGTTTTTAGGCAAATATGAAATAAAGTTACTTTCGCACTAAGCGCACATAAGACAGTGTATTCTCAGTCACATTAAACAAAATCATTGTTTGATTTTCGCAAACAAAATTCGCGGTTAACGGAACAAACAACTAGGCAACTCGCCCGCTCGCAGTCGATTAAAGGAGTTACGGAGAATTGACCGTAACTTAGTGCGCAATATATTAACCGCGCAAAACCTGTCCAGTGGTAACACAGAAGTTTTTGACTTTATATTTATCAGATCCATAGTAGTTCAGGTGCAGTGTAGTCATAGTAGTTCTGGTAGAGCCATGCTACAGATGTATCAATCGTACAGTTGTAGCACGAATGGATCGCCTCGACTGGGTAAGGACCACGCTCCCACAGAATACCTGCGTAAAATAGCAGCTTAAAGCTTAATGCTGCTGTTTCGTTTGGTGAGTGTAGAGAACCGGAGATCCTTTTTACTGGAAAAGAGTCATTCCATCTTAGTCTTCACGGCTTACAAGGCATCTGCATTTTATTCGCAAACTCATCGTCATGCCAAAGAAACCACTCACCATCAGGTGGACTGTGTGTTCGCTTCTCACCCTAACCCTATAAAAAGTTGTCTCGTGTGCAGACGTTTTATGTCAATTTTAAACTAAAAGTTAACAAAAAATGTGTAATTCGAGCGGCTGTACTATCATCAGTTGCGGTATCTATAGACATATTTTAAAAGTTTAACCAAACAATGTAGATCGTTAAAATGTACCCCGCGGCCAAACCGAGTGTCGGCAAACCATTTAAATGAGATCCTGCTTTTTGTTCCTCCTAACGAGGTTCCTTGGAGGATCCACTTATTATGGTCAGGACTAAAGCACCATTCAAACCACTATAGATGCAGTAATTATATTTGCAATCATTAAAATGTAACAGATTATATATAGCCATCTCATTTACGCTAGACGTAAAATAATCAGACCGACAATGAGGAAATTCACGACTTTTTTAGCCACCAAAGCGGCGCCAATTACGAATGAGGTGAAATATTTGACAGTTAGAAAAGTTTAGAGATTAATATTTATTTCAGAAATATTAGTTATATTTTATATTAGTTATATTAGAAATGTATAAACCAAACTACGGCTATGACTAAAAGGGAAGATTTAAAAAAAAAGTGAAAAATGTGTAATAAATTAAAGAATACAAAACTGAGACATTGTTTTGTGTATTATATACATGCACTGGAAACCGAAAAACTTATAATTAAATTGCAACTTTTTAATGATGATGACACTGTGTGGCCATCTCCGCAACAAATAACTTCACCTTAGACCCAACTAGACATCTGGTGAGCGTAAAATTACTAGCCCTCAGCAACATCAACGGACTAGTTTGCGTCTAGTAATGCGAGCATCAATCTTATCATTATTAAAATAATCCTGCGTACAATTTTTTTTTATAGAATAAGAGTGACAAACTAGCACACAGTCCACCTGATGGTAAGTGGTTGCTGTGGCCCATAGACATCTAAATTTATCCTCGATTACGAGTCAAAATGCAGATGCGTTGTCACCAGTGAGGACTAAGATGGAATGCCTCGTTTCCAGTAAAAAGGGTCTCCGGTTCTCTACACTCACCATACGAAACACAGCAGTGTTAAGCTGCCATTTTACGCTGGTATTCTGTGAGAGCGTGGTCCTTACCCGGTCAGCCGACCCATTCGTTCTACAACCATAATATAGCTGCAGCATGGCTCTACTGTGGCTGTGGATTTTTACGATCTAATGAAAAAGGCGACTGGTAACCGTATAGTGGCGGTGAAATAATCTACTACCTCACATCATCCCGTGGGTTTCTTAAGAGGCGGGAGAGAGAAACTGAAACAGGAGGCAGCAGCATCTTCCTGACAACAACCAAAAATCATATAAAACTTCATTTACCAACCCGCCTACAAAGCATGACAACTGTGACAAAATCTCCCTTCTGAGACAATATATAGGAGAGGCCTATGTTCAGCAGTGGACTATAACACGCTGTAATAAATAGAAGAATGTAATGATGAAGAAAATGTGCAGTACCAACAGAACGTCCTTGTGTGTTATCATAATCTTCCATTCCATTACAGCCTGTAAAAGTCCACGGCTGAACATTGGCCTCCCCTATAGATCGCCTCACAAGGTGAATTTCGTCATAGTTGCCACGCTTGGCAGGTGGGTTCGCAACCGCAGTTTTTTATTATTTTCAATGAGAGCTAATAATTTTCTACGTGGTAGAGCCATGCTGCAACTATATTACGGTTTTAGCACGAATGGGTCGGCTCGACCGGGGAAGGACCACGCTCTCACAGAAAACCAGCGTAAAATAGCAGCTTAACGCTGCTGTGTTTCGTATGGTGAGTGTAGAGAACCGTAGATCCTTTTTACTGGCAAAGAGGCATTCCATCTAAGTCCTCACGGGTGACAACGCATCTGCATCTTCAGTCTTTATTCCTCAATAAAATCCTCATAGATGTAGATGTCTATGGTTCACAGTAACCACTTACCATCAGGTGGACTGTGTGCTCGTTTGTCAACCGATCCTATAAAAAAAAACCAGATGTCGCTAGTTGACATTGAGGTAAAGTTGTTTTGATACACAATGTAATTTAATTGAGAAGTTGGTTTTAATAAATGTTTATCAGTTTCTAGAGTATTATATTATTATACAAAACAATCCGTCAGTTGTTTGCTCTTTAATTTTCATGCACATTTTTAACTTTATTTTAATTTTTTTATTTTTATGAATATCGGTGGTTTAGTTTATTTATTTTTAATCTTATTAATATAAAATATAGCTAATAGTACAGAAAGAGGCAATAACTTTTACATTTTCCGAACAAATTAACTTCTCCGCTGTGAAATCTGTCAAATATTATACTTCACTTTCTAGTGGCGCCGCCCTAGTGGCAGAAAACGTCGTGGATGCCCTCATTGTTATAAGGAAAATGCTGCAGCATCTCCTGTTTCAATTTTCCACTGACGCCTCTTACGGGACGTGGGCCTCCCCCATTACAGGGATGATTTTCCTAAATCGTCAGGCGGATTGACGATGGGATTACCAGACGTCTTACATATTTGACGTTACGTGGTAGAGCCATGCTGCTGTGTATCGTATGATAAGTGTAGAGAAACGGAGAACCTTTTTACTGGAAACGAGGCATTCCATCTTAGTCCTCATGGGTGACAACGCATCTGCATTTAGATTCGTAATCGAGGATATATGTAGATGTCTATGGGCCACAGCAACCAGTTACCATCAGGTGGAATGTGTGCCCGTTTATCACCCTTATCATATAAAAAATACTTCCCATCCACAATCTGAATATTTTATGACATATTGTATAGAAATAGAAATTGATAAAAGAAGTCCCTCGTCTCGTCTAATTTTCCTCTTATTTGTACGCGCATTCTCGGACAATTTTCCCTCGATTCGTTTCACTTATAGTGACACTTTCATTTCCCTACACAACATGTTACATCACCGGCAGAAAATACACTTTATAATATTCCGATGACATGTCAAGTCCAGACATCAATATGAGAATAACACCCGATTCGACGTCATGTAACCCCCTTAAAATTTAAAAAAATGACCTATGCTCTATGTGGGGGATATTTGCAATAATTTTGCGCTTGGCAATCGGGTGCGCTGCTGCCCATCTCCTGATTTGTCACTTACGACACCCACGGGATGATATGGGATAGTGGATATTCTTACACCGCCACTACACAGTTAATCATGTCAATACTAAGAATAAATTCATTTACACTAACTGTTTTCAGAACTATTTTTTATAAAAAAATACTAGCGATCCGCCCCGGCTTCGCACGGGTGATTTCTGTATCTCGACAACAGCACCATCTACCGGGTCCAATTGTAAAACTAAAACATTCTCGAAGCAACTTAATCACACACACACACACACACACACACACACACACACACACAAAATTTCATCAAAATCGGTCCAGCCTTTTATGAGGAGTTCAGTCACATACACACGGACAGAAGAATTATATATAAAGATTAGCATATATATAAAGATTAGCAGTGACCACCATGCGTCGTAATGCCTATACTTCGCGGGCACACCTATGCCCGCGAAGTATAGGCATAGGTGTGCCCTATGCCTATACTTCGCATAGGCATAGGGCACACCTATGCCTGTGCGAACTTATAACTTATAACTGATTTACTCTACATTTATTGAGTATAAATGTAGAGTAAATCAACTCTACATTTATACTCAATTAAGAATCAAAATGTAGATGCATTGTTACCCCTGAGGACTAAGTTCCAGTAAAAGGCGCTCCGGTTCTCTACACTTACCATATAAAACAGCAGCATTAAGCTGCTATTTCACGCTGGTATTCTGTGAGAGCGTGATCCTACCCCGGTCGCGCCGACCCATTCCTGCTACAACCATAATGTGTTGCGTGGTTCTACCACGTAAACTGGTCTTGGTTATTTGACTATGAATGTTATGACGTCATAATACTATAATCACATACATTATTTATAAAAAAATTTGTTTTGACAGATTACCAATCTCGTTGGACAAAAAATAATGTACTTAAAATTAAAATTATTCTTTAATAAATACATTTTACGCTGATATTCTGTGCGAGTGTGATCCTTCCCCGGTCGAGCCGACATTAAATAAATAAATCATAAAGTTATTTTTCCCAAGTAAGTAATAAAGTTGAAATCAAAGAGCCTCAAATATTTAACCAAGGCAAAAAGGGTTGTTCTCTTGTTGCTTGTTTAATTTACAGCAAGCTTAGTGCCGGAACACCCGGTGCCCGGATATTAGATTAATTTTACCCCATCCTCCTGTTCCAACTTATTCGCCTCTGCTCCTCGATGTTGCTTGACTTCCGGATAGCAAAATAAACACATCAAAAACTTTCAACCGAAGTTAGTGAATTTATAAGGTGTTGGTTAAACATCAGTATAGCTATACTTTATTTATGTATTCATTATGTAATAAGGAATAATTAAATTTACATCAGTTTTGACTTTCTCGTTGAACTAGTGGTTGTCAGCGCGACTACTGATGATATGGTCTTTGGTTGGGCCAAAATATGGTTTTTATGGGCGTGAAATTTTCAGTAATGGCATGGATCTCGCAGGTATTTTACCCCATATAACCATTGGGTCCTACGCCTGATCACTGTGTGACGAATTGCCGTCCCATCGGACTATTGGAGTGAGAAAACGGAAAGTGTATTTGTCCTTGCTCACACACTCATCCGCTATAATCCTGTCCTGTGCAGATGTCTAGTCTCCATCGAGACTGGCCAGAGTGACCGAAATTCGATCTGGAGGTCATTATTAATGTACACACTAACCCAAATAAGTTTGATCTAAGACTTAGGAGAAAAAATGTTTGCTAAGATACAGGTAATGACCTATTTCAGAAAATAGATCTAGATAGTAGAGGCACATATTTAATTGTTAATAAAAGCTATTTTAATAGTGTACGTGAATATGGTCGTCCGGTTAATATGGTTTATATCTTATAACTTAAAAACTTCAGCCTAGTTTGCATAGATGGTTCTGTGATACGATAGCTCATCATCAGTCAATTAAATAATAAAAGGTCAAAATTGTGCTGCTTTATTCACGCCATTTTGACAGTTGACAGTACCTATAGCAAATATAGTCATTAGCTGTTTCTTTAAGTTGATTTTTCGATGTGTTCCTAATTATTACTAAAAATTTTATTTGCTATTTTTTTCTCATTAAATTAGTTATAGTATACAACTTTGTGTTTTTATCTCTGTCCTCCTCCTAGTTTTGGTTTAATAGGGCGGCATAGCTTACGGTGACCATTTTTTTATAGGATAGAGTGACAAACGAGCACACAGTCCACCTGATGGTAAGTGGTTGCTGTGGCCCATAGACATCTACATCTATCCTCGTTTGCGAATCAAAATGCAGATGCGTTGTCACCCGTGAGGACTAAGACGGAGTGCCTTTTTTCCGGTAAATAGGGTCTCCGGAAAAAAAGTGTATCCGGTACCTTCACGTACCTTACACGCTACAATTTACAACAGTTAATGAAGAACGAGAACCTTTTAAAATTTTAATCTTGCAGTCGTTAAAGGCAATATTATTTAACTAATCGATCTATCGACAGCTTCTTAACAACAACCAACAAGTGACACGATAAACTTCCGTTGTGTTGTTCCGCCGTCATCTTGTCATGTTGTCTTGAAGCCGGTGCTCGGAATCGGTGTCGCCCGACGTTATATACTAACTTCCCGCCATACTTTCACTGACAGCTGGTTGTTTGAGATACCAACTTGACGATACTATTATGTACAAAACCAATACTAACTTAAACTTGATATTGTTATTAAAATGCCTTTTAGTAAAATCGTAGTGCTGTTGCCGAAATATTATTTGTTAAACTAATTAATTATTTTAAAAAACAAAGCACTGGGTGATCTAACTATGTTTTATATAGGATAAGAGTGACAAACGAGCACACAGTCCACCTGACGGTAAGTGGATGCCGTGGCCCATACACATCTGCGTCTATCCTCGAATGAGAATCAAACTTCGAAACGTTGCCATCCCTGAGAACTAAGAAGGAATGCGTCGTTTCCAATAAAAGAATGCTTCGAACCTACACTCACCATACAAAACACAGCAGCATTAAGCTGCTATTTTACGCTGGTATTAAGTGACAGCGAGGTCCTTCCACGGTCGAACCGACCTATTCGTGATACAACCATAATATAGCTTTAGCATAGCTCTACCTTAAGGCTCTTTAACATAAAACTTAACGATGCATTAAATAGGGAAAGAAACATTAAATTATAAATAGTATAATGTATTCTGTGCGTTATTCAACATTTTGACTTCAAATAACTCTTACTTTGAAAGATTATATTAAATGCAACGTAACACATCCGCTTTCATGTCTCTTTCATCAGCACATTCATTTAGTATTAAATAGGACGCTAATTAAGAAAACCAATTTATCCTGAAATTTCGTGAAAGCTCCAACTGAAAATGGCGGAAATTCGTTACTGTGAACAAATGGATATACGCACGTTATTACGCTAGAGTTGCTGCTCGCCGCGAGGCACGTTATAATGAACACTAGCATGGGCAAATTTTACATTTACCGACTGCGCGCTTGTGTGTGCGACCTATAGGCTACCTACGATAAGCACTGCCTCCGTAAAAAGTACAAAAGTTCTAACTCCTACTAATAGGTTTTATTGTCTTTAGTTAGATTATATCGAAAGATAATTTAGGTAGAATTAATTAAAATTACACGCTGTTGATTTTTTTTATAGAATCAGTGTGACAAATAGTCCACCTGATGATAGGTGGATGCTGTGGCTCATATACTACATTTATTCGCGATTACAAATCAAAATACAGATGCGTTGTCACCCCTGAAGACTAAGATAAAATGTATCGTTTCCAGTAAAAAGGGTCTCAGGTTCACTACTATCACCATACGAAAAACAGCAGCATTAAGTTGCTATGCTATTTATTCAAAATCGACATTTTATAACTACTTTTTGAAAGTCACGATATTGCTTCAACAAATCTTTACTGCGTTAGACCTGTGAAAGGAAATGGCATGATACTCACAAGTAACTTGACTATTTTTCACCCATCAGTTACAATTTTTTTTATGTCTATATATGTATAAACAAGTCAAGGAAATCTTGGAATTGCTCTTTTCTGTACTCTAAATATATTAGTAACATCAGCTGCCAAACCCTACAATAATAATCTATAGGTCCATTACACTATGAATCGAAGATATAGATGTCACAGCATCCATTGACCATCAAGTGGACTTTGTGTCCATGCATTATCTTTACAGCATCACACTTCAAATATTAAAAATATTTCTATATGTACCATTGGAAAATACTCAAATACGATTGAGTTTTCAAAAAGTAGATCAGTTAAGTTAGTGCTATCGCAGATTCCCTCATCTTACATAGCATTTGTAACAGAAGCTATATACTTTGGTAAGATTTATCAAAATGTACAGTACTTCAGTAAAAAAAAAACTCAATTACTCCATCCATAATGTAAGTAAGTAAGTACAGTAAAAAAAAAAATATTCTTCATAAAATTGAAGTGATAAACGAACTTGCAGTGTAGCTAATGGTAAGCTGCTACTGTACTTCATTGATCTCTTGAGTCACCTTTAAGAACTAAGATGGAGCCTGAAATTATACTGGCTAAAATTATACTTATATCTGTGACTGTATCTACACTTTGGACCAGAACATAACAGTGCACGCACTGTGCTGTTTGATGGCACGAATAATTGAGAATGTGGACGGACCAGACGAATTGATTGGCAGGAAAGGAGACCTACCACCTAGTGCAATTAGAAATAGAAACTTTTTTCATTGAAAGTCATCCTTATGTTTAATTACCACTGGTTCGAAAAATGCCCTCTGCCCTGGGATGAACCATCAAGAAACCCAACGGGACATTTTGTAATAATTACTAGCGGTCCGCTCCGGCTACGAACGAGTAATTTCTATATCGAGCTGTTATGGGATGATGATAAATAGATAGAAAAAATTTTATTGCACTCGAAAAAACAAACATTTGATACAAAGGCGAACTTAATGCCAAAAAGGCATTCTCTGTCAGCTAACCTTTGGTAGTGTGGTGAGAGCTATGGATAGTGCCACAACAGAGGGAAAAAAAACTAACTTATTTTCACATATTATTCAATTCAATAATATAATATAAATATGTTACTTTATACATATTTACACTTCTTATACACATATATATACGAATATACAAATGTACACACATACACATAAATAAAAATACATACTAAGATGCATGCATACGAAGATGCTGCCCATCACATGATATAGAGACCCGTTTCATTACATGATAATATAGAGATTTTTTTTGTAGAATAATGGTGGCAAACGAGCACACTGTACACCTAATGGTAAGTGAATGCTGTGGCCCATAGGCATCTACATCTATCAACTATCAAGAATGAAAATACAGTTGCGTTGTCACCATTGAAAATGATGGAATGCCTCCTTTCCAGTAAAATGGGTTTCCGGTTCTTTACAGTCACTATACGAAACACAGCAGCATTAAGCTGCTATTTTCGGTTGGTATTCTGTGAGAGCGTAATACTTCTCCATCGAGCCGACCCATTCGTGCTACAACCATTATATTGCTGCAGCGTGGCTCTATCACGTATAAAAGGTAGGGAACACGTAAAGAATGTTACTGTTAAATACAATAAAGCTGGAGAGCGTATGTTCAGCTTGCTCTCTTGCTTACGCAATTAGTCATTAACAGCAAAAAGACAGCGTATATACTACACAGTCAATCTAACGCAATTATATATCGACCATAAGGTATGTGCCGGTTACAATGACACATGTAAACGGCACCTGCGTCGAAGTTTATAATGTCCGATTTTCCATCCATCCAAGCACACGAGCACCCCATATTCCCTTACTCTCATAGTCCCATGAACGGAGAAAGATCAGCCGCAGTACCAACAGCTTTACGTGCTTACCGAGACACGGGGATGAAACACCTTCAAATTCCTGACGCCAAGCTGCTACTGAAAATTTTTTGGCGGAAGAACTGATTTCGACTCTACGCAGTACTCGAACCCGGGACCTCTAGACCAACGAGGCAGTCAAACTTTTACTGCTAAAACATGTGAGGATATCGAGTTCTATCCTTACTATTATTTAACTCTTTTTTTATTTTTACTCACTATCTCCGACATATAGTAGATATAAATTTTCTAGCTTTATATATATCTGAACGAGACTCTCTACAGCTTCCTTCCTTCACAAGCGCAAAGTTTTACATTTTTTTCCCTAGAGAAAAACGGTCGTATGATAACGTCAGCTATTCAAGTGAACACTAGCAATTTTCCGCTCGAAAGATTATTTCGCGTTTGGCTGGGGGCTTGGCGTGCCCACGGATAAGAAATGTTATCATATTCCTCTATGGTATCGTGTTTACATACAATATATTACCATTTAGTAAGTTTCAAGTAAAGTGGCAGCATTTCACTTCGCTTTCATTTACGATTTTAACACATTTTTAAATAAATGAATAATTTTTGATCTGGAGGTAGCCGTTAACTTTGACATGGACGTTATACACCTCAATCACCCCCGTGACCATGGGTGCTGTAAAGTGCTCGAAACGTTGGGATTATAAAATAAGTTAATATACGCGATAAAATCTGTAAAATTAGTTTTATTTAAATGTGTAGTGTTCGCGTAAATATAAGAAATCATTATCACATCTTATTTGCTTGACATAGGTACATATGTATGAATGAAATACATCAGACATTTAGATATGAATGAAGTTGGATATTAAAGTATGAATGACATAAATTCATTCTTCATTTCCTCTTCTTTTTTTCATTGAAGAAAAACCTTTACCCCCAAACTAGGGTTTTCTTCTCAATTGTAGAGGCAGTTTACATACGTGTATTATAAATTGAACAAGGACCAACTTACAGACCCAGAACAATAATTTGCGGGCGATACAAATATGTTTGTTTCGTATAGTATTCGAAACGGGACTGTTTTTATTTTAAATTTGCAATGTAATATTTTAAACAATTAAGTATTTTAGAATCAGCATACTAGCAAATACATCGTGCGTAGCGAATACATTGTATGCTTTTACCGCTGATTCGGGAAAAAGCTCTGTCCTGAGAAGAACCAGCCAAAAACCCGGCGTGATTTACAATTTATTCATATATGAAAACAATAACAATAAACAATTAGAAATAATATATAAATCTATAGCCTTAAGACTACAAAGCGACGCCGACGGATATTCTTTACGAGACATTGACGACGTCCTGTTGGAATGAATCCCGCCGTGAGGAACTTCGTTGACAATAATTCTATTTTAAACCGACTTCAAAAAAATTAAAACTTTACAATTCGACTTAATATTTTCATGATTTTGGATCAATTGTTAATTTTTTTTAATACAAATAAATTACTTCATAAAAATCAATTTGGTTTTACAAGGGGTCGCTCGACGTCTGATGCCGGTGTTGAGCTTATGAAATATATTTTTAATGCCTGGGAGAATTCACAAGATGCCTTAGGTATTTTCTGTGACCTTTCCAAGGCTTTCGATTGTGTTCATCATGATACATTAATCAGGAAACTACAACATTACGGTGTAAAAAATTTGGCGCTTAAACTTATTACTTCATATTTAAGTAACAGAACTCAAAAAGTCGTCATTAATGGTAAATGTTCCTCCGGATCAGTAGTATCAATGGGCGTTCCTCAGGGCTCGATTCTTGGCCCATTCCTGTTCTTAATCTATATTAATGACTTACCTTATCTTGTAGGGGACAATCACGATATAGTATTATTTGCTGACGATACCTCTTTAATTTTCAAACTGAAACGGCAGTCAATTAAATATGACGATGTAAATAATGCTCTATCGAAACTAGTACATTGGTTTAACGCCAACAATTTGCTCTTAAACGGCAATAAGACAAAATGTATTAAATTTACAATACCTAATGTAAAACATTCGAAAACCAATGTGCTCTTAAATGGGGAGGAGTTGAGTCTTGTGGATACCACTGTTTTTCTCGGTATTACTATTGACGCGAAACTTCAATCGGGCCCCCATATATCTAAATTAGCAAGCAGACTTAGTTCTGCAGCATATGCTGTAAGAAAGATTAGAAGTCTCACAGATGTTGAGACAGCTAGGTTAGTGTATTTTAGTTACTTTCATAGCGTAATGTCTTATGGAATTTTGCTATGGGGTAATGCGACTGATATTGAAGCTATATTTGTTTTGCAAAAGAGAGCCGTACGGGCGATTTATAATCTAAATTGTAAAGAGTCCCTTAGAGAAAAATTTAAAGAAATAAACATATTAACTTTGGCATCGCAATATATTTATGAAAATGTAATGTATGTACATAAAAACATAAATAGCTTTAATAAGAATAAGGATGTTCATACCTTAAACACTAGGAACAAACATAAGCTTGTAATGCCACTTACAAGACTCCACAGAATTAGTAATTCATTTATGGGGCAATGTATACGCTTTTACAACAGAATCCCAGAACATGTTCAAAGTTTGTCAATAAACAAGTTTAAAAGTTTTATTAAAGAAAAACTGTACAAAAAGGGTTATTATAATATCAAGGAATACATGAGTGAAAATAACCCCTGGGAATAAGGTGATCGCCACCATGCTGGTTCTATGAAAATTCATTTAAAATTGTATAATCAAAATTATTGTTAAGTGAAATTATGTTTAAAAAAAAAAGTCCCGCTGGGTTTCTTGCTGGTTCTTCCCAGGACAGAGGTATTTTCCGAACCAGTGGTAAATAAAATAATGACTTTCAATAAGTATTATGTAATAATCCATATTGAATAAAAATCATTCTATTCTATTCTATTCTATTCTATTCCATGGTATGCAATATTACACGATATATTTATCAATAATTGATACAGTAAAATTAAAAGCTTTACAATTCGACTTAATATTTTCATGGTATGCAATATTACACGATATATTTATCAATAATTGATACAGTAACATCGGTTCACAATTATTGTAAACCGATATAATAACTATTTTTTTCATAATAGTATTTACTTCAGGAGTACTCCAATATAAATAAGAAAAAAAACCCACCTCTCAAGGGTGGCAAAATGGCGAGAGAAATTTTTAAAGTATGTATTTAGACAACATTTAGGTTGTAATATTATTTAGTTTACTCAAAAGGTAAAATATAACATTCAAAAAAAGTAAAAGCAGAGTTAAAAGAACTAAAAAAAAATAATTTCACATTCTGAAAACGGGCTTTTAATTCTTCAATACACTAGGTATGTCTTAGCACCAACTTCAGAATGTTAAATTGTTTTTTTAGCACTTTATATTCGGCCTTTACTTTTTATTAGAATTTATTTTATTTTTGCTAAATGTTTGCGACTACTTTCCGAACCAGTGGTAAATAAAAAAATGGCTTTCAATAAGTATTATGTAATAATCTATATTGAATAAAAACAAATTATATTTTAACTTCATCATGTAGTGGCGTTGTAAGAATATCTACTACCCCATATCGGACTGCCTGCGATTGTTGGTAATAACAACAAACGTGAAAATATGTTTCACTTACGCCAGATTTCTATATTCAAGTAACGTTTCGTTCTCCGAAACTATCCGTTTTATTACATAGGAAGTGTATGTAAAAACAGTTTATATTACAAAGTATTAATTCAACTACTTAGGACGGCTGAAAATGAAAAACCTTTAAACAATTCATTAATAATCGAACTGGTATTTTGTTTTTAAAAAAGGGGGTTTTCATGCACTTCATAAACTGCAAAACGGCTCGTAAAAGAAAATGAAGTGTTTTAATCATAGAAATCCAACATAAGTGGCAACAATGGTGTAGATGTTTAGGGGCCACTGTCACACTAACCATCAGTGGCTTTTTGTGCTCTTTTGGCACCCTTAATTGGACCATGTAGTGCAAAAATGTTTCAACCTACAAAAACAAAATTATTCAGATTTGAAAGACAAGGCGTTTTCTTGTAACATTACATGATGAGAGGATTACTTGTTATTTTTCAGAATTCTTTATAATTTTAAATATATATATATATAATAAACTGAAAAAAGACCCTCTAGATCTATATTTTGGCCAGTTTGTGAGTTGGATCATTTCTGTACAATTCCGTCCAATATAAAAAACGTGTCTCTGTATGCCGGTGTGTTAACGAGGAATTCATCATTCATTTAACATTTTGCATTTACCATGTCGTGCTCAGGATTGAATAGAATTAATTATTAGTAAAAAAGAAACTATTGGTAAATCCAATTGTACATGCACTAAGCGTATTAAAAAATACGTATAACATGATTATACGTAATTTTTTTAAAGTAGTTTAAATACACACAAGTTTTCACTGATAACCTTTTTTTATAGAATATGAGTGACAAACGAGCACACAGTCCACCTGATGTTAAGTGGTTGTTGTGGCCCATAGACATCTACATCTATCTTCGTTTGCGAATTAAAATGCAGATGCGTTGTCAGCCGTGAGGACTAAGATAGAATGCCTCTTTTCCAGTAAAATGGGTCTCCGGTTCTCTACAATCAGCATACGAAACACAGAAGAATTAAGCTGCTATTTTACGCTGGTATTCTGTGAGAGCGTGGTCCTTCGCCGGTCGAGCCGACACATTCGTGCTACAACTATACTACTAATATAGCTGCAGCATGGCTCTACCACCTTATTATTATAATTCCAATTTTCCAATAATTTTATGTCAAACTTCAATTTGAATAGGTTTGGAAAATAGAAAAGTGCACGACTCTTAATGCTCATATGATCATCATATCATCAGTCATGTCACTCCATAAATTCCAAGACCTATTTAAGTATACCTAAATATACTTAAATATATACATCCTACTTACTTTTAGTACGTAGTACTATTATTTATTCTATACTTTTAAAATATTGTAATAAAAATCTCTGATTATTATCATAATCAAGTATGTATGACATTTGGTTTTTGTAATATTTGGTATTTGTACAACGATCTTTTTGAGCCGCTGCAAACAACCAATACAGTATCTACTCACGACAGCGGATGATCCCGAAGTAAGTGAGGCAGTCTATTTAGTAAAATAAATTATTACAAGGCTGTTCAAAACATCGAAAATTTCGGGATTTCTCAGCCGAAAATAAATAATTATAACTAAATAAAACTAATTTAAACTGACATTTACATTCCAAAAAAATGATTTAATTGAAAAATTAATATTTTCAAGAGTTATCGTGTTTACCCCATCATGCGGACTTGATAAATCCACACCATAGATATCTGTGGAAACTTCATTGGTTTTTAGGATTACTTTTATATGTTTTATTGTGTAATTTATTATTGTACTGTATGTTTCCCTTAAAAAGCAAATAAATAAATAAAAAATAAGCCACTAAAACCACTTTTTTATGTAATAATAACAATTAATCGATTAAAAATAATACTAATAAGTTCAACAACCCTTTAACTATTTGATAATGGGCTTTTTATATAATTTATATGTACAATATGATTGTTAGATACGATTTCATGCGAAAAAACGTTGATACCTTGATTTTTAGACCCTAGTAGAACATCCTACGCGCTTCGCGCTTAAGGCATGCAATAAGACAAATTACTTTAGTAAAACAAAATTTAATAAACTTCTTTGTTTTAAGATCATAACCTTAAAATTGTTTTTAACGGACGCACAAGTACGCAAGAGCTGAGGTAGGTTATAGACTAAGCTCTCGTCGTAAATAGCATAGCACCTGAGCCATCCGGGTCCTTCCCCGCCGCGCCGGCACCTATGAAGTTGTTAGTTGCAGTTTTATGTTCTGATTTACCACGTGCTCGTCGTTCAAGAAAAACTACGTGAGGAAACCTGCATGTCTGATAAATAAAAATATATTCTGAAGATCAAGTTGCTTCTTCTCACAAAGTTTCCTCTTCTCGCATTTGAAACTTGTTCAAGCTATGGCGTAGCTTTCATGACTTTCAAAAAGTGCTTAGTAAAGTCAAAGTTTAAATAAAAATATTTTAATTTTGAATTTGAGTGGGTTCGAGTTTTTTTTTTTTATAGAATATAGGTGACAAAGGGCACACAGTCTGCTGACTGCTGTCCACCAGATGATCAGTAGATGTTGTGGCACATCTATTCGTGTTGTTTAAGTAGAATTGTGTAATCTTATACCTTTTGAAGAGGAAGTAAAAAATATTTTGTTATTATTACATCTATTTTTAATTAAGAATCAAAATGCAGATGCGTTGTCACCCCTGAGGAAAGATTGAATGCCTTGAAACCAGTAATAAAGGATCTCCAGTTCACACTCACCATACGAAACACAGCAGTATTAATGTGCTATTTTATGCTGGTATTCTGTCAGAGCGTGGTCCTTTTCCGGTTGAGCTAACCTATAATATACCTACAGGGTGGCTCTACCACTCATAAAGTCAGTAGCAATCTAAAGAAAATGTTTCAAATATTTCATTTTCGGATTTGAATATGTTACGGTTGTGGTTATCCCTATTTCACAAATCCCTACTCTGAATTTTACACGGATTTTCGGTAACGTTAAGAACGAGATGGAACTTGACAAAGCACAGTCCGTGTACAACTGAAACCGACACGGTTGAAAAAGGGCCGTCTCTCCCTCCCAGTGGGGTCCTGAGGGTGGGGGCTGTCGCCGCGGCGTCGCAACAAGTGGCGTCGCCCGGGTGGCGTCGTTCCGGCCGTCGCCCTCAAGGCGCTCAATTTACATAAATATTTGTTGATCATTGCCCTACTTATGCATGGATCTTGTCACGCTAAGATCATTCGTATAAAGATGTTTATATCTTTACATCTATACATATAAATAAAATTGAAGTGTCTGTCCGTAATATTGAAATAACGGGCTTTTATTAAGCTCATTATTTGCATGCTATTATGACCTAAATAATTTTAAAAAGTTATGTCTATCTGTCTGTCTACCCGGCCTAATCTTTTTAACCGACTTCAAAAATGATCTTCAATTCGACTGTATGGTTTTTTTAATGTGTTACCTCATAATTTTCTTATAGATAAACCGATTTCGATGATTCTTTTTTTTTATTGAAACCTAGTGCTTCTCATGTGGTCCCATATAAATTTGATCAAGGTCTGACCAATAGTTTTTGAGTTATCTGTAATAATTTATATAGAAGTCGGTTGTACAAAATTTTTAATTTGACTACTTGTTTAAATAAAGAGTTACTGCAGCTGTCTTTATTTTCTATGATATATCGTATTTTTAGACTAGCAACACCGTAACGCTTTTTATTGCGTTTTATTACTTCTACTTCCCTTAAAACCTATTTTCTAAACGTCTATAATCCCTATATATTAGGTACATAAAGAAATTCAAATTTTAATCTTTAATTAGAGGAAGACCAAAGTATGTGAATAATACGTATTCAAAATACGCTATATATACTTATATCATCTGTGCGAAATGTTATCTGTAACAAGCTTCTCATGTTGTTACAGGACGAGGCCGAACCATCCGGGGGCTGTGGTAGAAATCAGCGAGAACCCGCTCGACGCAAGCAAAGTAAGTCATAAATTTACATGCTTTTATTACTATACTACACCTTGACCTGTATGTATGTATGTATTTTTTATACAGAATATGTGTGACAAATGAGTATACAGTCCACCTGATGGTAAGCGGATGATGTGGCCTATAGACATCTAACCTCGATTAAGAATCAAAATGCAGAGGCATCGTCACCTGTGAGGATTAAGATGGAATGCCTCGTTTTCAGTAAAAAATGTCTCCGATTCTCTTCACTCACCATATGAAACACAGCAGCATTAAGTTACTATTTTACGTGCGTATTCTGTGAGAGATTGGTCCTTCCCCGGTCTAGCCGACCCATTTTTGCAAAGAAGTTTGTGAAAAGAAAAAATTCCAAAGCATACAGCCATCTGTTGGAAGTCATTAGATTATTCTGGGATTTTCCATCGTCGCTTTACGACACCCAAGGGACAAAATGTCGCGTTTACTCATCATACGATGCCACAGAGCTAGTGACTCGACTTTCAATTAGTATTAGATAATCTATATTAAATGAAAATTACTCTGTTTTAAACTATTAAAATATTAGACACGCAAAGACCGTGTAGAATATCGACTAGTCCATGTTGTCCCGCGGGTGTCGTATGAGGCGACAGTTGGAAAAAAGTCAGCCGTCACTGTTACCGTTACAGCCTATTAAAGTCCACTGCTGAACATAGGCTTCCCCTGTAGATTCATCAGGCAATCTATATTTATAGGGAGGATATTTGACATATTTGCCACGCTTGGCAAGCGGGTTGGCAACCGCAGTTTTTTATTTTAATGCGTTATTATGAGGACGCTGCTGTTCATCTCCTGATTTGTTTCCCTGTTTCACCTCTTACGACACCCGCGGGATGGTATGGGGTAGTGCATACTTACATCGCCACTATACTGTAAAACAAGTCAGCAACAACTAGAAAAAAACATGTGGTTGCCCACCCGCCTGCTATTCGTGGCAATTATGTCAAATATCTTCCTAATGACGCAAGGTATGAGAAGGGCTGCGTTAGACAGTACAACAGTGCAATGAAAAAAAATTGAATTAGGCGCGTGAATGTTATTTATAGGTTACAACTCGAGAAAATTAGCTTTGAACGGGATTCGAATTCAAGATATAATTTTTTTTTTTTAGTCATTACCCCCACACTAGGAATTTCTCCTGTATCGTGGAGGCAGTTTACAAACACAAATTGCACAAGGACAAACATCCAGACCCGGAACAATTATTTGTAGGCCATATAAATACTTGTTCCGTGCAGGATTTGAACCCGCGACCCCCAGCGCAGCAACTCATTGCTAAGCCACTGCGCCACGGAGCCGTCATAATGGTACTTAGTAAACTGATTTTTGTAGATACATACAAATAAAATGGAAGTGTGTCTGTAATATCGTAAGAACTGCCTTTATTGAGCTGAGAGGGCATACCCATCTGTTTGACTGTCTTTCTGTTTGTTTATTTGTCTGTCTATATGTATACCGATTGCAACCGAATTGAACCGATTGCAATGAAAATTCACAAACAAATGAAGAGCTATGCCAGGAGTGGTTCATTACGTGGTAGAGCCATGCTGCAGCTATATTAATATCGTTTTAGCACGAATAGGTCGGCTCGATCAGGGAAGGACCTCGCTCTCACAGAATACCAGTGTAAAATAGCAGCTTAATGCTGTTGTGTTTCATATGGTGAGTAGTCTATGGGCCACAGCAACCACTTACCACCAAGTGCACTGTGTGCTCGTTTGTCACCCTAATTCCAAAAAAATATGGTCTAAGCTATATTTCATCACAAAAACTTGAACATTTTTTGAGAAATCTAAAAATTGCTAAAATCAATGGTCTTTGATGATAGTCTTATATATCTTAATAACTTAACATTAATAGATCTCAGGTAAAACCGGGCCGAGTCGCTAGTATATAATATAATAGTTTCCCTTGGGCTAATAATTCTAAATAACGATACATTTTAACTGAATACTAATTTTAATCATCTTAAAAACTAATTCATATTAAAAATATGGCATATGGCATAAGCAATACATATTTCTTGTTATAAAATTTCTCAGTCTTTTACATCAACGTAACATTCTGTGAACTCCTTTGTTCCTCTGTTAGAGATGCGCTTGTAATTCCATTAGCGAGCCAGCGGTGTACTCAAACGAAATTCTTTTGCAATTTTTCACCCCTTTTTAACTCCTCTTCCCAGGCTTTATTTTCGACTCTTTGTCGCTCGAGGCTCTTAAAAATTGGCGTACGTATGCATTTTCTTTTCGATCGATGGAAAGGACTATAATTCGGAATTTCACTGCGTTTTTTGTTTACACTTAATCATAAGACTACTATCGCATTATACTCTACATAAAATTTTTGACATATATCCCTTCATCACTATCATCATTTGTCATTACAGTCTTTCATAAGTCCACTGCTAAACATAGAGCTCACCCAAGGAATGCCACAAAGTGTGATCTTGAGCTACCTTCATCCATCGACCTCCTGCATGTCTTACCAGGTCGTCATCTAGTCGTCGGTATCTAGCCGAGGGACGCCCTACACTTCGTCTACTAGTACGAGACTGACACTTTGTTCCCCATCGCTTGTCGGTACTTCGAGATATATGGCCGGCCCACTGCCACTTCAGTTTACTAATCCGTTGGGCTGTGTCGGTTACTCTGGTTATACTTCGGATACTTTTAAGTCGATCACACAGAGAAACCGCGAGCCCTCTCCATATCTCCCTTATTCCCTGATTTACATAAATAAAACTACTCTGCGCAGCTGGTGATCGCGTTCGAGTTGGGTCTGATCGTGGTGTGGGACCTCCGCGCTCGCGCTGTAGAATGGCGGGGCGCGCTGGGCACAGGCGGGGCGTCGGACGTGCGGGCCGCGGCCTGGCAGCACGACGGCAAGCTCATGACCGCCCACGCTGACGGTGCGCTCGCCACCTGGACAACACGAGCGCCACGACCTTCCTCCCTCTCTTATCCGCACGGTGAGTACGGAATACCAGTATCGTTACAGCCTAGTATAGTCCACTGATGAACATAGGCCTCCCTCATAGATACACTCATAGGGGAGATATTTGCCATAGTTGCCACGCTTGGTAAACGAGTTTTTTATTCTTCTATCGTTTATTTTTATTTTTAGCCGTTGATAGGAAGACGCTGCAGCCCATCTGTTGATTTACATCCCTCTGTCGCCTCTTACGACACCCACAGTATGATATGGGGTAGTGAATATTCTTACACCGCCACTACACGGTACCGGCCACTCCATGCTGAATACAGAGAATTGGATTCGTGTTGTAGCTGCAACTCTGAATAATTACAATTAATCGACAATAATTTTTTAATTTATTGGTAAGTGGTAAGTGGTAAATCGCACTTTCTTAACCTAACAAAAGCCTCTTCACTCTTTCCTTGACGACGCCCTGATTGTATTCGTGTGGTAATTCAGGCGCCAACAAATTATTCCACTCCTTTGTAGTACGCAGTACACTATGCTGCGAACAGTAAAGGAGTGGAAATACGAAGTAAACTGTTTGTAAGGGCCAATAAAAACTATCACCCTATTCCCTTTCTTCCTAGCGATAAGCTAAGGCACATTATTGTATAAAATTTACCTAAATCTCTGCACTTGTACTGTTACTGTTAGTAGTACCATAAGTCTCTTATCATCGACCCTGTTTCTGATAGGCTATCAATATATTTTACATTTGTATGAAATTGCCAAGATATCTCTTTGGGATTTCGTTTTCTTGTCTCTTACGAGACCCACGGGACGTATATAGGTGACAAAATTTTACACGTCAAAACAATCTAAATTAACAATATTACAAGGAATCCTGATGAGGTACGTTGGAGGATATTAATCAATTTTGTAATGAGGGGTTAGAAATGCTGGAAATGAGGTGGTCTCTGCTATGTTGTATCAATTTTTTTATTTGTTTAATTTTACATCATAATATACTGTAAATTATTGTTTAAAAAAATAGTCTCGCTCGGTTTCTGGCTGGTTTTCCAAGGACAAAGTAAAAACATAAATGACTTTCAGTGAATATTATTGTAATCTATATTAATAACAAATATTCTATTCTAATCTTTTCTAATCGAATCTATTCTATTTTAATAGTAGTTTAAGCGCCTCTTCTGCCAAGGAGTCCATATGCAAAGGTATCAATAGTGGTACTGCGATGATCGACAATCCGACTGCAAAGTGTGACGATTAAGGCAGTGAAATCGCTTCAATGTGTATGTACCATATCCAGCGGTGGCCTTTGACAGGCTGACGTAGAATATGAAGCATTTACAGGCTGATGTAAAATAATATGAAGAACGGGCTTCAAGAAATGTGTTAACGTTATATTTGAAACATCACTTTTTAATTTCAGCGAAGGCGAATAAAGATGGAAAATTGGAGCCTTGTAAACCCATACACAGATTGGAATGGAAAACTTCAAGATCAGGGTAAGTAGAACTGTTGAAAATTCATTGGTAGGGCTTTGTACGTGATAAAGCTATTATGCAGAAATAATATGGTTGCAGCACGAATGGCTCGACTCAATCAGGGAAGGACCACGCTCTCACAGAATACCAGCGTAAAATAGCAGCTTAATGATGCTGTGTTTGGAATGATCAGTGTAGAGAACCAAAAACCTCCTTTTACTAGAAACGTTGCATTCCACCATAGTGCTCAGGGGTAGCAAAGCATCGGGATTTTGATTCTTAATCGAGGATCGATGTAGATGTCTATGGGCCACAACATCCACTTGCCATCGGGTGTTCTGTATGCTCGTGTGTCACCCTTATTTTATAAAAAAAAATACTATGGTAGCTCGGTGGTGCAGAGTCTGTAGTGCTACAGGGGCATGGGTTAGAATCTCTCACGGAACAATTGTATATATGACCTGCAAGCAATTGTTCCTAGTCTGGATGTTTGTCTGTGTGCAAATTATGTATTTAAAATGCCTCCACTAAATCTCTAAATCCTAGTGTGGACGAAACTTTATTTTTAGTTTAAAACCAGAACAATCTCGTAGGCTCCGGCAGATAGCGGAAAAAATATAACTAGATCGACAACGAGCCGGGTTTGTAGTTAAAGGCATCTAAAACTGCAATCTTCACTCCATCCCTTCGCTTGCAACTCACAGGGCAGGCTATTCGTCCTAACTTCGTAAAGGCCTATGTTTAACAATAGACTTTATATGAAATAATTGATATTCTCCACCTAGTAGCGTGTATTGCAGAGAACAACTGACTAGTCACCGATCCTCCTCAAGCTGGTTAAGATGAATCTGACGCTGTCTCCAGAACGTCTCCGATGTTCTTTAATAAGTGTTACACCTTCATCTTTTTCTTCACCAGCTAGTAAAGTCCACTGCTAGACCTTTTCTTTACTTAGGTTCTAAAAGTCATTTCTTGACTACAATTCTTGGAAAATAAGGTATGGAAGAAAGGCTATCGAGTGGCAATCTCGTATCCCTAAGCAAAGTGTTAGGGGAGGCCTATATTCAGCACTTGATTTCTGATGAACTGCTCTCCTGGTGGTAAACGTTACTTTTGTTACGCACTGCGTTAACGTAACAAAAGCCTATCCACTCATACCTTTAAAACAAGACAGACAAAATACAATTTGGTTCGAATGTCTAGAATATTGACAACAAAGGAGTAAAGACCTACCGACCACCTGATTGTCCGAAGGTGGAAAGGGAAGAGAGGAATATAAATCTTTGCACACTTCGAATGCATTCTATAGAATACCGAGAGGCTGACTGCTCTGTACGAGGTTAACAAGATTGGTTTGAATCAACTCAGGGTCACAAATAAGCTTCTTAGTACGTATCTTCACTATTCCGAACGCCGCGGTATGTAACCCAGTACTCCATCCACGACCGGACTTGCGTTTTATATAGGATAACAAACTGCCCCGGCATGACGTACTACTGCACCCTTGCATGGACACCTAGTTTCTTTGCTGCTGCTTTGGCTTTGCACTCAATGAACCGCCCAAAGTGGAGGTTCAGACGCTTTTATTTTAAAGTGGTTCTTTTACATCGCCCCATTCGGAGACGACTTGCATTGAGTGAATCGCCTGAGCATTCGCTTGTCATCATACCCATGGTTACTTTTATTACATTATTGGTTGAAGATATATTCGGAAAGATCGGACTTTGAGGAACTTCGGCGTTAGTTGTCATATTGTCTGATGAATAGCCCTCGATGACGACTCGGAGACACCGTTTACTTAAAGTTCTTCAGCCAATCAATCAGACTAGGGGAGAAGCCATACAGTGAATCCTTGCCCAAAAGGCTAGCGTGTTAAACTCTGTCAAAGGCCTTCGAGGCATCAAGGGAAACAGCAAGTGCTTCTCCACTGTTTTGGAAGACCTCGCACTATATATGAATATCGCATACCAGAGGGTAGGCAAAGTGGATACGGACCCTTTGTAGGGAGGATTTGTCTTAATTGGACATAAATATACCGCCATCTATTTCAAACCAAAATCTTTCTGACTTTTCCTGTAGTCATCTCCTACGATACCCATGATCTATGGGCATCGTAGGAGATGACTACAGGACCGAATAAGGTAATGAAACCTGTTACGCGGTCATTGCATGAACTAGGGACAGAACGGATGGACGGTCGAAAACGTTAAATGCAGAATGAACGATGATGATAATAAATGCCTTTTTGATAAAAACGTGGTCTAAATTAACCAGTTCACTTTCCTGACCGATCGCTATCACGAAAACCTTTTTAATATGTATTTTTATTTGTTACTAATTCTTTCAGGGAAAGTCTGATAATTTTCTCCGGTGGCCTGCCAACGGACAAAGCGGGCCGAACGCATAGCATAACAGTAATCAACGGCAAAAGCACCACCGTGCTAGAGATGGAGCACAGCGTCGTCGATTTTGTCACGCTCTGCGAGAGTCCACACGCCTCTGGTGAGTGACTCAACTATTTTTTTAATACAATTCTAACAATACCAGTATCAGTAATAAAATTATTACTACTAATATTCCTGTAAACCACTCCAGGTACGTGGTTGAGCCATGCTGCAGCTAGATTATGGTTGTAGCACAAATGAATCGGCTCGACCGGGGAAGAACCACGCTATCACAGAATACCAGCATAATATAGCGGCTTAATGCTGCTATATATGCAATGTTGAGTGCATAGAACCGGAGACTCTTTTTACTGGAAACGAGGCACTCCATCATAGTCCTCAGGGGTGATAACGCATCTGCATTTTCATTCTTGATCGAGGATAAATGCAGATGTCTATGGGCCACAGCATCCACTTACCATCAGGTGGACTGTGTGCTCGTTTGTCACCCTTATTTCATAAAAACTGGTAAGCTTAAATGTTTTTGTTAATGGTGGTGTAACCCACGCCACCCTTTTGAAATTCACGATCCGCACCCTCAACCATTAGTGAATGTCTATTGCTTTGTACTATTATTTATCTATGGTCACACTAATCTTATTTTTTTAAAAAAGACGCTTGTCAAAAAAAATCGTCGTAAAATATATAGATTTCTTTTCATTTAGATAACACTTTAGAAACCAATACATCAACTCATCCACACATTTAAGCTATTCACCACATTGATACGTAACAGTTTCTCGTCATTAGGTTCCATATCCAACATCGCTGAGCCGAGCGTTCTATCTGTTGTTCTAGAATACCAAGAGCCTTACGCGATCGTGGTACTTCTGCAGAACGACCTGGTGGTGATAGATCTGCTATCGCCGGGCTACCCGTGCTTCGATAATCCCTACCCCATGGACATCCACGAGTCACCTGTCACTTGCTGCTCTTACTTTGCTGATTGCCCGTCGGATCTGGTTAGTAGTGCCTTTTTTTCTTCATTTAATTTAATTTAATAGTAAACATTATAGCTGTAGCTGGTGTAATTTACATAGGATCAGCTTCTAAATCATTGTGCTGATGAAGTCCGGTTATTTTTGGAGTACCAAATGCCACATGCCTCATTGTTGAGTCAGTGGAATAACATCTGAGATCTATAACCGATTCAATATTAATTTGAAGCTAAAATGTCTCGATCAGCACGCAGAGTTTTCAACCTGTCGGTGTTCTATAAATCGTTTTTTGGAGAGTATGCACAAAAGGTTGGTTCCTCCATCCTGATCTTGCCATCGAACGGCGAACGTTTCGAAAATTAACGAACGATTGGAACTCAAAAAATAAACAAAGCCTTTCGCTTCATCGTTTTTGGTGCGCACAGCCAGCCTTTGGAATTCGTTACCTACGTATTTCTTCCCTGACTGAGAACTTTGGACGAAGTTTTTTAAGCTAATTTGTTTACCATCTAGGGCCCTATCACCACGGAATATCAAGTGTGATCTTGATATCTTATGTCTACGCAAACAATACACATTTAAATGCGACTAGATTTTACGGATTACTTCCTTCAATAATACTGAACATAAAATAAAATGTAACATTTCCATTTAATGTTATGGCAACACTTGCTAAAATGTCACTGTTTTTTACTGGTTTTACGCCTCTGGGTTAACACAAAAACGTAAAAACTAGTTTCATGTAACTGTGGTCTTGGTCAAAGTTTAATAAAAGATAAAAAAATATTATGTTTATCTGCTTGGTTTTCAGATCCCAGCATTCTACTCAGTGGGGCGGCAGGTCAATAAAAAGGCGGCCGGCTTCAGCGAGAAGCTGTGGCCCATCGATGGCGGCGAATGGGCACCCGCCTCTTGCTCTTATAGCGAGATCATACTTACTGGGTTCGCCTTCCTCTCGTCTTTTATCGCTTAATTTATTCTAGCTAATCCTTTTATTAATGTTGTTGAATGCCAACTTATTTTAATGTATATTTTTAATTTTGTAGGCATGCAGATGGCAGTGTAAAATTTTGGGATGCGAGTGCAGGAACTCTACAGATTTTGTACAAGTTAAAATGCTCTAAAGGTATGGTCCTTGTTCTATAGAGTATTATCTAAAATGTATTGTACATTTTGTCTTCAATTTGTTGATTAACGCAGTAATTTAAAAGCCAATGTTTTATTTAAATATTTATACAGGGTTATTTTTCAAAAAGTAGCCAAATTTTATATTTATGTCCAAATAATATATAAATATTGATTAGATTGAGTAAATAAGGCTTCTACTTTTATTTGAAATTATTCCAAATTGAATATGATTTATGGGCAACAACAACGCGTACGCGCACCTGTGTGTGTGATTCATTTCACGTTTTCGTTTCTCAAGCTTTTGCCTACTGTTTACTTTCTTAGCGCCAAACTTGCTACTAATGCTTAAGTTAGGTGGTAGAGTCATGCTGTAGCTATATTACTGGTATAGTTGTAGCACGAATGGGTCGACTCGACCGGGGAAGGACCACGCTCTCACAGAATACCAGCGTAAAATAGCAGTTTAATGCTGCTGTGTTTCGTATGGTGAGTGTAGAGAACCGGAGACCCTTTTTACTGGAAAAGAGGCATTCCATCTTAGTCCTCACGGGTAACAACGTATCTGCATTTTGATTCGTAATCGAGGATAGATGCAGATATCTATGGGCCACAGAAACCACTTACCATCAGGTGGACTGTGTGCTCGTTTGTCACCCTTATCCTATAAAAAAAGTTAATAACTATATGACACGAATTATGATTCTAATTTTAACTTCAAACTTTTAACGGGCTTAGGATCGTCATGATATATAGATTTTCTTATCGACGAAGTAGCCGGCAACTGTCGTTATTATGGCGTATTTAAAAAATTAGAATAAACTATTTATAACTAAATTGCGCAAGTAGTTCCAATATCTAATATTGGTACCTCAAATGGAATCCGTTTCTCTTGTGGGGATGTGAATAACGAACACACCACATGTTAAATAAAATCAAAGTAGCAGATCGAAGCGCGGACGAGCGGCCACACGGGGTCGGACGGTCGAATCGATTAGTGAGGCGAGGTAAATCGAGCCGGTTGCTTCCGCAAGTGACGTAGAGCGGTAACGGTAGAGCCACGCTGCAGCTTATTATATTTGTATCACAAATGGGTCGGCTCAACCGGAAATAAACAAGCTCTTACAGAATACCAGCGTAAAATAGTAACTTAATGCTACTGTGTTGCGTATGGTAAGAATAGAGAACCAGAGACCCTTTTTGACGAGGTATTCTATCGTCCTGAAACACAATACACATTTTAATTTTTAATCGCGGGTAGATGTAGGTGTGTATGGGCCACAGCATACATTTACCATCAGATGGACTGTATGCTGGATGCAAGACACTGGCTTCTAACATACAGATTTTACAACTAGTTTGAGAGGGCATTTTTTGTTAACAAAGAACATTGGCAGAAAAATAGTTGACAAAAATTATTGCGTCTAGAAATAAGTTATATATAAAATGAGTTTTATTATTTTTCTATGATTTTTCAATTAAAAATGTATTTTAATTAAAACCACAGCAAAAAGCAAACATTTTTCTGACTTAAATCATTTACTCTATTCAAGTATTGCCACTTTTAATATTCATATTATTTTCGTATACACTTTGTAAGACTACCAACACAACACACAAACACAAAATATTTTTATATTAAGTTATTATTAGTAATAACTATACTATCACAAATAATAAAAATAAAAGTGATATGGTTGAAAATAAGTCTCTTACAAAGAACTTCCTTCAATAATACATTATCTCAATCATAGTAATATGTAACATTTCCATTTAATATTATGGCAACACTTGCTTAAATGTCACTATTTTTTTTACTGGTTTTACGGCTCTGGGTTCTAGTCATTTTGAGAATGTCACTGTATGACACAAAGTCATATGTCACCCTTATCCTATAAAAAAAAAAAAAAAAAAAAAAAACAAAGGCCCTGGAGCCATGGCAGAAATATATATTTATAGTATGCAAAAATATATTAGAGATACAATAATCTAAAAACTCTCAATTATTAGTTTAGAATGTATTAAGCTAATATCATCAACCACAGGACGCATGATTTTTTCCAAGTGACATAAGACATAACCTAAAAAAGGTTCAAATCAAAGGTTCAAATCTAAATATCTTTTTTTTGAAGCCTTCTCATGACAAAATTCTTTGACAGAGTTATTAAGGGACTTAACATTTTAAGATATTTTTTATGTATAGTGGTAGACGCTACCACTCCTTCTAAACTAATTTTATGCGTGAAAGTCTGCCATTGTTCTTTAGTCATCACTCATCATCATTACAGCCCTTTACAAGTTCACTGCTGATCATAGGCCTACCCGAAAGAATACCACAAAGCACGGTCTTAAGCCACCTACATTCATTGACGGCTCCGTAGCGCAGTGGTTTGGTAATGAGTTGCAGCACTGGGGGCCGCGGGTTCGAATCCCGCACGGAACAAGTATTTGTATGGCCTACAAATAATTGCTTCGGGTCTGAATGTTTGTCTTTGTGCAATTTATCAGTACAGGACAAAATCCTATTGTGGAGGTAACGTTTTTTTAAAAAAAGAATTGACTTCCTGCATATCTTACCAGGTCTTCACTCCTTGTAGTGGGAGTAGGGTACTCTACAATTAGCCTACCGGTACGAGGTCGTACCAGGTCTTCACTCCTTGTAGTGGGAGTAGGGTACTCTACAATTAGCCTACCGGTACGAGGCTGCTACTTGAGAACCATTTTTCCCCATCAGTTCTCGATTCTTGCCGAGCCACTGCCACTTCAGCTTATTAATCTGTTAGCTCACGAATAAAATATAAAAAATAAAGAGTAATGTAATTTGGACAGTATTTGAGCGGCGTGGTGGGGGGAGTGGTGGGGTGGGTGGGGGTGGCGGGTGCGGGGAGGAGGAGGGCGTGCTGGGCGTGCAGGCGCTGGCGCTGTGCGCCGAGTCGCGGCGCCTGGCCGTGGCGCTGCCGCACGGACACGTCGTGCTCTTCAAGTTCCGCAAGGCGGAGGCCACCGCCGAGACACACGTCAGTCCTTAGCTACCCTCACACTTACCGTCTTTTTTTGTAATAGCTTAAGTGACAAGAAAACTTACAGGCCACCGGATGGTAAGTGCTTATGCAGTCCATGCGACACATGCAGCCAAACCTAAACGAGGAAGACTACAGAGAGAGTCTTCCTCGAACTAAAGAAAATGAACTAAGAACTAAGATGGAATTCCTGACAACCTGTAATTATACTGTCACTCTACGTCCTTCAGACTGGAACACTGCTATTTGGCGGCAAAAATAGGTGGTACCTACCAAGACAATCGTCCCGGCAGAAAAGTAATCCTACCATCGAATAAAAAATCTACGTACTCTAAAATTAAATAAATAGCCAACAATAACTATTCATTTGACGCTAACAAACATTTTAATGCGTGATAAAACCCCCGTGTTACAGCGCGAATAAGACTGCTTACTTGAAATAGCAGCAATATGTGGCTGTGTTTCGCACGACGAGTGACTAGAACCGCAGACCACTTTTCACTGGTTACAAGGCACTCCATCTTAGTCCTATCATTTAGCAACGCATCTGCATTTTGATTATTAATCAAGGATTAATATGAGTGTAACTTATGGACCATAGCATTCACATATTATCAGATGTGCCCATTACAACAATCGTATAATTATACTGACTCCTCGCACGCTTATAACCGGAATTTACCAGTAGATACACGTACTAGCATCTAGAAGTCGTAAAAAAGAAACAGAAATAGAGGCATACTATCTACATCACTCGAAATAATTTAATTGTTAATTTCAGTTGCAATAAATTCACTAATAAGCAAAAAGTCTTTACTTTTTGCTTAGTAGTGAATTTATTGCACTTTTTAGAACCTTTATAGGTCCCACGTTGGCGAACTTTACATGACTTAGAAATATTTAGATCTTGGCAAGGGTCTCTATCAAATATAAATAATTCTCCCCTTTGCTTTTCTTCTCACCAGTAAACAAACCGCGGCTGGACGTGGCCTCACAGTTCAAAAGATATCCGACAAGATATATATACGACATCAACTAAACCAATTCCCTTAGACTCCTTAAAAAACACACGCTTCGAGATTGTGTAATGGCTTTTTTACGGTGCATCCACACAGGATAGCTTCCGGTAGATCTACAAACATCTCGTTTGCTCTAAACGTAAAATACCCAGACCTTCAACAGGGAACAGTGTCAAAGGACTACATTCTTCAATAGACTCGAACAGAATACATATTCAAAGCAATCGAAAAGTATTTTAAGTAAGTCTCGTCATAATTATATTTTAAGCGCTTTATACGTAGATAAAAATCTAGATTACTTGTAATCAACCACGCTATACCATTAACACATTCATTTACTTTCTTATTCAGGTATTAGAAATTCCAATTATATCAGACACACTAGAAGAAGAAACATCACCAGAACATGAAGGCAGCCGCTCGGCATCGTTCAGCCGCGGAAGTGACAGCGGTGAAGGAGAGGGAAGAAGGGTAAGATTCATAACGTAAACTATGATATATTTACCAATACTCTGTCGATAAACGCAATGCCCTATTATATGGTTTAAAAATTAAGCCAAAAGTGAATTTAACTTAGGTTTTTTTTAAATAAATAAAAAACTTAATGAATTGTGTTTAAAATATAACGTTATATTATTTGTAAGTGTTATATATGTGTATCTGAAAAAGGTTAGAAAATGCGCGGATTGTAATCCGTTTTATGTAGTAATCGCCACACTTCTAATTACTTTTATTTGAAGTAGAAACTTGAAATAAAAATAATTAGAATATTATTTTAAATTGCTACTTAATTTACCTACAGTGAGGGAAAATTAGTCTGGCCCACCAGGTAGGGTAAATGAAATAACTCACGGTTAGCGGCAGCGGCGGTCAGCTTTAACTTGGCTTCTACAATATCTTCGGATGTGGAAGGCTTCAGTCTTCCTTGACCTCACTCCTACGTGATTATATAGTATATACATGCAACTGGGTCGACCCGGCGTACTCACTAATGCTTAATTACATTGATTTTCTCTTAGAAGGTATTACAAAAACAGCTATTACCGATGCAGTTCGTTTTGATTCCTATTTACATGTGGGTATCGGTCGCGTCGACTTTTAGAGACGCTTTTGTTGTGGGCCAACAGATGACTTTTAATAAAAAATCTCCTGAAGAGATATCAGAGTTTGTGCAATCAAAGAGGTTATGGTTTAACTATCTCGCGTCAACTCATTCTGTTAGATACTGTCATCAAGCTATGAGTTGAGAAAGAGAACAATCAAGATACGAGTAAAGAATCTTCTTCAATCGAGACTAAATCATCCGAGAATCAACAATCAACACAGGAGACTAAGACAGTGGTAGCTCATTTTGCCAAAGAAAATTATCAGAACTAGGTATTATTGGTCACCGCTATGGTCAAAATCGAGTCAAAAAATAATTAATAATTAAATAATTTGAGCATTAGTTCATCAAGGTTCGTATCAGTAACAACAGTCCAATCGTTGGAGTTATAACGAGAGCGAATAAATGGCTTAGTATCTGGAGTAGATGAAGATAAAACAAGAACAAAGAGCATGGTTACCTTTAAGCTAGAATCACTATGCGATCCCCAGTTTTCGATGCAAATTAATGCATATGTATTGAGTATTCTACGTGGTAGAGCCATGCTGCAGCTATATTATGGTTGTAGCACGAATGGGTCGGCTCGACCGGAGAAGGACCACGCTCTCACAGAATACCAGCGTAAAATAGTAGCTTAACGCTGCTGTGTTTCGTATGGTGAGTGTAGAGAACCGGAGACCCTTTTTACTGGAAACGAGGCATTCCATCTTAGTCCTCATGGGTGACAACGCATCTGCATTTTGATTCTTAATCGAAGATAGATGTAGATGTCTATGGGCCACAGCATCCACTTACCATCAGGTGGACTGTGTACTCGTTTGTCACCCTTATCCTATAAAAAAAAAATACTGACTTTTGTAAAATGTCTATAGAAAATTGGGCTGAAAAATAATATTTGAAACTAGCCAATGCTTATTTAATTTATTTATTACGGTTTACTTGGAAAAACCGATGTCATTCTTGGAGTTGATATTTACAGCGATGTTATCCTTCGAGGTCTTCTAAAACATCTTGTAACGGTTCAGTAGCTCAACAAACTTCACTTAACGAGGAATTGTTGGTTTGACTTCCAAAAGTCACCAACCTGACTGTATTCAAGGAAAAACGAGAGAGATAGCTTTAAAAAGATTTAAACTACTTGAAAAGAAATTAATGAAATTCCAAAAGCATAAGAACAGTACACAAAAGTGTTAGGAAATTACATAAATCAAAACCACATGGAGAAGATTACAGATTGTAAGGAAATTGATTACCTATATAAAAAGTTGTTTACCTACCTCATCATGCTGTGGTAAGAGAGGACAGAGATACGACAAACGTGGGTGTAGTTTACGAAGGCTCTTGTAAAGGAAAAAACAACGTATTCCAGAATGATGATCTGCTTGTTGGACTTAAACTATAACAAGATTTACGCCATGTTTTAATGAAGTGGAGACGTCACAAAATTTGTATTGTGGCTGATTTAGTACAAACGTATAGACAAAATATTGTTCATGAACTTGATACTAATTTTCAAAGAATTGATTGTTTTATTTTTTAAGAATTTTATAATTCCAACGAGGTGGTATACAATATAGTTTACCGAGGTTAACATTTGGAACGTCATGCGCGCCGTACTACGCTGTTAAATCACTCCATCAACTTGCCAAAGATAAATGTAAATATTTTCTTACTTCATCTAATATTACACTAAGAGGTTTTTATATGGATGATTTACTTACTGGCTGTGAAACCGATGATTAATCCATCTTGATTTGCGATGAAATGCCTAAACTAATGAACACTGGAGGATTTACCTTACAGAAATGGTGACAAGTTGAGAGTCATCCACTAAATCCATTATTTTCAAGGAGAACGATATTGTTAAAATCCTGGGAATTTCCTGGAAGAAAATAAATTATTTTAAACTTAAACTTACCTAAAGGTTACGGGATCTCTTACTAAAAGAAAAGTGTTGTCACACATAGCGAGTATATACGATCCAATTTGTTGTGTTGTGTCTATAACCTGTTGTGATTATAACTAAAATATTTATCCAAAAGCTTTGGAAATCAGGCTTAGCCTGGATCGATATACTATCGTCAGATTTATTGAAGACCTGTCTAACATAAATATTATATCTATTCCAAGATAGTTGGATACTAAAAGAAGTGATCATATAGAGTTGCATGTGTTCGCTTATGTATCTCAGGCAGCCTATGCAGCTGTGGTATATATTAAAGAGACTAGGGGGGATTATATTCATGTCTGATTGACAACATCTAAAACCATAGTAGCGCTGGTTGGAAGAGAAATGTCTATCCCAAGATTAGAGTTGTGTGCTCTCCTGCTCCTGCAAATTAATATATGAAATATCACAGGTTCTTGAGGTGCCTAGAGAAAATTTATATGGATGGTCGAACTCGACGATTGTGTTGGCACGGCTACTAGTAGATACCAAGTCGATGGACAACATTTGTGACTAACAAGGTAACAGAGATCAAGACAATTTTAAATAGCGATCAGTGGAGACATGTTGACACATCTCAGAATCCAGCTGATTGCGCCTCAAGAGGTCTATCTATTACAGACTTGCATAACCATGGTCTTTGATGGTATGGACTCGAATTTCTTCATCAAGGTAATGTCTATGACGTTGAAGAGAATTGTATGTTTGAAACAGATTTAGAGGAGAGACAAGTTAAGATTGTAACTGCTGTGGTTTCACCAAGAGAAGATTATATCTGGACAATATTTTTAAATTTGTCAAGAGGTTTGAGAGTGTTAGCTTATTGTAAAAAGAATATTAATGTGAATGTATTCAGAGAACATACAAGCCAAAAATACCCAGCTGTGAGACTTATATAGGTCGTAACTTTAACTATTACATAGCAAACTTCCCGATACAACTTTTATAACAGCATCGAATGTATTTACAATTAAAAATAAAAAAACATTATTGATTGATAGTCAGATAAGCAACGACTAATATAAATTTAGATACGGTCGTCCATTTCAATCGCACTCGAACACAATATGGTTTGTTTCATAAGAGAATAAAATCTTTAGTATGAGTGTGGAGCAGGGGTGATCAAGACGCGCTTGTGAAATATTTTTTTCTGGCTCTCTGCATGCTCTTAATGCAGAAATCTGCAAATTTTTGTAGAAAAAACATTTACGTAATAATGCCGTTTGATCTCATAAAAGCGTCTTCCGTAATCCATCATAACAATTTCTTTTACAATGTATTACTTACCGTGACCAGGCCTCTGTCACTCTTGCTACCTTCGTGAAATAATTACCTACAATAGCGAGGCGTCCCCGGGATACAACGCAGTCGGGGCTAGTGCGTTCTAAGCGATTGAATGTTAAAGTTTTAAACGTTGTTTACGTAAATAATTTTTTGTAAATACTTGTTCAAATACTCGTTGAAATAGTTTTTGTTTGGTGTTTAGTATATCTATACAAATAAATAAAATTGAAGTTTCTATTTGTAATTTCAAAATAACAGCTTTTTACTATACGCATATGAAACATGATTTACTTACGGTACTTATAACAAAAACATGATTTTTAAAATTATGTCTATCTTTCTGTTTGTTCCGGTTAATCTACGAAACGGCTGGACCAATTTTGACCAAATTTTCACTGGCAGATAGCTGATGTTATAAGAAGTAACTTAGGCTACTTTTATTTTAGAAAACGAGTTAGGGTTCCGCGCAAAAAATGACAATCCATGAAATCCAATCGTATTAAATTGCGCGGGGGTGAAGTTGCGGGGCACAGCTAGTTTAATATAAAATTATAATGGCAAAACGTCGTTCCAACTAGAATGAATGCGTTGTTGGATGCTTAATGAGTATACAAAAGGATTCAGATATATCAATTTTTAAGTCGGCACTCAATCTATAATATAAAAATGAATCGCTGAATGTGTCGCTAAGCGCAAATCTCGAGAGCAGCTAAACCGATTTCGCTAGTTCTTTTTTATAATATTCCTTGAAGTTCGAAGATGGTTCCTACGGAGAGAAAAATTTAAAAAATTGCCTGAAAAAGTCTAAAAACAACACTTTTCTATATTTCCATACAAAAGATTTGTAATAATACTTAAAAGTCAATTTGAACTTTAATACCATACCATAAAGTTTAAGTGTTTGTAGAGGGGTTCCGGGAAGGCAAAACATTTGAGTGACTTTAGTATCGTATAAATATTATATCGTATCGTATCGCATAAATATTTGTCAATATTTATACGATGGAAACTTAATTTAGAATAAGGAAAAATAAAATTAAGTATAATATGTAGGTATCATAATAAGAAATCAAAAATTTTAATTTTCATTGTGATTTTTTAGTGACTATTAAAAGAGTTTTAAGTGTTTTGTAATTTTTATTTTTTGACTTAATGTAATTGTTTACTTATCCACTTTCTTTTTCTTTTTTTCTTTTACGGGCTGACCCGGTGTCCCGAATAGCAGAATAAGTATTAAAAAAAATAAAAAATTAATAACGATGAATAATGCTCTATCGAAATTAGTACATTGGTTTAACGCCAACAATTTGCTCTTAAACGGCAATAAGAAAAAAATTGGTAAAGCCAATGGGGCATAACCTAAGCGCATTAAAAAAATTACGTATAACATGTTAACCCATGATGAAAAAATTGATATCTATTGCAGCCGCCATCTTGGATTTACATTTCGACAATGCTATCGGCTTCAACTCTCTCGAAAACCATGAAAATGACACCCATGATGAAAAAATTGATACCTATTGTAGCCGCCATCTTGGATTTACATTTCGACAGCACTATCGGCTTCAACACCCTCGAAAACCATGAAAATGACACCCATGATGAAAAAATTGATACCTATTGCAGCCGCCACCTTGGATTAACTTTTCAACAGCACTATCGGCTTCAGCACCCTCGAAAACCCTATCGGTTTCAACAACTTCAAAAACTTTCAACAACTTTAAAAAAATCCTTATAATCATGTTATATGTAATTTTTTTAATGCGCTTAAGGCATGCCCAATTGGATTTACCAATTTATTTATTCTGTGCTTTTAAAATATTGTAATAAAAAGAAATCTCATTATTATTATAATCAAGTGTTTAAGAAATTTGGTTATTCGAATATTGATTATTTGTACAGCGATCTTTTTGAGCCGCTGCAAACAACCTAAACAATGTCCACTCACGAAGGCGACTGACGCCAAACTGAGTGACACAGTCTCTATTCTATTTAGTAATAATTTTTCAAACAAGGCACACCGAAAATTACGCCATTTTGCAGCCGAAAAAAAATTATTTTAACTAAACTAAACTAAATTAAACTGCCATTTACATTCAATGGCTTCCCACATGATAGGTGAAGAGTTTTAAAAATATATTGAGCTGAACAATTGATATTTTCAAAAGTTATCGTGTTAATAAATCCACACCATAAGCCACTAAAACCCCTTTTTTATTTAAAAATAGCAATTAATCAATTTAAAAAAAATTTATAAGTTCAACAATCATTTATCTTTCTAACAATGTGCTTTTTATATCATTTATATGTATAATATGATTTCATGCGATAAAACGTTGGAATCTTAATTTTTAGGCGAAAGTAAAACATACCTTGCGCTTTCGCTTAAGGCATGCAATATTAAATTTACAATACCTAATGTAAAACATTCGAAAACCAATGTACTCTTAAATGGGGAGGAGTTGAGTCTTGTGGATACCATTGTTTTTCTTGGTATTACTATTGACGCGAAATTTCAATGGGGCCCCCGTATATCTAAATTAGCAAGCAGACTTAGTTTTGCAGCATATATATAAGTCTCACAGATGTTATGACAGCTAGATTAGTGTATTTTAGTTTTTTTTTATAGGATAAGGGTGACAAACGAGCACACAGTCCACCTGATGGTAAGTGGTTGCTGTGGCCCATAGACATCTACATTTATCCTCGATTACGAATCAAAATGCAGATGCGTTGTCACCCGTGAGGACTAAGATGAAATGCCTCGTTTCCATTAAAAAGGGTATCCGGTTCTCTACACTCATCATACGAAACACGGCAGCATTAAGCTGCTATTTTACGCTGGTATTCTGTGAGAGCGTGGTCCTTCTCCGGTCGAGCCGACCCATTCGTGTTACAACTATACCAGAAATATAGCTGCAGCATGGCTCTACACATATAGTTACTTTCATAGCGTAATGTCTTAAGGAATTTTGCTATGGGGTAATGCGACTGATATTGAAGCTATATTTGTTTTGCAAAAGAGAGCCGTACGGGCGATTAATAACCTAAATTGTAAAGAGTACCTCAGAGAAAAATTTAAAGAAATAAACATAATAACTTTGGCATTGCAATATATTTATGAAAATGTAATGTATGTACATACAAACATAAAAAGCTTTAATAAGAATAAGAATGTGTATACTTTAAACGCTAGGAACAAACATAAGCTTGTAATGCCAGTTACTAGACTCCACAGAATCAGTAATACATTTATGGGGCTTTGTATACGCTTTTACAACAAAATCCCAGAACATGTTCAAAGTTTGTCATTAAACAAGTTTAAAGGTTTTATTAAAGAAAAACTGTACAAAAAGGTTTATTATAATATCAAGGAATACATGAATGAAAATAATCCCTGGGAATAAGTTGATCGCCACCATGCTGGTTCTATGAAAATTCGTTTAAAATTGTATAAACAAAATTATTGTTAAGTGAAATTATGTTTAAAAAAAGACCCGCTGGGTTTCTTGCTGGTTCTTCCCAGGACAGAGGCATTTTCCGAACCAGTGGTAAATAAAAAATGATTTTCAATAAGTATTATGTAATAATCATTATTGAATAAAAATCATTCTATTCTATTCTTATTAGCAATTGCGATATTAGCGCTGAGTAATTTGTACAATCGTGTAAATGCTGACTGCGCGCGCTATGACGTAAATGCAATAAGTAATCATCCATGACGCGTGTCTACCGGATGCAATTCTGCGTGACGAGACGTACGATACGGTTGCAGTGCGGCGGCGGCGCGGGCGGCGCGCTGCGCGTGCGCGGGAGCGGCGGCACGGGCGGCGTGCGGCGCGCGGCCGGCTTCCAGCCCGCGCTCGTCGCGCTGCAGAACGGCCCGCCGCACCCCGTCGTCGCGCTTACCATGAACTCCTCTTACGGACTGTGAGTACATCATTAGATATTACAGCTGCCGGCTTCTACCCCGCGGTCGTTGCGCTGCAGAACGGCCCGCCGCATCCCGTCATCACGCTCACTATTAACTCCTCCTACGGACTGTGAGCATATCAATTCATATTGCAGCTTCCGGCTTCCAGGCCGCGCTCATCGCGCTGCAGTACGACCCACCGTACGCCATCATTGCACTCACCGTTATCTCCTCCTACGTACTGTGAGCACATAATTGATATTGCAGCTTCCAGCTCGCACTCGTCGCACTGCAGCACGACCCGCCGCACCCCGTCATCGCGCTCACCGTCAATTAGTCCTACGGACTGTGAGCATATCATTAGATATTGCAGCTTCCAGCTTCCAGTCCAGCTGTTTCCAGCTCGTTGCGCTGCAACACGACTCGCCGCACTCAGCCAACACTGAAACCAACTTCAAATAAAGAAGGCCAACAGACAACGGATACGTTGCTACCTTTGAGGACTTAGATAGAATAATGTCTCATGGTCTGTCATATCACTTTTTTTCACTGCACATTTACCCTTTAGACCGAAACACAACACTTTCGTGTCTAGAATTGCGTTTGGATTGTATCTACCCAAACGTACTTCTAGACAGAAGAGAAACGCTACCACCGAGTAAAAACTATATATATTTCGTATAACCATCTTTTACTACAGTCCACAGAATTAAATGAATTGTTACATACAATTACACTGCCTCAACACGACAAATATGGATCACTCCTTCATAGTTTAATTTAAAAAAATTCTGTCGTCCTATCACTATAAGACCGAAAGGAGAAATTAAGAATGACTAGGCTTTTTTAAATTATTCTTCAATTTTTACTCTCGATTGCATCACCACCGTCATGTGGCAGCGGATCAACCTCTAAGTTCATAATATAGATTTAAAAAATATGATTTGAAGTTTTGTGTAAAAAATTTAAAAATTAGTTTCTAGAAATAGATAGAATTAAAACATTACAGCAATAAATTAACTACTATCAGTTATTTTATCATTTATCGACTGATATTTATAGAGACTGACATATTTTGCAGTGAAAGATATACTTGCTACCAAATATTCAAATAAAAATAATTATGATTATCTTTTTCGAACTTTAAAAAATATAAAGTATACAAAGTAAGTTTGTACAGCTGTTTTCATTTACATTTAACAAATTACAGCATGGCTTGGGGAGGTGAACGTGGCGTAGTGGTCGTTGATATGTTTCGACGTTGCGTGGTGGTTGCCTTGCCACCACACGCGCTCTACTTGCCGGAACCAACCGCGCGCCCACACGAACGGCAGCGCTCGCCCTCACTCGACCAGGTACCACATTACCCTTAGAATCTATGACTAGATAGACTTAAGCAATTCAACCGCAAAACAACTGCCGATAACAATATTTATACAAACGACATCGGTATTTTTGTTTTTAAAATCAGAAAGCAACTTTTTCACATTAATCTTCATTTGCGAATTTTGTTTGATTAAATATAATTTGCTACGGTCAGCGAAAATTACTTCCTGATCACATCCTCAGTATACGTTCTGTTACATTTTTTTTTTATTTTAAAACTATTTGCAACTGGCTACCCCAGCTTTTCCAAGTAGCGAAATGGCATGGCATTGTTAGTAATTCTTTATATCTGGCCTGTCTTCACTCTTTCTTACACGCATTTCTACATTAGCGACCCTTGGTACCACTTACGAATTTAATAAATTTTAGTTATTCTTCACAGACTTCCTTGTATCGTTATCACGTTTCAAATTAATCTGATTGTACTGAATATCACTAATGATACAATATTTTTTATTGTACAAATTCGCATTTGAACCCTCCATTACCGTCGACGATTCCATAAAAGTAAAAATCTGTTAAACTATTACCAGGTACAACATTTGATAACCTCTGATAAATTTTTACTGCATGGAATAGTTGACTTAAATACCAGATTAGGCCTTAGAATACCGAATCCCTGTAGTACTACGTGACACTGAGACCACGAAAATAGTAGTCGCGCTATACTCCCCAAACTGATACCCTCCCTGTATAACCCGAAGCTCGAAGAAGCACGTGCCTCGCCGGCAGCCAGCCCCGACCCGCCTGTCGACGAGCCGGACGACCGCGCCAAGCTCGAGCTTCGAAGAAAATCTACATCGTGGAAAACTTTTAATCTCAAGCGACAGCTCTCTAAAGTAGATCTCAAGTTTAAGTCCGCATTTACTATTCCTCCTGAGAATAATGTAGACGAAACAATAGAAAAAGGCAATTCGCAATTTTATTGCGATACCGGCGAAAAGACAGAAACTGAAAAAAAAGAAGAGTCAAACTCAGAATCGCCCGATACAGTAGAAAAAGCGACCGAAGCTATAGAGGAGGACAAAGATCTCTCGTCACCGTTGAGGGTCTGTTCCGATGTGTTTGAAAGAATGCACAAGGAACTTCAGGACAAGAGATCCACTGACGTATATGACAGAATGCACAAAGAGCTGCAAGAAAGATGGCAGGACAAAGATAAAATTGAGGCATCGCCTGATCTTTCACCCTCCAAATTAGAAGAAGAAAAAGTTACAAGACCCGACAACCTGCCACTATTCGATGAAGAAGGTAAACCCACAAGACCTCCCCGACGGAAAAACAAAAAGAAAGATGAAAGTAGAGATCAAAGAGACCAACGATTGCTGTCGGTTCCAAACATAAAATATAATAAGCAAGAGTCGATGCGTGATCTAAGGAAGAGACATTCGGCGAGCCAGCAGGCGCCGGCGTCATTTGCCGGCAATCTCATGCGGCGCTTCAGTAAGTACCGCCTCATCCTGGATGGTCATGTTCCATATCACCCACACATCAAATCACCAGCCGGGCCCTTGGTTGTAGCGACTAGTTCCTTTGTAATATATAGAGTAGGTAGTTTTAATTGCTCTGGAATTGGATTTGAATGGTTTTGGCGATATATATTTTTGTTTTAATTGATTACTAACTATAAATATAAAATTTGCCTCGTAGGTGAAATGTAGCTAGATATAATTATTATTAAGTAATGTTTTAAGATTTAAATCATACTAATAATTTAACTAAACACTTCTATATTTGATTTTAATTCGTAGTTTTCATGATGTTGATAACGATTTTACTATCTGCTTTTCGCTTTTTGTGATATTTTGCTTTTTATACTTTTGTTAGTATGTAACATAAGTTATTTTATAAGACGCGTTTATGTTTCACATGTAAAATTTCACAGTGTGTAACAATTTAACACGTTTAAGTGTAGCGTCAAGGCACGCTAGGTGATTGATTTGTTTTTTTTCTATTCCCAAGGACAAGGACTCATCCGACGAGGACTCTAACTGCCTTAAATATCTATTCGCAGATTTCCTCGGTAATTCAATCACTACAATTGATTGTAATTTTTGTGCATCAAGTAAAAGTAAAGATCTCTGTGTTTTTGGTGTCCGTTACTGAGATGATGTTAAATGCTAATGATACGAGCTCGTAGCCCTATAGCTGTGCACTACCCGCTTAATAGCTTCACATCAACAGATCATACTTTACCGAGCGTAGGTTTCACCCGGAAACATACCCCACGATTTTGACCAATACGCTTTTCCCAGGAGATTTTATAGCGAGGCTTTGCACGAGGGACGAACAGAACAATGTGGAGCAAACGAACGAGGAAGTAATTGAAGTGTCCAACAGGATAGGTATGAACATAAAGTACGGTTCACGTGACACTAACTAACTGAAAGGTTAACTGTCGGACAACCGATGTCCAGACCACGCCTTACTAATCCTGACATATCTGGCACAGAGATCACAACTTTTTAACCCTACTTTCCGCGTTCGTAACGTAACTAATGGGGTCCTCGACGTTAAATGTCTATCTATTGTTTGTTTTGTGTTAATAAATATCAATCGGTGGTGGCTTTTGGGCTTCATTGGACAAACTCGATGTACTTTCTAAAACTATCTCCTAAGTTGTAATAGATTTATTTCATATCAAGCAATCCTCCTTCAGATTTGAATAGGGTAAATATAAATATTTTTATGATATAAATAGTTGTTGCATTTTGTGTTAAATTACACGTAGTACTATGATTGATATTACGACATTTCGATATGAACATTAGACAGGGAGCGGTGCGTTAGATATTTTGCTGCCAACGAGGAAGTGTGTGAGGGTAGCCCTGTTGAGGGGCGGGGACGGTTCGGGGTGGTGCGGGCGGGGTGGAGGGCGGCGTCGGACGTATGTGTGTGTTGTAGATGAACGGGCCGGGCGGCGCGGCTGGCAGCGGGGGCGGCGCGGTGGGCGGTGCTGTGGGCGGGCCGGTGGGCGGCGCGGTGGGCGGCGCGGTGGGCGGGGGCGGCGGGGCGGGCGCCGGCGGGGCAGGTGGGGGCGGCGCGGGGGCGGCGCGGGGCGTGCGCCGCTCGCGCTCGCAAGGTACCCGCAAACTGCACAAGTGCCTCTCCACCGCCTCCGACGTGTACGCCGCGCCCCCCGCCCCGCAACATTCCCTGCTCACGACGCGACAGTATTGCAGTTTTGGTAGTACAGTCACCTTGTTCGAAGACTCAGTCTTGCCTCTTTTCTGCTCTGAAACAGTCGCAATTTCTCGTTTGTTTTCTTTGATTGTTTTTTTCTTTACTTTCGTTTATGCCTTCGTTATGTTTGTTTCTGACGGGTCGCTTGAAGTGCGCTAGAGTGATGTAGCATCTGACGCATGCGCATCATTGCGCTATCAAACTGTCGCTGTTCGTGTACATTTTGGCTCAAGCACGTCTGCTCTTGTCTACAAGCGAACTCGCCGAAATGTTTCTTCTTGATTTTCTTTCATTTGGTTACATTCTGTTTCGTTTGATTTAATTCTTCAACATTTCTCTTCTTTCCATTACTTATAACGTATGGCCTTGTTATGGAATTGAAGATAGAACTATTTTTCTTTTAATAACACTCAATTTTATGGTAAAGAGTGGTGTTATCTTCAACTTCATAACGTTTAAATTTGGATAAAAGAAAAGACTCAGAAATACATGAAAGGATCAACGCAACGTCATATTTTCAACGTATCATTTGATCCCATTTAATTTGTTTAGCATGCGTTAAGTTCACATGTTTATTTAATAATTTTCCAATTTCAGATCGGAATCATTTAATAGGTAATCATTACAGATTATCACTCCTGATTTCATTTATTTCCCACTTAGTTGTTTTAGATATACCTATCCTTTGTTGTATCCTCATATACGACTTCTAGAATGTTCTCCCGTGTGGTGTATGATGTCAAAGCTAAAATCTGAACTGGCGTCTGCCGATCAATGTATTTCAGGATTCGACGTCTAGTGTCAAAGCAACGACAACCTTTGTCCGTAAACACAAATCTAACTTTATTTTACTTTTTAACCGCAAGTGATACATTTGCTATGTTAAGCAGTTATTCATCTGTAACACTGCGAATTAAGTTAAAAAATGAATTTAGATTTGAATAACTATTAAATAAAATTATTATTCTAGTTTCATCAAAATTAATTCAACAGCTTGGCACTGGATTGCGACCCTCGACCTCTCCAGCTAACGTACGCAGGATATGCTTGTAAAATGTGTTTGTTATTTGTTGATACAGAACCAACTATTCCGCAGACTCTCGCATCTATGGAGTACTTACACATAATGCAACCCAATGGTATCCAAAAGACATTTGCATCGACTTTTTTCTTTAATCCTTTTTATTTTATATTAATGTTCTTTTTGAGGCTTGTTCACGGGCCCCAGGCCCTGTACACTTGCCGTAGGTGTTTGTTTATACGTTAGTGTCGAAATTGTGGCTGTGACTGTCTTGTATTATTCCCTTTACACAGCACTATGTGATTACCTGCACTCTAAAAAGACTTCCGGCATGACCTCTAGATTTAAGGTTAAAAGGTGACTTACTACTCAAAACTATCTTATTTTATAATCTATCACTTTTTCAGTGTTACGATAAACGGACTTTTGTATGTTCTATGTGCATTTAACAGCGAGGCTTTCCATATTGTATCAGACACGCGATCTTTATTTTTCTATTTAATTATTTTCTACGTTCTACTGGAATTCAAATTTTACAATCACAAACGGTCACATATTAGCTTGCCTTTATCTGCAAAAAAAAAAGATTTTTAATTATAGAACCTTTGACATATCCGAGCGCGAATTAGCTCAGACATTGTTCGAATCATAGATAATACATACACATAGTTCGAATGCTAAGCAGTTTTACTAATGATGTAAACTTTTAAGTACATGATGTTATTTTTTTTTCTAGCTCGACCACAAAGCAAAAAGTTTATATGGCTCGTTTTTGGCTGCCTCTATATACGGCTGTCGTTATGTCTATGTATGCTTCCGGTACCATACTTAATAACAAACCACTAGACGCATGCGCCTAAAAAATCCTTTGCACCGCTCCTATTTTTAATAGATATTATATTTTATTGCATAAAACTTGTTTGTCCGTCCATACGACTGCTTCGTTTTAGCTATGTGGTGTAAAAAGTAACGTTAAGGGCTCGTGGTAGACTAATAGATGCTCGGGAATGTTTGCGCTAACTAGAAAATTTTATAAGGGAAATTTCACCGGCTAAAGACGGGCCTCAGCTTGCGCCTGTCGTTCATCTTCATCCTCATAACATCTTTTCACGTTTCTTTTGCTACTATTAACATTTTAAGTTCAAACTTACGCTAAGCATGTTCATTCGTTCTTATCATATCTTAGAATTGTGGATATGTGTTCAACTTACGATAAACTACATGTTGTGTAACTGAGATGTTTTGACCATTCCTCTTAATTTACTTTTTATAACTCTTTGTTCGTGTGTGATTCCAAACTACAAGGCACTGTAAACAATAATGTAAATCAAAAACAATAGCATAAGTTGTGTAAATAAGCTGAGATTGGATGGGCATGCAACCGATGATACTTTTCAAGCATGACTTCACTCGTGATCTGTTGTGGATGTATCGAGCACTAAGATATTACTCGCTGCACCGAATGGATGATTTCAGCTAATTTCACAACCGCACATACGATACTAGGCTAGTTGAAGCTTGCAGCTATGCAATTGTTGCTGGTTCTGGTACTGGTTGAGATCCATCACAACATAAACTTTTATTTGGTTACTTAATAGATCTCTGATATCTACTTAAAACTTCGTTAAAACTCTCATCCGTTAAAACAGCTCTCTATAAATATATTTGACTGTAGAACTTATGAGTATACATAAATTCACGTGTCTGTTATTCATTTTTCTTAAACCATACTCAGCCAGAATCATAACAGCTGCCTAAAGATCCGCGAGCATTCGTGCTCTCGGATCTTTAGCTTACCTCTTTCCTCGGCGGAGGGATAATCTGTTGGTTCTGTTGGCTACGGGCCGCGTAGACAAGCTGGATAGCTCGTTCTCACGTTCGCGCTCGAGCAGCATGTCCAGCTTGGAAAACATCTCCCAAGAGGGCATCCAGTGTCTTGCCTTCGCTGACAGTTACACAAAAAAGTCAGGTGAGTTTAAATAAATTTTACCACTCTACCAGAATATACAGGGTTATTTTTCAAACAGTAGCCAAATTATATATTTAAGTTCAAATATATTAATAATCATATACTGATATTACAGTTTTAGAAAATACGAGCAAAAAAGGCTTCTACTTTCATTTGAAGTTATCTCAAATTGAATGTGATTTATGGGCAACAACTACGCGTATCCCGTATACGCGCGCTCCTGTGTGTGTGTGATTCAATTCACGTTTTCGTATTTCAAGTTTTTGCCTACCGTTAACTTTCTTAATGCCACGCTTACTACTAATGCTCAAGTTAATAACTACACGACGCTATTCATGATTCCAATGTTCTGTTCACTCTTATAACGGGCTTAGGATCGACATAATAAATTAAATTAAAAAAATTTTCAACGACGTTACCGACGACTGTTATTATCATGACTTATTTAAAAAATTGTAATAAACTATTTACAACTAAATTACGCAAGTAGTCACAATAACTAATATTGGTAACTCAAAATGAAATCCGTTTCTCTTTATGCATAGAGGAGCACGTTCTCTTAAATAATTTTTTACACCTATTACACTTATACCTTATTATATATTTTACTGTGGCGGTCTTCATAACTTTGGGCCTATTTGAGGTAAGCGTGACTTTTTATTTCACCCCTCAGATAAAAGTTTAACGGTGAAAGTTTCGGCGAGTTTGCAGGAGTATAGGGCCTCCCTATGCAATCCACTTATCTTCATATTCACTATTTAAATTATCGCTCACTGCACTTGAATAGTTTGATTAGCTGTCAATTGTTCTTCTATTGGTATGTACACGTGCGTTAATTTCTTAACGCGATAAATACTCACTTTCGTATATCTTTGCCTCACTTCATATTTTCATAGTATCTGCGGTTCCAATATTTTCGTGCCGTCATTGGTAACGATGCGACACAACTACGACTACTTACGAAAATGTCTAACTCAAAACTTGCACGTAATGAGGTCACGGTCAACACTATTAGCTGTTGGCCGGCCCAGCGGACATAGATACTAGCGGTATAATGGTTGTCCAAAGGGCCTTTCCTTCCCCGGGAAGACAACAAGTTACCAAAATTTTTTAAACCGAGCGACCCTTATGAATGAAACGTACGTAATAAAATAGTAAAAGTTAGATATTTACGAATGACAATCAGTTTAAGAATACATAACCACTCATTCTGAATTTAAAAGATAGAAAGAACAGAATGTTTGAGATTTTTTAAATTTATATTTCTTCACTAATCTCCTATATTACAGAAACAGAAACAAAAACTTTTTATTCAATACAGATTACAAAAATATTTATTGAAAGCTACTCTATTGTTTAATTGGTAACTGGTTCGGAGAAACCCTCTGTCCTGGAAAGAACCAACAAGAAACCGAGCGATACTTTAAAAAAAAAATACAAATTACAATCATGTACAATTAACAACACAAAACAAATTAGAAATTTAGGGGTTTTTAGGGGTTATTATCATCCATAAATTCCTTAATATATAATAACCCTTTTTATATAAACTTATTTTTTTTAAAAATTGAACTTTGTGCAGGTCAAATTTTGTATATTTTCTGAGATTTTATTATAAAAGCGTATGCATCGCCCCAATAATGAGATATGACTTGGTGGAGTCGAGTTAGACGTGTAGTACGTGAGTTGTACGCGGTAGAGCCATGCTCCAGCTATATCAGTAGTATAGTTGTAGCACGAATGGGTCAGCTCGACAGGGGAAGGACCACGCTCTCACATAATACCAGCGTAAAATAGCAGCTTAACACTGTTGTGTTTCGTATATTGAGTGTAGAAAACCGGAGACCCTTTTACTGGAAAATAGGCATTCCATCTTAGTCCTCTCCTAGAGGATAGATGGAAATGTCTATGGGCCACAGCAACCACTTACCAACAGGTGGATTGTGTTTCATTTGTCACCCTATCCTATTAAAAAAAACTTATTCTGAAGCTTCTCTGCAAATTTGGCCGTATATTGGAAAATAATCCTGTATATTGAAAAAGATAATTAACAATATTAATTTATACTATAATATTAATATTTATTATTATCTTACTATGTACCAAATGGTAATATTACATCCATTTTCAAATAGTGTTTTAAGTGAATTCTAGAGTGATAATGCACCACTATATTTGTATATAATTTTTTAAACCGAATAGTATCATAAAAATTACTTTTAATTTATCGTTTTAAATTTTCGCACGAAAACTCTAGCCGCTATTCTGTTAAGCTCCTGACGTCACTTTTCTAGTAAATAAAACGATTTTGTAAAAGAATAAGATATTTTTGGATGTTTAATAATGTGTTATCATCTTAATCATTGGTTATTGTGTCTGAATGCAAAAATGCGAGCATAAGAACGCCAAGTGCTAACTGATTTAATATGAGAAATACTTGGTTAAAACTCACAAGAAGAGACCCGAAAACATTGTCTATAAAAACTAGACTGTACTTCTCTGAAGGTCACTTTGATGTAAGTATGACTTATATTTAATTACTGTTTATACAAAATAAAACATCATGAGGTGATAGGTATTGCAAGTCGAATTTTTAATAGATTTGGTTATCTTAGGTATAACTAATGATCCTAATTATTGTAATCATAGATAAACATAACTATGTATTATCAAAAGACAATCTGACCTGGTATTGTGTTATTATATAAACAAAAGTTCTCGAAAAAAACTCGGTAAAACAAAAATCGGGATTGCATGCAAAAACTTTTTCCACTATCAATGTATACTATACCTTGGTAGATTAATACTTTCTGCTTTTATGAATCCATCTTCCATGATACCATTTCAATAATAATACGGAATAAATGTCAACAAACGTGATGACAATTTGAAATTTTTTATAATAAAGCACAGCACATTAGCTTGTTTACTATAAAATTGACGTCGCGACGGAATCAAATACGGTGTACAGCGTTATGGAGATTTGAGGCATAGATTAAAATAATATATTCTTATAAAATTATAAAATTGATTTTTATTTTTATAATGCATTTTTATGATTAGAAATGAACATTTCTCTAATCTATAATAAAATAAATCTAAAAAAAAATTATATTTATTTTTTACAAGGTGCAAAATATCCTATTGGCTACTGCAACTCGAACAAAGCTGCAACCAATTTCAGACAAATAAGGCTAGAATTGCGTTATCACCTTTGAGACCTAAAATGTCATGTCTCATGGCTTCTCATATACTACACAGCTCTGCGTTGCGCCGGAAATAAGTAAGAGGGTTGATAGATAGCCAAAAATGGTACTTATGCAAATCAGAAACTCTCTTATCTAGTACAACTAAGGTAATGATTTCTCATATGTACGCGAATTGAATAAAACTTTGTTTACGGATTTTATCGCATTTAATTTCCTGTTTTAATTCCCGACGTTTCGGATGCTTTGCAGCGGCCCATGGTCACGAGGGGGGATTGAGATGAATCCGGAAACGTCGGGAATTAAAATAGGAAATTAAGCGCAATAAAATCCGTAAACATTTATTCAAAACTAAGGTAGTAAAAGGAGCCAAAAACTGTTGTGATATCGTATTTATAAACTTAATTCAAGGACATATGGTCATTGAATGGATATTGCAAAACTTGAGAATAATTAAACGATTCTTTAATCTTGTTATACTATCGTATTTCTTTATTATTATTTTTGCATATTATTTCTAGACCCCACGAGCTTATTGCCAACTCTGTGGATCGGCACAACATTGGGCTCAGTCTTAACAATGATGATCAACCTTCCTGAAGCTGATCTCAGACACACACAACCTGTAGTTATTACCACAAGCGGTAAGTTTTATCAATTACGAGCTCATTATTTAATTTTAAATAAATTCAAGCATTTACTTCAGTCAACGACATTGCCTACTAAAGCGGCCTTGAAAAAAGATAATTGTATTTTTTAAATATTTACTTACATATGTTAAATTCAGAATACGATTTAATATGTATGTTATGACACTGTCAAAAATATCTAAACCATGGTATCTTAAAATATTGCAAAAGGAATAAATTAAACTAAAAAGGGCCAAGAATAAGCCCTTGCGGTGGCCTCACCCTAATTTTAATTATTTTTATTAAATTTTAAGAACAATGTAAAATTTTAATAATTTATCATTCTCTTGAGTGTAAAATGTATAAAATGTGCTTAAAATATACTGCACTTCCATTCCATTCAAATTGACTCCGAAATACCAAACGACTCAAACAGCAAAATAAAAACTTTAAATTACCGCACATAGTAAAATAAAAAACCATGAATAGTATATTTCATTAAGAGTGCGGAAAGCCTGTCATTGCAAAGAGTTCCGACAAATGTCTACCCGAGCCGAGGCGCAGCCGAAGGTGAGGGTTAACAGTCGGAACAAGTTGCAATGACGGTTCCGCACGTGTACTGAACAATTATTTTTAATACAGTTGCGAAAAAATTATGCAATTTAATAAAATAATAAAGACAATAAACTCAACTAACTAATCATTTATTTCTTATAAAAGTTATAATTCACATATACATTGAAATTGGTACAGTTTTTTATACTAACTGGGGAAGTTTTAGGTTGCATATTTACTGTTTGAGACAAACTATTATTAATTTCGTATGATTGTTCATGTATATTTTTCAAAGGTGTTATACAATGGCTTTTGCTAATTGATGGAAGTGGATCTGATGAATTATCATTATCAACGAAGGTAAATGAACGAACGTTCTCTTCAGTATTGTCATGTGAAGGAGACGGACTGGACTTTAAATTAATGGATTGTGTGATTTTTTTTCCCAGTTTCTAGTTTGTTATTTAATGAATCAGCAATATAGCCTTCTGCAACTTTGTCTGACTCCCAACCTCCTAGTCGCTTTAAGGACGTCAAATTGGCTCCTGAATCTGCCAATAATGTAGCAGAAGTCCTCCTGAAGCTGTACCCAGTATAATACTCAGCATCCGGCAGACCAAGAAACGTAGATATTTCTTTTGGCATATTACCAAATTTGTTTATCCCGATTGCTTGAGCTCTACACTTCCCTTTTTGACAATTTTGGAAAAAACGGTCGGTTTTTGCTTTTTGGGACCGCTGATTCATATATTTTTGCACTATTCTAAGAAAATCTCCTTCAACAAGAAACCTTCTCGGTATCTTATTTTTTATATTCGGAATCTTGATTAGTAGCATTTTTCCATGGGCTTCAATATCTTTTAAAATAATATTGGCTAACTCCTCTCTGCGGCAAGGTCCAACAACGCCAAAAATCAGCGCAACCTACAAAAAAAGGGATTTGATTAATATTTTTTTAAATAATATATTGACTGTATTTTGCGATTTCGTAAACTGAATACGAAAGAAAAATATAAGTATTTATTAATAAATTACTTTTGTGGCTAAATAACGATCATCGGGAGCTTCGTTCAAAAACCTTTCCACTTCATTCGATGTTAACATTTTCGACTTTTTAGTTGTAAAACCGTCTGATTGTCGTTTTAAGAAAGCTTTTAGTTTTTGGTATTCACTTATATCCACGTTGTTCCTTAACGTAGATGGTTTTAATTTTGCTGAGAGTTTTGAGAAATATGCCAACATAACATTTTCTGAAAAACTATTTGCTTTTTTCTCTTCTCTCCACGCAATAAATTCGTCGTATGTAGACATTGAGTTATATGAGTATGTACTACGTACTAGAGAAGCCATCCCGAACATTGACTATATTCAACTGAACTGTACTGCAATCCGTACAAACTAAATATTGCGTAAATTGAAGATTTGTGAATTCCATAAAATAATTATTATTACATTTTATGTAGAAATATGTTTGTTTAAATTAAATTAAGATATTTTATATTAATATCTTATATTAAAGTCTTCGCGCATGCGCGACTACTACTCCCGCGTATGTGCGAAGACATAGAGTAGGACACAATTTTTGTTTGGAATTGCTTCTCTAGTACGTAGTACATAATATAACTCAATGTATGTAGATATGTAGCGACTTTTTGACTTTTCCGGTAAAATATTCTCCGAAGCATTTTGTGCAATTATACTGAGTTCCGGTGGTGTTAATTCAAATAAAATATCGTCGAAATTACTCATTTTGTGCAACAAACAACTAAACTCGCAAAGAACATTTTTGGAAAATGGCTCCAACCGTAAAAGAATATAAGCAAAGATTTTTTTGTTTTCTTCTCCTATTCTGGGTAGGCAAAGGGAACTATGCCCATACAGCCAAGTCTCCAGTAGAATTTTGTTATTGATATGAAATGAAAATGAAATTTAATGAGAGGAAATGAAATGAAACCTAACCTAACTCATTGAACCAAATCATTAAATCTGATATTGAAACAAATTAGTAGCTTCTTTCTAGAAATATTTGCATGAATCATAAAATTTTCTATGAATTTTTTTTAGTAAAAACTTCGTGGTTGGTTTTTTCTTTTTAATAGACATTATTTTGACAGTTGGGAAAGAGAACGCACGAGTTCGGAAAAGGGTAAAGAAAAAGCTCGAGTATGTAATAGCCCAGATTATAGATAAATATATATGTAGCAAGCTAGCCCAGATCCCGAACGCTATACGTCCCTGCAATACGCTACTTTTTGAGCAACTGTATTAAAAATATTTTTTTAGTATTAAAAGTGACACAAGTGTATTAAAAGTCACACATCAGTTGTACTTAATAAATACCTATACTTAACTTTCCAGGTGGACCTATCTTAAGGCTTAAGGGTTCAATATTAACGATGTCTTTCTTGGATTGTAATGGTGCTTTAATCCCCTATTCATATGAAAGTTGGAAGGATGACAGTAAAGAGGTAATAATTTATTGATTATCAAATAATATAATTTACAATGAATATTATAAAAAGGTTCTTTTAAATTAAGTTGTTATGTAAATTTTTTACTTTTGTATTTTTATAACCAATTATAAAATAAAGACAGGGTATTGCTGAGGTAGCGAAATCACGTCAGAAGGCACTGTAAGGCCAGAATAACGTCAAAAGCATGGTTTACGATATTATTTCGCTATCGCTATCGTTCCGTAACGATATAACAGTGTGACAAACGTATTGAAATGGCTGGCAATAAGGATACCTTCTAAACTTTGGATTGTTTATGAGCAAACAGCTCAATTTTAGAAATTTTGAGCAAACGGAGATCGTAACCTGTCCTAAACCTACGTTTGAGAGATTAAAGATATTCCGAAGCTATGTTAAGTGCACCAAAACGCATTGAAGTAGGGTTAGTCATACGGGTGTACACAAGCAGCGTGAAAAAACGATATGCTGCGGGAAGGGGGACTAACGACAATGTACACTCGCCTGTATACAGTTATAATACATCGGTATGGTAGAACCTTAAAATTATTGTGCATACATAGGGTCGGGAGGGGCGGGAGGGGAGGGAGAAGCGGGAACGCACTCCCACCAAGCAGGGCTCGGGCAGCCGTACCAGCCCCGTGCCCGCGGCGGACGGCGACCGCCAGTTCGTGGTGCTGGCCTCCGAGAAGCAGGCGCGAGTCGTGGCGCTGCCCAGCCAGAACTGCGTCTACCGCCAGCAAATCGTCGACACTGACTTCGTGGTCAAATCTGAGACTGTCAGTCTCAAAGGTAAACTGAGTGAACTGAGAATTTTAGGTGTTAGAATATTTTTTATTTAATATAGATCGTAAGTAATTCTTATTAAAAGTCATTTTTTTTTTACTTTAACCCCTCGTTTGGAAAAAACCTAAAAGCAAACCAGCAAGAAATCAGGCGTGACTTTTTTCCAAAGATAATTTTGCAATTAAATACAGATTGTACAAATTAATTACAAAACATATTTAAGAAATAGCTTTAAAGTGACCACCTCATTCCCAAGGATGGATCAACTCATCATCATCATTACAGCATCCACAAGTCCACTGCTGAACATAGGCCTCCCCCAAGGAATGCCACAAAACACTGTGTCGAGACACCTGCATCCATTGACTACCTTCATATGGTACCAGGTCGTCACTCCATTTAGTGGGGAGTCGTCCTACACTTTGCCTGCCGGTACGAGGCTGCCACTCGGGAACCTTTCTTCCCCATCGGTCGTCAGTTCTTGTTCATGTGTCATAATCTCCCGAACGCTGCTCAGCCGAGTTGAGTCCGTCAAGTCATTGAGCATAATGCTTAGGTCCTCCAGCGATTCTGCCATAAGGACTACATCGGCGGCATATCGAAGGTGAGTGATATTCTCGCCATTGACGTTAATACCATATCCTTTCCAGTCTAGTAGCTTATAAACGTCTTCATCTTCGTTTCGGAGATATTACATCACCCTATCTTACGCCTCTCTGCAGTTGGATAGTTTGGTAATCTGGTTCTGTACTCGGATAGCCATCGTAGCAATACTGTACAAACACTTTAGCACTTTGATATATCGACAATCAACTTGGCACCGCTGAAGGGATTGCAGCACCGCCCAAATTTCGACGAAATCAAAGGCTTGCTCATAGCCCACATACGTAAGACAACGTGGCAGATTGTACTATTCGGTCTTCTGTACAATTTGCCGAAGGGTATGTATGTGGTCTTACCCTTCGGCAAATTGTGTGTTACCCTTCGATGTATGTGGTCTGCCAAAGCCTTTTCGGAAACCAGCTTGTTCGGGAGGCTGGAAGTCATCGAGTCTGTGTGCGACACGATTCGTAATGACTCTCAAAAACAGCACGTAGCCGCGGCTCAGAAGGGAAATCGGTCTGTTTTTCTTCAAGAGAATGTTATCGCCTTTTTTGAAGAACAAGACCACCGCACCTCTGCTCCAAGCCTCCGGAGTGGTGCCCCCATGGAGGACGGAATTAAACAGCTTCTGAATGACTTTAAGTACCGGTTTTCCACCCGCTTTTGGAAGCTCCGCTGTAATTTCTTTCTCGCCTTGGGACTTACCGTTTTTAAGGTGCTGGAGAGCCAATTTAATCTCACTCAGACTGGTCCGAGATATCATTACAATAGTTGCGGATAAGACTTTTTCTTGGATCGTTACACACACTTGCGTGTGGCTCCAACGACGGTATGTACAGCTGGCCATAGAACCTCTCAATCTCGCTAAAAATCTCAGGTGCCCCGGAAACGATGCTGTCACATTCGTTCTTCAGCTTCGACAGTTGTCTCTTTCTGGCAGACATATCTCGTTCTTCAATATCATAACATATATCTGTCTGTTCAGTTGCCTGTATGCTGTCAAATCTACTGAAGACTGCAGTTTCATATACCGTCTAACAGTCAAGAGATTAAGAGTGTAATCGGAGAGTTTTTGTGTTCTTCTGCGACGGGTCTTGCAAAACTTAGCTCCAACCTATTCATCTAACATTTACACGATAAAACACAACACGCTTTTCTTCTTAGTACTATTACAAAAATACACCGATTTGCAATTTTCGACACATAATCGCACAGGACGAACGCTGACAATATACTAACTACTAAAGCCACGCCCACTGTGATGACGTCAGGACCTAGTTAGAATCACAGTCACAGAATAAATAATAGTAATCAAAGTGCACCGTTGCTTAGGCCGTCTCCTCTTTGTATTTGCTCCTTGGTCGCCTCTTACGGCACCCACGGGAAGATATAAGGTTGTGGGTATTCTTACCTTTTTCCTAATCCTTTTTATACAGTTTTTGTTTGATAAAATATTTAAACTTGGTAATAGAGACCTTGTATATTTTCTGGGACTTTGTTGTAATATCATACACATTGCCCTATGAATAAACTACTGAGAGCCCCCTTACTGCCTAGATATTCAATATTCATCTAGTTAGGTTAGGTTACCCCCTTGAATATTTACGAGCCTACCGCAGCAGTGCAGTTTGTGTTCCGTTTTCTAGGACACAATACTACTACATTCTGTTACAACTAAAGGCTATAAGGTATACCATCTTAATCCTTAGGGGTGACAACGCGTTGAAGCACTACGCTGTGTAAAAACTGTTTGATTTAGAAACGGTCTTATTATTGTACATGGTATATCCAGGCTGCAGCTACATTGTGGTTGTAGCACGAATGGGTCGGCTTCACCAGGATAGGATGACGCTCCCACAATACCGGCGTAATATAGCATCTTAACGCTGCTGTGTTTCGTGTGGTGAGTGTAGAGAACCGTAGACCATTTTTACTAGAAACGAGGAATTCCAACTTAGTCTCGTGGGTGAGAACGAGCATTTTGATTCTTAATCGAAGATAAATGTGGATGTCTATGGGACACAGCATCCATTTACCTTCAGGTGGATAATGTGCTCGTTGGATATACTTATTCTTTAAAAAGAAATATCTTATAAGCCTCATGTATATGTTTGGACTTTCGAAAACGGACCCACTTCCAAATAAGCAGTTATAAATGAAAACCGACAAAATCCGTGAAAATTAGTTTATTTTTATGTATTTAAAGATGTTTTGAATTTAATAGCGATGACTTAAGTCCATCTTATAAACCATTCCAGATAGCGTCTGCTTAGTGAATTACCTTTCAACGGGACACCTGGTGGCGTACAGCCTGCCCTCTCTTCGACCGCTTGTAGACGTGGACTTCTTACCACTCACCGAACTCAGGTAACCCTCTGCGATCTTCAGACATTAAATATATTTTTATTCAATTCTTCTATGGAAACCGAATTTTTATATATCCTAATATATTTTCAGTCCACATTATAGACAAAATTAAAAAAAAGTACGTTTAATTTTTTCTTGTTATGTGAAATATACAAGGTTCACTTTGCTTACGACTCTTTTAAGATCCTGCATCACTTTTTGTCGTTTTTACATTTTGTATGAATACATTTAATGAACCTTGACTTTTGTGCATCTTCAAAATATCGTTGATTATCTGGCAAAGATGGTGAAAGCGCTTCACCTAGAAATTTTAGATTTATCTAACTTCGCCTACGCTTCATAGATATTAGTACAGCCATGCTTTATGTTTTAACTCTTTCACTTACGTTACATAAGATAACTTTTTATATAGGTCTTTCATTACTACTTAAATTATATGTTCGTAACATTTGCGCGCCAGATTACAAACGATATTTTGATAGAAAATCCACACGTGGTTTCCATGGAAGTATAAGCGTTGCCCAAAACAATGGACTCAGAGTCCGATTTAACGAAAGTGGATGTGCAATTGGTGTCGAGTCCCACGTTAGACTGCTCGGTGAACACGAGTCACTTTTAGATGATTTCCATGCACTCAATTAAGGCACTAAATGATAAAGGGCTTTTTTATATCTAAAATAGCTTCAAATATTTGTATGCTTGAAGTATACGCAGATAATTATTCATTTAATAAAATCTATTCATTCATCAGTCATCTGCTGATTAACCCGTTTATTAACCATGTGCTGTTTTATCCTTTAGGAGCCTAGAAACAGATTTTCTTTGACTTACAATCGATGTTAGAAACATGTTTTGTTTGGTGCGAAGTAACATCCGATTTGTAACTTCATCAAAGTCATCTATTGCATCATTACCGATAAAATCAATTTACGAACGCTATTTAAAAGATTCTGTTAATAAATCCAAACACCTAAATTTGAGATTGGTTCCGATTTCATTTGATTTACAATGCTGTTTTTTTAAAGATTGTTACAGATTATAAATACCATTGACTCCTACGTTTATATACCATAAACAAGTGAAACGTGGCTTAAAGCAAGATGACTTCGGTGTGGTTCCAGTCATTAACGCCTTTAACCTTCTATTAAAAATATTAACCATAAAGCACGAATTGATATTTGCACCAAAAAAACAAACGGTGTTTTCTTTTACTGGAAAGACAACAGCACCGAGCTACCGTCGTACTATTTCTATCACAACGTAGTCTCAATTCTGCCAATCTATTGAGCACCACCTGTGCTTTTATTTATTTATAAGTTAAAAACTAAACGGACTCCAAACATGACTCGAACACATCAAAAAATAATGCCTAATAAAACAACACCGTTTCACTATCTGTACACGCTATTTGGTGCTGACCTTACGTTACTGTTACTGTTACTATTACGCACATGTCCTATCAGTAACCATTTGATCGATCAAATGTGTCCTTTGAATCATCAAAATAGTTAATAATACGTATCTATGACATCTGTATCAAATCTGTATTACATAAATAATGATCGATGAAAGTCGTTACGCTCGTTGCCTCAGTCGCTTCACCGCGGCGGAGGCAGCCGGCGCAGCGACAGTTATACTGACTTGGTGCCTGTGTTCCTGGTAGTTTCCAGACACAGTCCAAACAGAGGGGTATCGTAGACCCAATGCTCTCCATTTGGGGCCAGCAACTCATTGTTAACGAGGACACAGACCAGTAAGTGACGCCCATAGCGGCCGCGTTGCGTTAGTCATGTACCTGCCGTTACACTGTCCTGTGAAGTCGCCACCGCGGCCTCTTGCGCTCCTTTGTTAGAACTGTTAGTTGTTCATGTAACCCGACAGCTTCCCCAACCTTGTTGCGTTCAAAAACACTTTCTAAGGTCTGAGCGCGTCATTGCAGACACATTTAAAATCACACCATGTTTAAAATCCAGTGCACCATTCGCAAATCAAGACGTAATTATTATTAAAGGGGACCATGGGTACTGTAAAGCACCCGAAACCTCGGGAATTGAAATAAGTAAATTAAACGCGATAAAATCCGTAAAAATAGTTTTATTCAATGTGTAGTGTTCGCGGAAATATAAGAAATCATTATTATAAAGAAAAATAAAATTATTGTCTTTGATATTGCTGCAATGATTCGCACCGACCTCCATCAGTATGACCCTGCTTGCAATACGCTTTTAATATTAAAGAACCTAACCAAACAGTGTACCTAGCACACTATACTCCGTCACAATGTCCTCGACAAAACACTCTGTCACACTTACACTACTCTTCCGTGCTTCGAATTCATTTTCTCGCTGATATGTTCTTTTAAGGTTACTTTTTTCAACTACCATTGTAATAGTCTAATTACTATAATTTTTTTTTAATTGAAAATGCATGAATATTTAGAAAAATTATGTTTTCATTACCATACAGTCCAAGACGCTTTGCTTTTTTAGTTTTTAAATCAAATAGGTGTCATACTAAAGGACCTGGATACAAGGTGAGAATTTTCGATGTTCATTGACGATAAACTCATCATCTACAAAAGAAAGATGTATGTTTAACATTTCTAATTCTTCATTAACATTTGAATGATTTTGCATATTTCAAAGATTGCTAATCAAAAGAGCATTTCCATCATATTTGTCTACGCTCCACTTACATGCACTTAAAAAACTGAGGTACAAAAATTATTAAATGCTATACCTCATCACTTGTAACAATTCAGTTAAAGTTTGACTTTTATAAAAAAATATTTTGGGTCAATCAAAACCCAAAAGAAGTTATGGTTTTTATACAGTTAGATTTATATAAATAAAAAATGTAATTGAAAGTAAATAGCTTATATACAATGTCTGAAAACATTGGCTTCATCGCTTTTCTGGGACGTTGCAGGATAGCGAAGACATTCTGCTTCAGCAACCGCGGGCACGGGCTGTACCTCGCCTCGCCCACTGAGATACAGAAGTTTACAATCGACGCTGAATTCTGGTAAGTATTAAAGATTATTTGCCACCTCTATTTTACGGTATTTAAGGTAACCTGTGTCTCATGGGTACAGATAGAAATAATAATCATAAGGCGACAGATAGAAACAAACCAAGTAATGAACAACAACGACATCCTAATAATCCTTCTGCCAAGCGTCACAACTGTGTCAAATATTCACAAAAGTGGATGTTTGGTGGGCTCTAATGAATAAATAATTTTAAGGTGTTGTTTTTTGTTTAAATAGAATAAGAATGAAAAACGAGGACAGGGTTCACCTGTTGGTGAGTGAATGCTGTGATCCATACAGATCTACATTTATCTTCAATTGAGAAGCAAAATGCAGATAAGTTGTCACCCCTGAGGACTAAGATGGATCCCTCGTTTCCAGTATAAAGGTTCTGTGGTTCTCTACACTCACCATACGAAATACAATATACGAATACCCAGCATTAAACTTTTATTTTACGCTGTTATTCTTAGTAATGGTGGTCTTTTCCCAGTCGAGCCGACCCATTCGTGCTACAAAAATAATATAGTTGCAGCGTAGCATATTTTCATTACGATGTCGCTGCAATTAGATTAGAAGTAGCATACATTTCTCTTTCAATCAATATGAGAAATTATGTCTGCTATTGTTATCTAAAGCAATTTATTATTAAATAGACTAATTAGTACCTATGTTTTGTTACCTCTGTAAAATAGGGAAGAGCGGGACCTCCTGGTACAAATATATTTTACTTAAAAGGATGTCTTAGCGTTATAAAAATTTATATATAATAATAACAATCGCGGCCAGTCTGCTCGGAGGACAGGATTATAGTGCCCGAGTGTATGCGCAAGCACATGTATTTTTTTATAGGATATAGGTGGCAAACGAGCACACAGTCCACCTGATGGTAAGTGGTTGCTGCGACCCATAGACATTTACATCTATCCTCTATTACAAATCAAAATGCAGATACGTTGTCACCCGTGAGGACTACGATGGAATGCCCCATTTCCAGTAAAAAGGGTCTCCGGTTCTCTACACTCACCATACGAAACACAGCAGTGTTAAGCTGCTATTTTACGCTGGTATTCTGTGAGAGCGTGGTCCTTCCCCGGTCGAGGCGACCCATTCCTGCTACAACTATACTACTAATATAGCTGCAGCATGGCTCTACCACGTAATAAAGGTATACTATATATTTCCTGACTCTCACAGTCCGATGGGACGGTAATGCCGGAGAGAGGTCAGGTTCAGGACCAACGGCTTTATGTGCTTTCCGAGGTACGTGGTTGAGACACCGCCAACTTTCTGACTCCGGCTACTGAGAAAAATCCAATAACTGATTTGAACCCGACGACCTTTAGTTGACGAGCCCTAGACCAAGAGGCAGTTAAATTTATATACACTTAGAAACAAAGTAAAGTATTTGCATTCGTGTGTCAGAAGAGTTAACTAACCGACTCCGAAACTAGATTGCTTTTAATTTATTATCTATCTTTTAATTTATTATCTATTATTTCTTCTTTCTAATTTATTATCTTTTATTTATTATATCTTTTAATTTATGATCTATTATTATCTTCAAATATATATAATGATCTCCGTTTCTCTGTCGCTGCTTTTGGAATTAAGTATTTGTACAGCATATTGTTTATGTGACAGTAATCCTACTAACGCAAAGATATTTAAGTTAGTATACCTATATATATTTAAATATCTTTGTACTAACGTGAAATAAAATTTAATGTCTATTATTTCCTTTCAGTCAGCAGCTTAATGAGATGCTGGGAGAGCTGTTTCTCCCGCGGGATATGCCTGAACCACCGAAAGAGAGCTTCTTTAAAGGGCTGTTCGGTGGTGGTGCCCGGCCGTTGGATCGTGAAGAGCTTTGTAAGTTTGGTTCTCATTCATGTTTCCACTACCCCATATATCCATATTTAAAAAAAAGTTACCCCCTCTCTAGGGTTTCTTCCCGTATCGTGAAGGCAGTTTACATACAATAAATGCACAAAGACAAACATCCATACCACGAACAAAGACTTGAAGGTCATAAAAAGTCTTGTTCCGTATAGGATTCGAACCCGCGACCCTCAACGCTGTAACTCATTGCTAAGCCACTGCGCCAAGGAGCTGAAAATAAAATCAAAAGTGATGTTTAGCAACTCTATAAGATGGGAGCGTCTGGAGGCGAATAATTTGAAATAAAAAAAAACAAAATGGACTCAAACATCGCCTTGGAAAATGCCCCTTGTTTTGGCCAAATATAGGCATTTGATACGCCACCAATCACGTTCGACTTAGTGAATCGCCCGATGGTGCTAGGTGTCACGCGAGTCGCGGGGAGGGGGCAGCGGTAGGCATCTTCCCAGCGTTTGGCGCTGGTGGGCGAGAGGCAGTAGCTCGAGGGCAGCGGTGCAGTCAATTAGCGTATTTTAGTGACCGCTGCAGATGTTTCGCGCGACCGGTTTTTGGGTTGTGGTCTAGATTTTTAGAATTTGTGCGCGTTACTTCGCTACGTAATTGTGGTTTCGTGAAAACCGCCTCGGTTTAGTTTGTCAAAGTTTTAAGTTCGTGACAAGAGGCTTGTATTGTGTTTGACTGATAAAAGTAATTTCGTTTGAAACTAGTTTACGTGTCAGCTAGGTTGATTTTGAAATCTTATTGTGGCGTAGTATTTAATAGCGAACGAAGGAGTTTAGTTGTTGTTTGTAACGCTGAACTTTGTGACTCATGAAGAGATCACGTTAGTTCCCTATTTGTAATTTGGTGATAAATGAATCCGGAACATTGAATGTTGAACTTTGAACTACTGTTCGTTACTTGTGGCGGGTATCACGTGTTTGATTCTACGATGAACGTTGAATTAGTTGAGGTGAAGTTAGTTAAATGTACAATAAAGTTGATAGACTGAAAGAGTGACATGAAGAAAGAAATTGTCCAGTGGTGACGCCTGCTGGAGTGATGCAGCATTGTGGGGCAGCATGGAAACCTCAGCTGGGCCAGGTCACCTACATTTACACACTAACAAACACTACTTTACATGCACCTACCCTACCTACGGCCTGACCGAGCCTTGGGGCGGTCTTAGATTCGGATCCAGGTACGTACTATTTATTTACCTCGCCTTCTCCCTATTGTGTAGTATGATAAGTCAACTGTCCATATGACCATTTGGGCCCGAACCCTCGGCTGCCCGTCGAGGAGGCTACTATGGGCCCTAGCCAAGGCGACCTTTGCAGCGGCAGCTGGGGGCCGTAACACCCCTTTTTATCCTTATGTATTTCTCCGCAGCCGTCATCTGCTCCCCTAGACGACAAAGGATCGCACTCCACTACCCCATACCACTGCCCGAGGAAGTCTCGAACTGTACAGTCAACCTTATACAGCTCGAGGACCCTCTTCAGCCATGTATGGGGCATCGAGTCGAATGCCTTTCTGTAGTCTATCCAGGCGACGGAAAGTTCCCACGGTTGCATTTAGCCACCTTGCCAATGACCGTATCTATTAGGAGTGGTTCCTTCGTTCCACGACCACCACCCCGACATCCACTTTGAGCGCGCGACATGACCTGATTTGAGTCCAGGTGACGAGTTATTCTCGCGCTCAAAATGGATATTATTGTCTTGTATATGGTGGGTAGACACGTGATAGGGCAGTATTTGCTCGGGTCTGTGGTATCTGATCTTTAGGAACCAAATTAGTGATCACAGTAGTGAAGAGGCTCGGGAGCGACTTCTGGTCGAGAGCCTCTTGAGACTGTCCGTCGAGCACAGTATGACAAACCATGAACCCCTTCAGCCAGTAGTGATGCAGTCAGTCGAGTCCCAGACTATTCCAGTTCGGGCCCCTTCGGACCGCCTCAGCTACGTCTTCCGACTTAATGATGATGGGGTCCATGGGCGTAACTAAAATTATTTATTTATTTATTTACTTTTGGTTAGAATAAATATACAAATTTTATAATCTTGAAACGGTTCCACCATTTCAGTATTATAGTCTTTTAACAGAATTTCCAAATTATAACCAGCACAAGATGTTATTTGTTGTAAACCAATGTAATACTTGAGATAAAGCGTCATTTACATCGTTAAATGAGTTTCAGTCAATCTATTTTTATCTCTAAAGAGTTATAACATTAGGTCTATTAGATATAGACCTACTATTACAACTACTGTTACTGTACCAATTCGTGTTTCAACATATTTTAATTGGCTTCAATACTTTTGCTCTGCAGCCAAGATATAAGGTACAGTTTTCTGCTGCTGGGTGTTGGCTTTGTCCTTTTGTAAGGAATGGTACGGCGCATTATCTATAATAAATTTTCCCTTCCTATGGGCTTCCCGAGAAATTGTGCAATGGGATCACCAGTTTTCTTGTAGATCGGAGCATCAAGGTCGTAATAGACAGTGCATGCTCCGATTACAAGCCCATTAACGCTGGTGTTCCACAAGGCTGCGTGCATTCATTGCTATGCAGACGACAGCACTGGTGATGCTTTATACACCAGCCGTGCTAATATTGCTCGGGAAACGTCGCCGAATACCGGAACAAACTTGTGTCTGAAGTCGAGACTTTGTTGAACAAATTCTCAGACTGGGGGTGACTAAATCTAGTCCAGTTCAATCCCCAGAAGACACACGTTTGCGCGTTTACCGCTAAAAAGAACCCCTTTGTCGTATCTCCTCAGTTTCAAGGCACTCCCCTTGTTGCCTTAGCCGGTATCGGAATCCTCGGTGTCAACATATCGAGTGACATTCAGTTTCGTGGCCACGTGGAAGAGAAGGCCAAATTGACCTCTTAAAAGCTTGGCATGCTCAGCAAAGTGGGCCAGCACACCGCTTGCAACTTTACAAGGCGAAGGTTCGGCCTCACATGGAATACTGTTCCCATCATCATCATCCATCCATCCATCAGATCAAGAAGTTGCTATGACTTTTGAGAAACATTTTACTGATGTTCCTTTTTTGACAACTAAATGATTAAACTCTTCTCCTACTGTCGCCGAATCATTGCTCAAACAAAATGTAAAGGCTTGTTCAAATACTTTTAAATTCCATAGAGTACTGCCAAAAGATATCGTTATATATTTGAAAACTATTGATGTTAAGAAAACTTACTTACTTATGGGGGATTTCCGTTAAAGTAATTTTATCTATAATAGATATAATAGCACCTTATCTAGCCACTATATTTAATACAAGCGTCGAATCTGGTGTGTTTTCTGATTTAATGAAACATAGTAAAGTCATACCGTTATTTAAATTTGGTAGTACATTAGACTCCGCCAATTTTAGACCAATTTCTGTACTACCAACATTTAGTAAAATTTTTGAAAAAATAATTTTAGATCAGATGTTAAGCTTCTTTAATATTAATAAATTGCTACATAAAAATCAATTCGGTTTTACAAAGGGTCGCTCGACAACTGACGCTGGAGTTGAGCTTATTAAACATATTTTTTGTGCATGGGAGAAGATGCTTTGGGTATATTTTGTGACCTTTCCAAGGCCTTTCGACTGCGTTCACTATGAGACATTAATCAGGAAGCTGCATTACTATGGTGTCAAGAACACAGCGCTTAAACTTATTATTTCATATCTAAGTAATAGAATGCAGAAAGTTATTATCAATGGTAAAAGTTCTTCCGGGTCACCTGTTGGGGTGTCCCTCAGGGCTCGATTCTTGGCCCATTCCTATTTCTAGTGTGTATTAATGACTTACCTTCTCTTGTAGGGGATAATGATGATATAGTATTATTTGCTGATGATACTTCCTTGATTTTTAAATTTAAACGTCAATCATTTAAATGTGACGAAGTGAATAATGCTATATCAAAATTAGTGCATTGGTTTAACGTTAATAATCTACATTTAAACGGAAATAAAACTAAATGTATTAAATTTACAACAACGAATGTTAAAAATCTGAGTATGAATGTGTTTTTAAATGGGGAAGAACTGAGCCCTGTTGAATCCACTGTTTTTTTTGGCATCACTCTCGACGCAAAGCTTCAATGGGGTCCCCATATGTCCAAACTAGCAAACAAACTAAGTTCTGCAGCCTATGCTGTAAAAAAGATTAGAGGTCTCACTAGTGTCGAGACAGCTAGATTAGTTTATTTCAGTTATTTACATAGCATAATATTTTATGGGATTTTGCTATGGGGAAAGCGGCTGATTCAGAAACTATTTTTGTTTTACAGAAGAGGGCCATTAGAGCTTTACTACAATCTAAACCCGAGAGAGTCTCTTAGAGATAAATTTAAAGAAATAAATATATTAACTTTGGCCTCTCAGTATATTTACGAAAATTTAATGTGTGTTCACAAAAACAAAGGTAGTTTTAGTAAAAAAAGTGATATACATTCTGTAAATACTAGGAACAAACACAAGCTGGTGATACCAGTTTCTCGACTCCACAGAGTCAATAATTCATTCTTGGGGCAATGTATACGCTATTACAACAAGGTCCCGGAAAGTGTACAGGCTCTCTCTATTGCCAAGTTTAAATGTTTTGTTAAGATGAAACTGTATAAATAGGGTTATTATAGTATAAATGAATACATGGTTGATAATAACCACTGGGGATGAGGTGGTCGCTTCCAAGCTGTTTCTAAAATAAATTTTGTACTTATATAGTTTGTATAACCATTAATGTAAAATTTGCTTTTAAAAAAAGTCCCGCTGAGTTTCTTGCTGGTTCTTCCCAGGACAGAGGTTTTTTCTCGAACCAGTGGTAAAGTAAAAAAAATACTTTCAATAAGAATTACACATGTGATCTATATTGAATAAAAATTATTCTATTCCTTATGGCAGAATCGCTAGAGGACCTAACCACTATGCTCAATGACCTCAATAGTGCCTCCCAACGGATAGGTCTTAAGATGAACATTGACAAAACAAAGATCATGTATAACGTCCATGTCACACCTATGCCGGTAGTTGTTGGAAGCACTAAGTTCGAAATTGTTGACGAGTATGTTTACCTAGGACAAATAGTCCGACTAGGTAAGTCCAACTTCGACCGAGAGGTCAATCGACGGATTAAACTCGGCTGGGCAGCGCTCGAGAAATTACAACACATCTTCTCGTCAGGTATACCTCAAAACTTGAAAACCAGTACAACCAGTGCGTATTGCCAGTGATGACTTACGGATCTGAGACGTGGTCCTTCACTGCTGGCCGTATGAGGACGTTCAAGGTCGCTCAGCGAGCTATGGAGAGGGCTGTACTCGGGGTTTCTCTGCGTGATACTTAGAAATGAGGATATCCGCAGTAAAACCAGAGATAGCCCAACGGATTAGTAAGCGGAAGTGGCAATGGACCAGCCATATAGCTCAAAGAACCGACAACCGATAAGGAAAAAAGGTTCTCTAGTGGTAGCCTCGTACCAGTAGGTGAAGTGTAAGGGCACCCCGCACTAGATGGAGTGACGACCTGGTAAGACGTGCAGGAAGTCAATGGATGCAGGTGGCTCCGGACCGTGCTTCGTGACATTCCTTGGGGGAGGCCTATGTTCAGAAGTGGAATTGTAAAGGGCTGTAATGATGATGAAAAAATTACGAAAAACTTTCCTGCGTTTAATAATCTCATTGTTAGAAGCAAAAACAGCAATATAATTAATCAAATCAAATTATAACAAACAAATATAAAACTTTTTTTATAAGAGAGGGGCAAACGAGTATACGGCTCACCTGATGGTAAGTGATTACCGCCGACCATGAACAACTGCAACAAAAGGGGAATTGCAGATGCGTTGCCGGCCTTTTAAAAAGGAGTAGGCTCTTATCTTGAAGGTCCCTAAGTCGTATCGGTCCGGAAAAATCTTCGGTGGTAGTCGATTCCACAAGGAAGTTGTACGAGGAAGAAAACTTCTTTTAAATCACACAGTGGTGGACCGCCAGCCAACTAGATGGTATGGATGGTGTCGCGATGTGCGATAGTGAAATTGTGCGGCTGGAATTAGTCCGAACAATTCCTCAGAGCACTCGACGTGGTAAATACGATAAAATGCGCAAAGAGATGCAACAACTCTTCGCAGTGCCAGTGAGTCAAGCCAATCGGAAAAACTTCGGTCGCCGACGATTCGGACAGCTCTGCGCTGGATACGATCAAATGGAAGGAGCTGGCACTGGGGAACCGCAGCCCAGAGATGGGAACAGTGTTCCATGTGCGGCCGAACCTGCACCTTGTAAAGTTGCAGGCGGTGTGCCGGCATGAAATACTGTCCCGCTCTGCTGAGCACGCCAAGCCTTCTAGAGGCCAATTTGGCCTTCTCTTCCAAATGACTACGTAACTAGACGTCACTCGATATGTTGACGCCGAGGATTCCGATCCTGGCTGAGGCAACAAGGAGAATGCCTTAAAACTGAGGAGATACGACTAAGGGGTTCTTTTTAGCGGTAAACGCGCAAACTTGTATCTTCTCGGGATTGAACTGGACTAGATTTAGTCGCTCCCAGTCCGAGACCCTGTTCAACAAAGTCTCGACTTCAGACACAAGTTTGTCCCGGTACTCGGCGGAGTTTTCCCGACAAATATTGGCACGGCCGGTATATAAAGCATCACTAGTGCAATCATCCGCATAGCAATTAATATTACCGGTTTGCAACATGTCATTCATATGCAGAAGTAACAGCATTGGTGATAGCACGCAGCTTTGTGGAACCGTCTACTACGACCTTGATGCTCCGATCTGCAAGAAAACGGTGGTCCAATTGCACAATTTCTCGGGAAACTCATAGGAAGGAAACTTCTTAAGAAGCGCTTTGTGCCAAACCCGATGGAAGGCCTTCGTTGTGTCCAAGCTAACAGCCAACGCCTCCCTCTTGGACACCACTGCCTCTGCCCATCTATGAGTTAGGTAACCTAGAAGATCACCAGTTTAGCGACCTAGACGGAAATCGTACTGGCCGTCACAAAACAGCTGGTGATCCTCAAAGTACCGCATGAGTAGGCAGTTAATAATAGTTGCCAACTCCGGAGCACACGTCTCCATCAGGCCCACTCGACTTGTTGACGTCCAGGGAGAGGAGTGCTTTGCGCACCGAGTGCTGGCACTTCCTGCATGAAGCACTCACACCGCGGGATGGTTGGCGGTGTGTTCTGTCGTCATCGAGAGTCGAGTTGGAAGGAAGCAAAGAGAGAGCCTAGCAGATCGGCTTTCTCCTTTGCCGCACGGGCCAGTGAGTCGTCTATCCTGTGCAGATATGGTAGAGATGGCTGACAGAAGTTCCCTTGGACAGCCTTGCCAAGAGAAGTTTCCCGAAGGAAGACGAACTAGTTTCTCGCCAATTCTGCCGATGTGCTCTGACTTTGCCTTGACAATGACACTTTTGAAGGACCTATAGGCGGAATTATACTTCTTTTTAAGAGCGCTGGTATTGGCATCCCAAGACGTCGATGCGTGAGCACAGGCCTGGTGGCACTCTAGCTTATGACGTAATACAATTTTGCAGGAGCGACCAAACCATTGCTGGGTTCTGGCTCCGATAGGTACCACAGATGATGGAATTAATAGTTCCATTCGGCGACAGAATCAACAACAATGCTGGGAGCATCCGGCGAGAAGCAAACCTGCCTCCAAGAATAGAATGCAAAAAAGATCGCATCCCGTCTCAATCGGCTGACCTATAATGCCAAACATGACGGCAACCTGCAGAACGCAACCGCAATGGGAGCATGAGTGGCACCGTACTCCGGATCGTACAATGGTCCGAGGAGCCAAGAGTGGCATCTACGGAGACCTGATATCCGTCCGGATGAGAGGTCAGCAGAAGGTCCAACAGGGAAGGTACATGATCTTCCACATCTGGGAGGTAACCAGTTGTGTCAACCATATTCCAAAGAAAAGTCATAAACAGATCTATCCACATGATCGGTGAAACGAGAACCAAGCCATTCATCGTGGTGGGCGTTAAAATCACCGAGCATCACGATCCCTGTGGATGGGACCTGTTGTAGCACGGTTTTTGCAGCCATTTGGACGTGGTCGATGAGTCGGTCTGTGTCGGCATTTTCGCTATGGGATTTATAGAGGCACCCGTAGACGCGGGGATGGTTGTCGCTGTCTACTCGCAGCCATAAGATGAACAGGTCCGTACCTTCAAGGCTGCCGAGGCGTCGAAAACATATGTCCTCTCCGAGGTACACGTAAACTCCAGCCCGTGGCACAAAGGAGTGTTCTAATCTGTACCCCGGGTAGGTAGAGATACGAAGTATCAGCCGGAGAGGACACCTGTGTCTTGGTTAGAAAAAGCAAGGCCGGCTCTGCCGTGTCCAGATGGTAGTGGACGGCATTAAGGTTTGAATGAAGTCCCCTTATGTTGCAGAAATTCACGGATAGTGTGACAGGGGGCACCTTTGACTTATTGCTCCGTTTACCCTGAGCCGATTTAGTCTCGAGGGGAATTTCGCCCCCCCCCCCCCTCAGAATACGCGGGGCAGCCTGAACACACACGCTCAGGATGAGTAGGGTAGCTTGAGCGTGGATGCTCAGCGAGGGATTCCGTCACCGGGGATAATGGTCTAGGGTACCAGGAGGGTCCTGGGGTAGTATATTATGTAACCCCGCTACCACGTTTTGGGGGGAGGGGGCTCCGGCCACCCGCACTCACCAGACGAAATGCAATGAAGCAGAGCTTCTACTTCACGCTGGTCTTCTTTGAGGTCATGTTACCACCCCGGTTCGAGCCGGCCCATGCGTGCAACAGCAAAGCCTGCCGCGGGGCTCTACCACTATTAAAACTTTAATAAACTTTTATCATGATGTGATCTTGGTAAGTATGTACATAAGAAGGACTTCAAGAAGTAAAAAAATTAAAGGTCAAATATTTAAACTTTTGTGTCGACTCTTGTAAAAATGAGATTGGAAAAAAATTAGTTTTTGAAAAATCGACATAATTTTTTTCCAACGGGGCTTTATTTATTTAAGTGTTTTGATGATGCCATAATATTTTCAAATTTTTACATTTATATTTAATGTTATAAAAAAAATATTTTATGTGATACACTGTCTTTAGCGGCGATGTGCTCTAGCCGAAACGATCGCGCAGAGTCCTATTTTCGGCGTTTAATAAAAATAATAAATAATGGAGATATAATTCCGGGAGTGTAGACTTTTTTATTGGAAATTTCCTCCTCTTTAAAGATCTTTTTTAAAAGTTCTTAAATATTAATAGATTTTGAGTTATTAGAGAAAAACAAAATATCTTTTTTTCATTTTATTTTGTTAATAACAATTGCAATTTATTATGATGTGCTAATAAATCCTCGAAATACATTTTTTTAGACGTCATTCCGAATCGAATGAGCTATCGCACATATTTTTAAAATCGGGAACAAGAATTAACACGTTTTTGAACTTGTCGGTCGACTAGACTATAAGTTTGAGCGCAAAAAGGCAGGTTATTAATATAATAAAAAGAATAATGGTCCCAATATTAATTCTTGAGGCATTTCCATATAGGTTAGTTATTTCTTTTTACAACTTGTGCGGCACAGATATGATTTTACATATTTAGGTTTAAGGTTATGTGTGTATTGAGACACCATGATGTTTTAATTTGCTTAACAATGTATCCTGTTTCATGCAAGGAAACACTTCTCTATCAATATTTACATTTTAAATGGTTTTCATAAGTTACAAAAAAACACCTATTTTAAGTTTTATGTGCTTAACTGTTTTATTCGTTTGGTGATCGTAACTGTGACTTCAAATCATGAAGACTCGGGTTCACATTGCTGGTTGGGTCAGTCTCAGTACTGGTATTTTCCGTCAAGAAATTTTTAATAGCAGTTCGGGAATTAGGAAGTTGGCTGTGTTTCGTTGGTCCTACGACCGTCATCTCTTGCCGGTTATGTCGAATTGTCGTCTCATCGGATTACGAACGTGAGGGAATAGAAAGTGTACCTGTGTTTGAGCACATATTCGTGCACTATAATTCCATCTGTTAAGATTGGCCGCTGTGATTAAAATTCGTTCTGGATGACATTACATTATTATTATATTAGATTTTCTACTATGTGTAGTCAGTCGCTGGGTATCTTAATGCGAATACAGCATAAACGAAATATATTTTTTTTCTAAACAATGCTTTCGTCCATAAAAATAATCTAAATTACCCTCAAGTCTATTCTGAATATAATTTTTTTATGTATTTTTTAACGTTCGGGAATTGGGCTATTACATACTCGAGCTTTTTCTTTACCTTTTCTGAACTCGTGCGTACTCTTTTGCAACTGTCAAAATAATGTCTATTAAAAAGAAAAAACCAACCACGAAGTTTTTATTAAAAAAAAATTCATAGAAGTTTTTATGATTCATGCAAATATTTCTAAAAAGAAGCTACTAATTTGTTTCAATATCAGATTTAATGATTTGATTTAATGAGTTAGGTTAGGTTTCATTTCATTTCATCTCATTAAATTTCATTTTCATTTCATATCAATAAAAAATTCTACGGGAGACTTGGCTGTATGGGCATAGTTCCCTTTGCCTACCCAGAATGGGTGAAGAAAACAAAAAAAAATCTGCTTATATTCTTTTACGGTTGGCGCTATTTTCTAAAAATGTTCTTTGCGAGTTTAGTTGTTTGTTGCACAAAATGAGTAATTTCGACGATATTTTATTTGATTTAACACCACCGGAACTCAGTATAATTGCACAAAATGCTTCGGAGATCATTTTACCGGAAAAGTCAAAAAGACCTTTGACAAATATAAATGAACAATCATACGAAATTAATAATAGTTTGCCTCAAACAAAGACGTATTAAACTCAAACAGTAAATATGCAACCTAAAACTTCCCCAGTTAGTATATAAAACTGTACCAATTTCCATGTATATGTGAATTATAACTTTTATAAGAAATAAATGATTAGTTAGTTGAGTTTGTTGTGTTTTTATTATTTTATTAAATTGCTTCATTTTTTCGCAACTGTATTGAAAATAGTTGTTCAGTACACGTGCGGAACCGTCATTGCAACTTTTTTCGACTGTCAACCCACACCTTCGGCTGCGCCTCGGCTCGGGTAGACATTTGTCGGAACTCTTTGCAATGACAGGCTTTCCGCACTCGTAATGAAATATACTATTTGCACATTGTGCATAACACACTCGATATGAGTGCGACGTTAAGCGTGATGTAAAATCTGTGGACGAGGCTGGTTGTGTGATCGGTTGCAGTCGGCGAGAGCAGCGGCAAGCCGAACCGCGCGGTGGCGCGGGCGGCGGGCGGCGTGGGGGAGGCGGGCGCGCGGGTCTCCGCGGTGGCGGGCGAGGTGGCGCGCGCGCACCAGGCGGTGCTGGAGCGCGGCGACAAGCTGTCGCAGCTGGAGGACCGCACCGAGCGCATGCACTCGCACGCCGCCGAGTTCTCCTCCTCCGCGCACCACCTCATGCTCAAGTACAAGGACAAGAAGTGGTACCAGCTGTGAGCGCGCCCACCGCCGACCGAACCGAAGCCCAAACTGTACCCTCATACGCACCATTATATATACAACGGGCACCCACGCACACGTATGCGTCTTTAATATTTTTTACAGACAAAAGCATAGACCTCTCAAATACTAGGGAACATTTGCTCTAACCACTACACTGACTTTTTGCCTAAGCGGAGTTGCAACAAAACACATTCCTAAGTCCTAAGCCACCTACATGTCTTTGTTAGGTAGTATTATATGTGGTAGAACCACGCTGCAGCTGTATTATGGTTGTAGCTCGAATGGGTCGCCTCCACCGTGGGAGGACCACGCTTTCACAATACCAGCGTGAAATAACAGCTGTGTTGGACTGGTGGGTGTAGAGAGGTCCTTTTTTACTGGAAATGAAACATTCCATCTTAATCTTCAAGGGTGACAACGCATCTGCATTTTGATTCCTAATCAAGGATGGTGAACTGTGTGCTCGTTTGTAACCCTTATTCCATATTGAAGAAATTATTTTTGATGTATATGCGTGCGTCCGGCGTCCGTTCCATCCGTTCCAAAGAATAGAAAAAGAAAGATGTGTGCGTAAAACGCGGTTTCGATGTTACTTTATAATGTACACGGCGCTCCTTCTATCTTTTTTGTTGATTGTCAGCGCACAACATGCACGCCCTCTGTGCACGCGAAATGTCACTCGCTTTAAGTCTGTTCAAATCCAATTTTATACGAACGTGACAATGTTTGGTTGTCTCTTTTAGAAGTAATATATTAAACAGCATAAAAGAAGATAGCATTGTCTATATTCATAGAAAATTGGATTGGAATAAAATATACACTCGTACGTCATTAACTCTTCCTATATAAACTAAACTGTAAAGAATCGTTCGTGAACCGAATTATTTACAATTACTTAACAGTTGTTCAATATGCTCAACTAAACAGTAATGACATTTACCCTTCCATATTTTATAATGACATTGCATCAATTTAATACCTACAATTTGCACTTAAGGCATATTTTAGAGACTATTGTCTAGATCAACTTACACGTTTTATTTCCTCATAACACGTTTTCCAGTTCACGAAACATGAACAATCATTACAACAAAAATTACAACAGCAAAAATAATTGAAGTAAATTAAAATAAAAAATACAACATTAATAAAAATAGCATTTAAAATGTCACTTATATTTTTACAATTTTCTTTTTTTTTAGAAATGGATTCAAATGAGCCCACCGTAATAGTCAATACTTGGCTCAAAATTAACGCACGTTTTCCATATTCAATCTAACATAGATTTTAAAACATACAGGCCGTTTCTAGCAAAGTCGTTCAATTATTTCTGTGCCTATTTCATCCTTCACCGATCACTAGAAATTTCCTATCGTAGGTAAAATACACAATATCATAATGTCATACAATATAAAAATCAGGCTGCCTCCTACTCCGGTGGGTTTGTAAACGCTTGCACTGTATTTGATCCCTGATGTGATAATGTAAATAAATTAAAAAGGAACATTAAATAATATATTGTAACTTAATCTTTTTATACCGTAGTTAAACGTATCGTAGTGAAACGTCGACGCTTGACCACTTCATTAAGTAAATATTTTAATTTGTAATCGATTATTTCACAATCCCGAAACGCGGGAATTTTGACATTTGGTTTATGTCAAAAACAAGTGTAACTATTTTTTTTTATTATGTCACGAATGATTCTACTGTAAATTTTTAAATGCATTTAATTTATAAAAATAAAAATGTTTGAGTTTGTCTAATGTTTTTATTTCACACTCATGAGATTACTACTTCTACTTTGATACCTTTCACGAGTAGTTGTACATTTTTATAGATATGAGCAAAAAGTAATTCTTAATAAAATAATATTGATAGTTGATGTTAAATTGTATAAAGTGTTAAGTTAAATAAAATATATAAACGATACTATAAAAATGGAAAATTAAGCATTGGATGACAATAATTTTTGTTACTCTACAAGTTTCTTTCACACCGTGAGGTGTAGCTACGTGTGTTATTTCGATTTCTCTAGCTATTTTCGTTACAAAATTTATATTTTTTTAATTCATGTGTGTAAATTTGAATTAAATTTTATTTTTATGTATTCGTTAGTAATTCATGTTAAATTTTGAATTGTTTTTATTATTATGAAGCGTCACGGTGCTTGTCACCGCATACAATGATAGCAATACTTACTACGCGCAGGTTGCTAGCCTAAAGTAGGCCAGACCAATTGGTGTCGTGTTGGTGTTGCTTGTCAAAAATACAAAATTAAAATAAAGCGATAATTAATAATATGTAATGTAACAAATAAATGCACTATGGTATATCGCTGCGTAAATAATAGGTTTGTAGAGAAACTCTCTGTGTATACAAAACAAAATACATAATTTTCTAATAGTATCAACGTATTTCCATACTTCATGGTATAGTTCCGTTCGTCAGCAAAGGATCGAATACAATAGAAATAAAAGTAAAACATTTGCATGTCAGTATCACCATTTTGATAATTAACTTACTACTGACTCCAATTTACGAAAACCAAAAAACAAAAAAACAGTAACACAGCGAGTTTCCTCTGCTTTATATCTTTATAAGTAATATAGTGAAGTCGGTGTATCGCATGGCAATAATCATTTTTATTAACACCTCTCTATATCCTCTCTTTATTGTCACTAATAATCCTTTTGTTGCTTATCGCTTTTCTATGTAATGCCTTATTTAGTCAGATGTTTAAATAGTTAAGATTAACACATTTTAATAACATGTTATTTGATATATATTATTTGTTATTTAGTTTAAAATATCCTGTTGTTTATTAATATTCTCATTTAATGCTATTTTTATATTCACATTCACTACTTCATTATAAAATTGAAACAGATTTTATATCAAACAAGCGAAATTATTATTGTCCTTAATTCTTATTAACTAATTTTTATATACATACAGTATTGTTTAATTTCACATCGTATTTTTTATACTATTAACTTTAATGGGCAACCAAACGTAACCTCATTTATGTAAGTAAAGTAATTTATTTTAAAGCGCATATACTATAAGTCAATCTACGTTTCTTCTAATAAGCTATTCTAGAATACAAAAGTTTTCTTTAAAAAAAATATTTCGTTAAGAATGATATGACTAACAGAGTGTTACTATTGTCAGGAATATGCAATTGAAACTAATAAATAGATTTGACAGTTCCAATTTAATGTTTGTATAGATTTCAAAGGCATTATTTTATTACGCGGGCCACACGCCTTGTTAAGAAATTTAGTAGAGAAATCAATATTTTTCTTAATAAACATTAGTTAATTAGCACATGTGAAGTATCTTCAAAGTCACGCGCTACGTATTTTGTGTTTGAGGGTTAGTTGAGCACACTAGCTGCTGTAAACGCACCGTTCTATATCTGGTCGCATATCAGTCTTATATATCAGACTACTTGGATAGTCGCGATGATTGTAGTGCCCGTCGTAGTTTTGTGAGGGCGCTTAACTTTTCTACCTAACGCTTCTAAGATCAACATAGAATTAAAAAGTTGTAAGAATTCTCAGGCCAAAGAAAACTAAACAGAAAATTATCAACAGAATTTACCATTTTCTTAGTATGTAGAACAAAGGTGAGCTTAGTAATTTAGTTCTCTTTGATCTGTGACCCTTTCATTGACATAACAGATTATAATAACAGGTCACGTTCCATATTGTACAGGTTGCTAGCATTTCATTCTAAATAGATTTTCGTGAGAAAGTAGTTATTGTATTGGATGTTATTAATATTCGAGAGATTTACTTAAAATAAATATATTTTTCGTATATTTAATTATATCGCGCAACCGTCGCCATGCATATACCTATCATGTTTTAAGTTAAGATTTAAAACAATCGTTCGTACGGTTAATAGATATCATTACTTAAGTCTAAAAAAATCCAATTAATAATTTATGAGAACGAGAACAGTTGTTCTTTAAATTATAGTTTCAAGACTTCAAATCAAATATGGCGACGGTCGCGCAGCTCCTTGTGTCATAACTTGTATCACTGGTCTCGAATGTGTACAGATTTAGGTACTCAATCTGACGAGTCATATATTTAATGCTCTTGCAATGTTTAATTGATATGTACTGTAATAAAAGCAGTTAAGTTTACTCAATTTTATTAATTGTTGCACGAAGTCGGCGCTACCTTTTATTCACTCGCGTCAGGTGACTTCGCCCCCATTTATGCGCCGGCAGATTTTCATTTGGGAAATTATGGGACTAAATTAATGTAAGGTTTGTAAATAAATAATGAACAAAACTTGTGGCAAATTATTACTTGTTAAATCTATAACGAGCGTAGTTTGTTTCAATATTATTTTATATGAATTAGACGACTGTCTCTTTTTTAAAGTTCGGAAATGAGGAATATAAGATCTATAACTATACATATTGTATATAAAAGATGCTGTTGAATTATATTATTTAGTTTGGTAGTTGACTAATAGTCATTACAATATATAAATGAATTATAAAAATATGAAAATAAAATTATATCGAAATATGCCTTTTCATTTAATCGCTACTAATTATAAGATTAAGTATAACAATAAGGAAAGGTTCACGAGCAGGGATTGAATAACCGAAAAAATTATGGTTAAAACGGTTAGCGGTATGACGTCATACCTTTAAATTTCCATACCTTAAAATAAAGGTACCTTTAAATTACTATACCTTAAAGTAACTGTACCTGTATAATTATATTTTTTATATATCGATATTGTAATATTGCGGTATCATTACTTTTTCAAGTACCTAAATTATTTATTTATTTATTTATTTAGAAAACCAACAGCGTATATAGAAAATATTAACATTAATGTAACAAACTAAAAGTATGGCCAATAACAGGTTTCCCTTATATTGTTTGATGGTAGGTGTATTGTTGTTAGAAGAAAAGGAAAAAGAACAATCTAATAGATAAATTATAAGCAAAATTATAAGCAATTCAATGTAATGAAGGTGGTCATAAGTTTACAGATCAGGAGAGATAGTCAGGTAGAATGATATATTACATTACCTTTATATATATATATATATATATATATATATATATATATATATATATATATATATATAAATATATATATATAAACATATAAGATATATATATATATATACATACATATATATTTACTTATGTATATATACATATTAAATGTTTAAATATATAAACATAATACAAATAATTAATTATAATATATATTAAATAAAATAACTTAAGTACTTATATTTATATTAGTAGCCTCAAAAATACATATAGAAGAAATAGATGAGAGAATATATGATTGTATGTGATTTTAACTTCAACTGCTCTATTTCGTAATAGTTTTCTTGATGTAATCTTTAAACGTAAGTTTAGATTTCGCAAAGAGGTCAATGTGTCCAAATTGTTCATTATATGTACGAGCAAGCCGCGAAAGAACAGTGTTTCGACAGTAGTTTGAATGATGCCAGGGAGTCTGTAACAATGTAGTATTGCGGGTACGGAATTTTGGAGTACGAAAGGTGATTCTTGAGACAAGATATGGACAGTCAATATTACTGTTTATTATATCATATAACAAAGCCATGTCAAGCAAAATGCGCCTGTGTTCCAGAGATAAGAGATCGTGCTCAGTGCAACTGTCTGTGTAAGTATCGATTTTATTCCGACAGCGAAAGTTAAGGTGATTAACAAATATTTTTTGAATACGCTCAAGGCGGCTTTTGTAGACATTGTACTGTGGAGACCATATTGAACTAGCATATTCCAAAACACTTCTGACATATGCAAAATAAACCATTTTAATTGTATTAATATTCGAGAATGGTTTACAGATGCGAAGAACAAAACCAAGATTTTTATAGGCTTTACTGATAACGTAATCAATGTGTTCGGATAGTATCATTTTATGATCAAAAATTACGCCTAAATCCCTAACACTTACTTTTCGGCTGATTTCTAATCCGTCAAAGTGATATTTATTTAGAATTGGCTTAGATTTCCGTGTAAAACTAATACATTCGCACTTGCTTGCATTGACAGTTATATTATTTATTTTGTAATATTCAAATAAACGGTCCAGGTCTTTTTGTATCAATAGGCAGTCATGTATGGTGTTAATTTTACAAAAAATCTTCTTATCATCTGCATACATGAGGTAATTTGTGTGTATAATGCACGAACCAATGTCATATAGGTAGGCATTGTAAAAAAGTGGACCTAAGTGAGAGCCCTGAGGAACACCTGTAGGTATGTTTATGTAGCTCGAACGGAAACCACCTATCACGACTGCTTGTGAGCGGTTTGTGAGATATGATTCAGTCCATCGGAGCAAGTCACCGTGAATCCCTAATATTTGTAATTTGTTGAGCAGGATCATGTGATCCACACGATCGAAAGCTTTTTCAAAATCAGTGTAGATCACATCAACCTGCCCACCTTGATCCATATTTTCAAGGACAAAAGAAGAAAAACTTGCCAGGTTCGTAGTGGTGGATCGCCTTTTTAAAAAACCATGTTGCTGCTCAGGGAAGGCACGTGAAAGCGTGGAGTAAATTACGTTATATACTACTCGTTCAAGGATTTTAGCCGCGGTGTTCAAAATAGAAATGCCTCTATAATTATTTATTTCTGTACGTGATCCCTTCTTGTGTACAGGGATTATGTGTGCACACTTCCATTGATGCGGAAATATCCCTTCACGTAGAGAGCGATTAAATATAATAGTCAAGGGGAGAGCAAGTGATTTAGCGCATCGTGACCAAAAAAAAGAAGGTAACCCATCACTACCGGCACCTTTGTTCGTGTCCAAAGTTTTCAACATTTTTTCAATTATTGCAGCGTTTGTCTGTACATTAGAAACGGTGTCAGTACACAACGATTCCGTATGTGGATATATGTAGTTATTACTAGGAATACCAAATACACTCTTGAAGAATGAGTTGAAAGCATTGCATATGTCTATACCATCGGTGTACTCTATATCTTTCAAAGACATTTTCTTAGGGTAACCTGACCCACCCCGAATGGCTTTGACGAAAGTCCAGAATGTTTTAGGATGTGTTTTGATGCTATTTTCACAACTTGACGTAAATTTATTAAAGCATTCTCTCTGAACACGGTGTTCTCTTGCTCGGAGTAACGAAAACTCATCGTAATCTAATCTATTCCTGAATTTTTTCCAACGTGTGTGAGCATTGTTTTTCTCCTTAATTATTTTTATTAAAGCAGGTGTGTACCATTTAGGATATGATCGCTTCCCTGTGTTATAACTAAAAGGCACATGTAAACGAACACAACTATCCAGTATGTTATAAAAGGTATTTGTAGCTTCGTCTACAGTGCCTGTACATAAAAGAGACCTCCAGTCCTGTTCTAAAAGATAATTATGTATTAATTTTTTCATAATCAGCCCTCCTGAAATTTCGCCTCGGCGCAGCTGTTTCCCGTAGAGGAGTAATGTTTAAATCCAAAACTATGAAGCAAAAAGAAGGATGTGCGTGGTCCTCCCTGAGTAGCGGCGCAGCCGCAGGGATGATATTCAGAGGTAGATTAGAGAATGCAAGATCTAATGTGTTACCAGCATGATTTTTTAAAGTATTAAATTGTCTTAACCCGTGAAATGTTAGTGTTTCCATCAGCTGGATACTCGCTTCTTGTACCTCAGTAGGCCCTTTTTTCAAAGCTGTATATCCGTTTGGGTTCCAAGAAATGAACGGCAAGTTGAAATCTCCTAATATTACAAAATTATCATTTGGAGAAAGCTCGATAATACTATTAATTTTTTGTTTAATAAAAACGAGATCCGATGGCATTTGATGAGGGTCAGGAGCAATATATGCCACACAAATATGTAAGTTGGAATTTGAAGCGCACGCGCTTGAAGGAATAGTAATCCACAATAGCTCAGTAAGACCGCATACGCCGAGGTCACGATACATGGCACCGAGTGTACGTCGTGTCAGTATTAATACTCCACCACCAGTACTTTTACCACTATTACGCAAATCTCTGTCAGCCCTGAACACGTCATACCTATCGTCGCACAACTCACCATCAAAAATTCCACTGTGTAGCCATGATTCTGTCATAATTATAATGTCGTAATCGTTCGTCAAAATATTTAGTCGTAATTCAAGACATTTAGTCCTAAGACCACGTACATTCTGATAATAACAGTACAAATTATTTACAGCCATTAATCAAAATCAAATATGTACCCAATTGTGTTAAATTTATAGTACTTTAAAGCTACACAGAGTAACAGAACTAATAATTTGTTTACGTTAGACTTAAGTAGTACGAACAATGATATATCACTTCGGCAGTTGCTAGTTAATAGTGACTTGATTTTTTGTATAAGGTGGTAGACTATAATATTTATCAATAAGATATAACGGAATGAATCCTTAAACGATTTGATTAATATAGTCGAGTCAACATAAAAGGGTGCGAGCTTATAAATATGCAGAGCAGTTATTAAATATATATATAAATATCGCGAATGTAACAATATAGACGTTTTAAGTATTGTTGTTAGATTTAATAAATAAATATTGAACGGGTAATTATTACGAATAATAACAATATAATAGATGAATTCATAGATTGACAAAGTAAAATAAATTAATACATAATATACAAGACGCCAGAAAAAATATAATTGGTATTTTATTAAATATAAAGGATATAGTAAAAGAAACCATAATATATATATATAGTTGAGTAACGTTCGTGAAGAATATGGATGCAACTTAGCTGCACAATTATCGCGCGTGTGACTAATACACTTAAGACCAAAAATATTTCATTAATTGAGCTCCCTTTACGTGCGGTCAAACAATGATATATAATATAGACAAAATGAGATAAGAGAGACCAATGAATTGCTTTTACAACGATGGAATTGATAAATTTAAGCAATATAACGTACTTGAAAAGAGAACAAAACAATATACAATGTAAGATTAAATTAATTTTAAAACGTCTCTTTCCTGTGATATATGCAAAAAAATAAAATAAAGGTTTTCTTTGTACCCTGCCGCCTAAGATGTTTTTAAAGGTACGTACGTTTTTTAATACGTCTTTGCCTGCCGCCCGCGCCGAGGCGTCTCGCGGCGTGTCGGCCGCAATGGTAAGAGAGTAGGTACTTGATCGAATATTTACTGATATTCGTTATTTGTGCCTCGGCAGCAAGACAAAGCAAGTTGTTTTGCCATTTTGCCGCCATTCGTGTTTCCGCGTCTACTTTGTTTATCAACTTAATCACAAGTCGTACCTTGAGAAGAACAAAAGCATAAGTTATTTTAACAGTGGTAGAGCCACGCGGGGACTTTTGCTGTCGCACGGATGGGCCGGCTCGAACCGAGGTGGTACCACGACCTCACAGAATACCAGCATGAAGTAGAGGTTTACCTCTGCGTTTCGCTTGGTGGCCGGAGGCCCTTTTTACTGGAAATGAGGCATTCCATGTTAGTCCTCACGGGTGGCAACGCATCTGCATTTTGATTCGCAAACGAGGATAGATGTAGATGTCTATGGGCCTCAGCAACCACTTACCATTAAGTGGACTGTGTGCTCGTTTGTCACCCTTATCATATAAAAAAAAATAAGTGTAAAAAGTACATTTTCCAGGAGAGCGAAAAAGCTAGTTGTTTCTTAATATCTTTTTGTTGAGGAATCTGGCAATTTCAAAAAATGCGTCAAAAAATACTATTTTCATTAATTAAACAACCTAAAAATAGAAGTAAATATTTAATTAGTTATTAACTTTTATTTAAACTACACTACTCTTTATTAGCCTCTTTTTTAAAAGAGAAATGTATAAATAGATAAGTACACCAATGTTCTTTACAAAATTAATAATTAAAAAAAAAATATTCGTGAATACATCACCATGGAATGGAATCAGTCTGAAAAGTAAGTAATGTTATGCCTTTTTTCACTGAATTAATTTGTTGAATAATAAAAATAAGTACTCTTTATGCCTTTTTCTATTTGAAAAATATGGGAAGTACATGTTTGTGGTTAAAAACATTAACATCTTTTGTCTCTAGATAATATCTTCTTATGACGGAAGTATACTTTGCTATGTGTAAATTAGTTAATTATTTAATGAAATAATAAAAAGCATATTATTTTTCAAATCAAATGATTTGTATTAAAATAAAAAGCAGATCATGCTGCAAACAGTCATAAAAAAATCTCTCACCTAAAATTTAATTAAAACATTAACGTTATCTTGCGTATGAAATAAGATCATGGGATTGAAAATCTATACAAATAAATAAAATTGAAGTGTATGTTTGTAATGTCAAAATTATAGTTTTTTACTTAATACATATGAAAGCATGTACGGCACTAATAACAAAAATACAATTTCTAAAGTTTTTGTCTGTCTGTCTGTCTGTCCGTCTGTCTGTCTGTCTGTTTGTTCCGGCTAATCTCCGAAACGGCTGGACCGATTTTGACGGGATTTTCACTGGCAGATAGCTGATGTTACAAGGAGTAACTTAGGCTATTTTTATATTAGAAAAATAATTAGGGTTCCGCGCAAAAAAAATTAAAACCCCCAAATAACACGCGGGCGAAGTCGCGAGGAACAGCTAGTTATTTAATAATTGTGCTCCATTATTATTTAGGAACTTTCCATGTGGAAACAACTTATACTTATAAAAATTAAAAACAGCATCTAGCGTGCATACCGAAATTAAAACCTACGAAGTTTAATAATTAAATTACAATTTATTACTTGGAAAGTATTGACATGAAAACCACCATAAAAATTAAAAACAGATCTTACATGGACTAGGACATTCGCGGTTAAGAATGTCCACTACCTCATAATATCTTCCCGTGGGTGTCGTAAGAGGTGACAGTGGGAAACAGCCAGGAGATGGGCAGCAGCATTTTCCTGACAATAGCTATATTAAAATAAAAAACTGCGGTTGCCAACCCGCTCGCCAAGCGTGGCAACTATGGCAAATATCCCCCTGATGAAAGTTACGAAGAGACGGCCCCTAGTCCCTGGCGGCCCCGCTATTCCTGGCTACTGTGGCGACCATGGTAACAACGGGGTAGGGGGTACTAAGAATCTCCGGTGGAGGTTCGGTTGCCACCTAAGACGACTCGACCTGGCAACATACAACGCATGCACCCTAAGGACGGGCGAGAAGATCCTGGAGCTAGGGGAATAAATAGACAAATTACGCTGGCATATTATAGGAATATCTGAAGTCTGAAGAGAGTAGGAGGACATGGTAAACCTCGATTCCAGCAACTTATTTTATCAACGGGAGGGCGACCATCTGTCCCAAGGAGGTGTTGGATTTATCGTCCACAAGTCTCTCGTTAACAACGTTGTAAAAATTGGGAGTGTGTCGACGCGGGTTTCGTACCTTACACTCAAAATTACCAAACAGTATTCGTTGAAGGTGATACAGGTTTACGCGCCGACCTCGGCAAATACAATGATGATGTAGAGGAAATGTGTGAGGATATATCTAGAGCCATGCATTCCTTCAAAACCCACTATAATGTTAATGGGAGATTTCAACGCAAAACAAAAGAGAGAACGGTGAACTGAAGATAAAGAAATTTGGAATAGGGCAACGAACCCAAGGGGCCAGCACCTTTCACTTCATGGTGAAAGATCGACTCTTTATGATGAACCCTTTCTTGACTTGTTCGAGCCCCGCCGGTTCGACAAAAATGAAATTGACTTAATTATGACGATCAGACGATTACTGTACACTGATGTCTCAGTGATCGCGAGGGTGAAAACTGGTAGGTATAACCGAATGGCTAGAGACACACTGAACCTAAACGTTAAATTCGAAAGTTCTCGTGTAATGAAGTCAACGCTCCGTACCCCTAGTGCTCTAATCCAAAGTCCCGAAACCTTTCAGCCCGAGTTACAAAACCGTTTTCAGTGCCTAGAAGACTGCAATGCAGTGGATGATATAAGTGACAAGCTCGTGGAAACTGTCCATGCGGTCGGAGCTAAGTTCTGCAAGACCCCCGCAGAAGAACAGAAAAACTCTCCGATCACTCTTAATCTCATGGCTGTTAGACGAGAAATGAAGACACGCCTGTCGTATCAAGCGCCATATAAGTAAGCCGCTACCGCCGCGTCGCGCGCTCTTCATCGCATCATTTTTTTCGGTACCGAAATTATTTCGATAAAAGTATTAGTAATATATAGGTATAACGATACCGTAAAAAACCGTATAATTATTTTTTTAACGGTACCACAACCGTAATATTCAACCGTTTTCATTCTACCTTTAAATCGAAGCTGTATCGTAATTCTATACCGGTACCATACCCTTATACCTTTACCGCTTTCAACCCCTGTTCACGAGTGACAACCTCGTACTGGCAAGTAAACTGTAGGGCGGCCCCCACTAGATGGAGTGACGACCTGATAAAATATGCACCGAGTCGATGGACGCAAGTGGCTCAAAGGACCGTGCTATGTGGCGTTCCTTGGAGAGGCCTATGTTCAGCAGTGGCCTTGTGAAGGCCTGTAAAGATGATGATGTTGATGATGAAATATAATGTTGGTAGTTTCACTGGAACGTAGCGTCAAGTCACTCCTTGCATCAATCCTTAGGGATCACACATCTGACGGAATTACGTTGGATTTTTATTTTTTAAAATAAGGTGCGCAGGTTCACTCGAAGCAAAAGCAATTATACACGCAATATTTATTGCTTTCGGCTGGAAACGAGCTTTCTATCAACGTCGCTCTTTTGTCGACCCAAGCAACCTCGCATACATAAATATAAGCAAAATATCTTCTTACCTACTTACAGCCTAAAGTCCACTACCGAACGTAGGCTTCCCCTTTGATTACCTCACGGGGGGAGTATTTTTTTATTGGTTAACTGATATCTCCTATTATTTCCTTTCCCACCCTTCTCTATTAACTCTCTCTAACATGGCTGCGAACTATATAGTCCACCTATCGCTTGTTTAGATTACTTATTACTCTTATGATCTTTTGAGCTATGTATGTAGATGAGAATCTTTCTACTGTATATATATATATATATATATTATTTATTTTATTTTATTCTTTTTGGAAAACTTACAGCTAACATTAACAATAAATAAATGAATAACAACTAACTTAAAAACAATAATTCTAGTCGGTAAAAGATAAATATCGATTAAGACAAATACAGTAAATTAACAAAATTAAACAGAAGAACACTCAACAAAAAAATTTTTGCGCTAAAATATTTTTTAATTGAGAAACACTGGTATTAAACAGATCCAAGTCAACGCTATTGAAAATGTCATTAAAAGTTTTGCATGCACGTATCATAAAAGAATTTTGCATGTATTTATTCCGGGTATGCGGCACGTGAAGTAAGCGAGGCTTTCTTAAGAGGGTACCTCTTGTTGTAAATCCTAGCTTACTCAGTAGCTCCGGACAGTCAACATTACCATTTGCCAATTTGAAAAGATAAATCATATCTGCTATGCGCCTACGTTCGTGCAGAGGCAAAATATGAAATTTTTTACATAGCGAAATGTAGTTATCAGTGTAAAATTGCGTTTTAAATTGCAGAAAACGTAGAAAACGCTTTTGTACTTGCTCAATCCTATCTATATAAATGTTATAATTTGGGTTCTACACTTGAGAGGCGTACTCTAAATGGCTGCGAACAAGAGCGCAATAAAGTATCTTATATGTTTTAATATTATGAAAATCGGTGGAAAATCTCAAAAGGAATCCAAGTGCTCTATTGGCTTTTTTAATTATATTCTCAATATGTGCATCAAAGAGTAATTTAGAATCGAAAAATACACCAAGATCCTTTACTAATTGTAATTTCTCTATACTAGTGTTTTGTAATTTGTAGTGAAAGACAATGGGATTGGGTTTACGGGTAAATGTAAGGATAAAACACTTGGACATATTCAAGTCAAGTTTGTTGTGTGAACAATATCGTTCAAGTTCATTGAGATCACGCAGCAGACCAAATCAGTCAGAAGTATTTGTGATGGGGCATAAAATTTTCATGTCATCAGCGTATAGGATTATTTTGGTGTAAGTAAAACAGGAACCTATATCATTTATAAAAATCGCAAACAGCAATGGACCTAATAGCGATCCCTGCGGTATACCTGAAGGGATTTGCACAGTTGCTGATGTGTAACTATTGAGTACTACTGTCTGACAACGATTCTCAATATAAGACTTAAACCACCTAAACAGATCGCCGCTGATACCTACTTCGAGTAGTTTGCTGAGAAGTATAACGTGATCTAAGCGGTCGAACGCTTTACTGTAATCAGTGTAGACTACGTCCACTTGTAAGCGCTTAGACATGATGGTAGTTAAATAGTCAGAACAGACAATAAGGTTCGAAACAGTGGATCTATTTTTTAAAAAGCCGTGTTGATAATCACTGAGTGTTTGTTTGATGCCATGATACACAGACGAGTATACGATTTTCTCAAAGATTTTGGTGAATAAACAGAGCTGGGATATTGGCCTATAGTTTTCTACACGGTCATTTGGGCCTTTTTTTATGGATGGGAGTAATAAATGCAGATTTCCAAGTAAGCGGTATTATTCCTTCCTTAAGCGAACGTCTGTATATTATTGTTAACGGTATAGTCAAGCTTTTAGCACACTTACTTATAATAATGGGCGGTATACCATCTGGACCTGCAGATTTATTCAGGTCAATAGAATTTAAGAGCTTAAAGACTTCAGTTTCGCTAACTTGTATCGAGTTTATACCCGACACAGTCTGTGATCGCCAATTATCGGGTTCGTATCGGGTGTCATAGTTACTGCGAATTTGGTGAAAATTACCATTAAAAAAATGTAGTGGATATTCTTGACCGCCGTGTAGTGGCGGTTAAGAATATCCACTAGCCCATATCCTCCCGTGGGTGTCGTAAAAGGCGACAAAGGGAAACAGGCAGGAGATGGGCAGCAGCATCTTCTTGATAACAACAAACTAACAATAAAAAAAACTGCGGTTGCCAACCCGCTCGCCAAGAGTGGCAACTATGGCAAATACCCCTCTATGAATGACAGTAACAAAGAAACGGCCCCCAGTCCCCGGCGGCCCCGCTATTCCTGGCTACGGTGGCGACCATGGTAACGGCGGGGCAGGGGGTGCTAAGAATCTCCGGTGGAGGTTCGGTTGCCACCTTAGACGACTCGACCTGGCAACGTACAACGCACGCACCCTGAGGACTGACGAGAAGATTGTGGAGCTGGAAGAAGAGATAGACAAGTTGCGCTGGCATATTATAGGATTATCCGAAGTCCGAAAAGAGGGGGAGGACACGGTAATCCTCGAATCCGGCAACTTGCTCTATCACCGGGAGGGCGACCATCTTTCCCAAGGAGGTGTCGGATTTATCGTCCACAAGTCTCTCGTTAACAACGTTGTAAAGATCGGCAGTGTGTCGACGAGGGTTGCGTACCTTATACTCAGAATCACCAGACGGTATTCGCTGAAGGTCATACAGGTTTACGCACCAACCTCGGCACACCCCGATGAGGAGGTGGAGGAAATGTATGAGGATATCTCTAGAGCCATGCATTCCTCCAAAACCCAATATACGGTGTTAATGGGAGACTTCAATGGAAAACTAGGCACAAGAGAGAACGGTGAGCTGAAAGTAGGGAAATTTGGAATAGGGCAACGGAACCCAAGAGGCCAGCAGCTGGCAGACTTCATGGAGAAAGAGGGACTCTTTATGATGAACTCTTTCTTCCAGAAGCGGCCCCACAGGAAGTGGACCTGGTCGAGCCCCGACGGTTCGACAAAAAATGAGATTGACTTCATTATGACGACCAGACGACAACTGTTCAGTGATGTCTCCGTGATTGCGAGGGTGAAAACTGGTAGCGACCACCGAATGGTTAGAGGCACACTGAACCTAAACGTTAAGTTGGAGAGGTCTCGTCTAATGAAGTCAACGCTCCGTCCCCCTCGTGCTTTGTTCTAAAGTCCCGAAACCTTTCAGCTCGAGTTACAAAACCGTTTTCAGTGCCTAGAAGACTGCAATGAAGTGGACGATATGAATGACAAGCTCGTGGAAACTGTCCATGCGGTCGGAGCTAAGTTCTGCAAGACCCGCCGCAGAAGAACACATAAACTCTCCGATCACACTCTTAATCTCATGGCTGTTAGACGGGAGATGAAGCTGCATTCATCAACAGACTTGACAGCATACAGGCATCTGAACAGACAGATCTCCAAATGCATGCGGCGGGACTTACGCAACTTCAATACAGCTCGTATTGAAGAAGCGATCGAGCGGAACCAAGGCTCCAAAGTCTTTGCCAGAGATCTGTCTGCCAGAAAGAGCCAACTGTCAAAGCTGAAGACAGAATGTGGCAGCATCGTTTCCGGGACACCTGAGATTTTGAGTGAGATTGAGAGGTTCTATGGGCAGTTGTACACGTCATCGTTGGAGCCACACGCAAGTGTGAGTAACGATCCAAGATCGAGTCTCATCCGACACTATTCCGAAGATATCCCGGACGTCAGTCTGAGCGAGGTTAGAATGGCTCTCCAGCACCTTAAAAACGGTAAGGCCCCAGGCGAGGATGGAATTACAGCGGAGCTTCTGAAAGCGGGTGGAAAACCGGTACTTGAAGTCCTTCAGAAGCTCTTTAATTCCGTCCTCCATGGTGGCATTACACCGGAGGCGTGGAGCAGAAGTGCGGTGGTCTTGTTCTTCAAGAAAGGTGACAACGCTCTCTTGAAGAACTATAGACCGATTTCCCTTCTGAGCCGCGTCTACGTGCTGTTTTCGAGAGTCATTACGAATCGTCTCGCGCGCAGACTTGACGACTTCCAGCCTCCCGAACAAGCCGGTTTCCGAAAGGGCTTTAGCACCATAGACCACGTACATACCCTTCGGCAAATTGTACAGAAGACCGAAGAGTACAATTTGCCACTGTCTGGCGTATGTGGAATATGAGAAAGCCTTTGATTCCGTCGAAATTTGGGCGGTGCTGCAGTCCCTTCAGCGGTGCCAAGTTGACTGTCGGTATATCGAAGTGTTGAAGTGCTTGTACAGTAGGGCTACGATGGCTATCCGAGTACAGAACCAGAGTACGAAACCTATCCAATTGCAGAGAGGTGTAAGACAGGGTGACGTCATATCCCCGAAACTCTTCACCGCTGCATTGGAAGACGTTTTCAAGCTTCTGGACTGGAAAGGATACGGTATCAACATCAATGGCAAGTACATCACTCACCTTCGATTTGCCGACGATATAGTCCTTATGGCAGAATCGCTGGAGGACCTAAGCACTATGCTCAATGACCTCAATAGTGTTTCCCAACGGATAGGTCTTAAGATGAACATGGACAAAACAAAGATCATGTTTAATGTCCATGTCACACCTATGCCGGTAGTTGTTGGGAACACTAAGCTCGAAGTTGTTGACGAGTATGTTTACCTGGGACAAATAGTCCGACTAGGTAAGTCCAACTTCGACCGAGAGGTCAATCGACGGATTCAACTCGGCTGGGCAGCGTTAGGGAAACTACGACACATCTTCTCGTCAGACATACCTCAAAACCTTAAAACCAAATTGTACAACCAGTGCGTGTTGCCAGTGATGACTTACGGAACTGAGACGTGGTCCTTCACTGCTGGCCGTATGAGAAAGCTCAAGGTCGCTCAGCGAGCTATGGAGAGGGCTATGCTCGGAGTTTCTCTGCGTGATAAACTTAGGAATGAGGATATCCGCAGTAGAACCAGAGTAACCGACATAGCCCAACGGATTAGTAAGCTGAAGTGGCAGTGGGCCGGCCATATAGCTCGAAGAACCGACAACCGATGGGGAAGAAAGGTTCTCGAGTGGCGGCCTCGTACCGGTAGGCGAAGTGTAGGGCGTCCCCCCACGAGATGGAGTGACGACCTGGTAAGACATGCAGGAAGTCGATGGATGCAGGTGGCTCAGGACCGTGCTTTGTGGCATTTTTTGGGGGAGGCCTATGTTCAGCAGTGGACTTGTGAAGGGCTGTAATGATGATGATGATGACCATTAAAAAAATCGCTAAACATATTACAAATAATATCCCCTTGGTCTGATGATATGTGTCCATATTTCATTGTAGATGGACAAGCGTTTGACGCTTTTTTATATTTCACGAAGGATCGGAAGGTCCTTGTCGATTTATTTATGCTGAGTTCCACCTTTTCTATATAATTGTTGAACATTTCGGATTCTAATTGTTTGGCGCGATTACGTAATATTAAGAAAGACTCATAGTCTGACAAATTGCCATATTTTTTATATTTGGTCTGATATTTAAACTTTTCCTTTAATATTTTTATAAGAGGGGTTTTATACCAGGGGGGATATTTAGAAGATGATTTTACTACTTTTGTTGGTATGTAAGTGCCGCACAAGTTGTTTAATCGAGTATACAATAGTGACAATGCATCGTCCACTGTGCCCTTAAATAGATCGTGAGACCATGTAAAATTATCAAGCTCTCGTGATATAGAGGAGGAATCAGCTAAATGGTAGATAAACTTAGTCCTTGGCTGGACTGGTAAAGTGTGGTACTCGACAAAATCGGCTAAGACATTGAGAGCCACATGATGAGGGTCTTCAGGCACTAAAGGGTCGGTACATTTTGTTGCGGATAAGTGATTATTACAAAAAATTAAGTCGAGGATTCTGTTGTTAACATTGGTATGAGAGTTATATTGCTGCAGATTACACGTACTTAAGGTATCAAAAAAATCGTACTGAACGGATCCCTCAATATTTTCTGGATAAAGAGAGTATCCATCATCTTCAAGAGTCCAAGATATATTTGGCAGATTAAAATCTCCCAAAATGACGAAAGCATCAGTTAGATTGGTTGTTACTATGTCGTATAATTTTGTATAAAAACAAGCTAACTGTGCAGATAACTAGTTACCCAGATTTTGTCTGCATAAGTAAATCGTACAAATATGTAATTTATATGTCATTTTCGATTTGGAACGCCGAAGAGTTAACGATACCCATATGTCTTCGGCAGAAGAACGCCAGTCGACCCGGTCCTCCACTGCAAGCTCACGCCTAACAGCAATAAGCACACCACCTCCCAACGTTTGATTTGTAACACTATAGTTTCTATCGCGTCTCCAAACAACATAACGGTCATCAAAGAGCTCGTTATTACAAAAGTCATCGTTAAGCCACGTCTCCGTCAAGCATATAACATCATAATTGTTAATACATACATTACTCAGAAAAGTTGATGCCTTTGTTCGCAGACCACGTACAGTTTGATAGTAAATTTCAACAGCCATCATTAAAATCATACAAAAACACGGAAATAGCGACGAAAATAACATACCATAACATAAAATGAAGTGTGAATACGCACCCAAAGTGTGGTGGTGAATAAATAATATATATGAATGTGTTTAAATACAGCAAGTAACATCGCCAATTTGTTTAAAATGTAGCAATCGTTAAAAAATTAAGATGCGTAATGGATAATATAAATATTTACGAAGAAATAATATTGATTATTTATACAACAGTAAAATACCGCAAGAAGTAATATAATATTTTTCAAGCTAAACGCTATCTTAACTAATATCACTAATGGTGTAAGGTATAAATAAAAAATGCACCCAGCAGCTATTAAGCCAAGCGACAACAGAACAACAACGTGTACCGTCAGTGATAAAACAAATAAATATAATAAACTTAACGTACCAGTGTTTCTCAAACTTGTTTCACTAATTACAAATAATACAGAAATAGACAAATTTATATTCAGAGATTCTTCTTTAAATCTGCCTCCGTTTTTATTGCATGTGTAGGAGAGGTCGCATTCTTTTTCATTAGAATTGTACAGTTTTTTACCCATGTATAAGAAAATTTTTTCTCCATAGCAAGAGCTTTTGCCTTATTAAGTAGCTGTTTATTCTCAAACGTAAGGTGGTCATTGATGAAAATCTTACCATCACTGCTGAATCCTAAATCCGCAGCAGTTAAAGATTTACATTTTTTAGCAGCAGCTATAAAATTATCTCTCAGGTAACGGGTGTGAAGTGACACAATGATGTTTTTACTGTTTTTATTATTACGCTGAGGTACTCTTGCGACGTAGTTGATTTGCTCCTTGGGAACTTCGTAACCTATTTTACTACCAATAATGGAGATGATAGTAAACAGATTTTCAGACGAGGTTACAGGAACGCCTTTGATCTCAATGTTGTTCAGGCGCGATCTTTGCTGATTTTCGCGTACAGCAGCCTCAAGCTTCTCCAATCAATTTTCAACACGTACAACGTCATCTTTAGTTTTTTGTAAAGACTGAATTTCTCGATCGATCTCGGTCAGTTTTTTAGTGAATCCCTCAACCGAAGTATGCACATGGTTCAACGAATTTTTAACGTTCATCATTTCACTCTTCATAACCTTAAGATCTGAAAGGTCGGCCTGGATAGTCTGGACACTTGCAATTAACTGTGGTAATGACGATATTTGTTTAGTAATCTTACTAAGCTCCAGTCGAATATTCTCCAGATCACCGTGAGATGGTACTCTTCCTTGTACTGTTTTCTCGGAAGGAAGATTGGGACTCGCGGTTCCTGTTTTACAGGTACTGCATTTCCAAGTAGTCGTTCTATACCCAAGTTTTCGATATCCTGCCTCTGTTATTCCTGCACATGGGAAATCGAAACGGTTGAGGCACATCGTACACTGCACACCATCCCTGACTTCACTATTACAGAGGTGACACGTAAACATGTTGGATAAGATAAAGTTTGAGAAACTCTGACTACAGAAACAATAACGATCGACTGGCAACAGCGCAATGCATACGTTTATTGCGTTTACCGTCTACCGACTGACTGATAATAAAATGGGATATATAAAATTCATGATATATATATATAATATATATATATATATATATATATATATATATCATGAAATGATATATATATATATATATTATAATGGATATATATATATATATATATATATATATATATATATATATATCATAATAAACAGTCAGTCGGTAGACGGTAAACGCAATAAACGTATGCATTGCGCTGTTGCCAGTCGATCGTTATTGTTTCTGTAGTCAGAGTTTCTCAAACTTTATCTTATCCAACATGTTTACGTGTCACCTCTGTAATAGTGAAGTCAGGGATGGTGTGCAGTGTACGATGTGCCTCAACCGTTTCGATATATATATATATATATATATATCATGAATTTTATATATCCCATTATATAAAATTCATGATTAGTATTACTCATCTTTGGCATCCTGCTGAACAGCTTTGGGTTTCCTAACACTGGCTGCATTTAACAACTAATTCACAAGTATGTCATTGGTGACAGCAGGCGTACTTTTTTAGGCTTTTACTTTTTGATATTAATGATGTTCATGTGTGTGTCACAATTCTCTGAGCACTGCCTACCCGAGAAGTTCATTTGACAAGACCTAAGTAAACGAGGTATAAGTATGGCATAACAAAAACTTCAAAAGTAATTACTAATTACCTTCTTGTAATTAGCCTGTCGTGTCGCAGCAGCGTACGAAAATCTACTAACCCATATCATCACATGGGCATGTAAGGTCCAAGGGCGCGCTGAGTCTGCCTTTACAAACACCACTTAAAAGTATAAAATTTGTTATAATACTCTTCTATATAAATAAAATGATTAAAGGTTTGCAGTAGTGCGCGCATCACGGAAAAACTACTGGATACATTTCAATTAGATTTTCTAAATTTTATTACTTAGACACGTGGCCCTTATCTAGAAAAAAAGTATTGCGATATCTTCATTTACTATAAAGTTATTAAAGTTTTTAGAAACTACGATTTTTATACGGGGTTTTTCAACTGTACTTCGCCTGCTCTCGCGTTACTAACCCAGATAATTTATATATTTTAGCTTAAGGTTTTAGCTATATAGAAACGGAGCAACGAATAACATTGTTTACAAAGAAATTTTGTAAGCAAAGTATTTTTTTTTTTGCAATCTTTTCGATGTTTTTTCCTTCGCACATATGAAAACTTAAGTTAATATACACTTTTTTAATATAACACTAAGCTTTAGTTTGATATTCATGGCCGACATCCAGCGCGCCGTCTCGCATTAAATTCCATGTATTAGTATTCGTTTTGTTGGTTGTCCTTTTAAATAAATTTATAAATATCAATCAAGGCGGACGAAGTTGTGGGTATCAGCTAGTAATAAATAATAATAATTAATAATAGAATAAGTACGTTGACGGATTAGGTGTACGCGTACCCTTACTAGACGTTGTACCGAACTCATGGAAAACAGCTTTACACACCTAATTACTAAAATAGGTAACAGTTAACATCCATCCAACTCTACAGGCCTTGAGGATCACCAGCTTATTAGTGCCCGCCAATACGGTTTCTAAGCTGGTGATCTTCTAATTTACCTGACTCATAGTCGGGCGGAGATAGTAGGGTATAAGGGCCGTGGCCGTTACTTTGGACATAGCGAAGACTTTCGATCGGGTTTGGCACAAAACGCTTTTTTCGAGGCTTCCTATGAGCTTTCCGATAAATTGTACAATTGGATCACCAGTTTTCTTGAAGATCAGAGCATTAAGATCTTAGTAGACAGCATACTAATGGTAGTGTTCTACAAGCCTGAGTGATATCACCTACACTGTTTCTTCTGCAAATCAATGATCTGTTGCAAACTAGTAACATTTATTGCTATGCGGACGACAGCACTGGCGATGCTTTTTACACCGACTCTACCAATATTTTCCGGGAAAATGTCGAATAACGGAAAAAACCGTGTGCCTGCAGTCTAATCTTTATTAAACAAAGTCTCGGATTGGGGACAACTAAATCTAGTCCACTTTAACCCTCAGAAGTATCTCCTCAATTTCAGGGCACTCACTCCCCTTGCTGCTTCGACTAGCCACGGAATCCTTGGCGTCGACATATCGAATTACGTGCAGTTTCGTGGTCACTTATATAGGAAGGCTAAATTGGCAGCTAAATCGCTTGCCACCGGCGACCGATACGACTTAGGGACCTTCCAAGAAGACCGAGAAACGAGCTTACTCCTTTTTAAAAGGCCGGCAAAGCACCTTCAATTCCCCTGGTGTTGTAGTTGTCATGGGCAACGGTCGACAGTTACCATAAGATAAGCCCCATGCACGTTATAAAAAAATAATTAAATTATAATTGAATATTAAAAAAACGATACCTATACACTTACTAATAGGTATTATAATTGCGAAAGAACTAATGTCCAAATACTCAAACCTTTAAATCTCATGGTATCACCGTCACTTTGAATTATCAAAGTGATAGAGATAGCACGAGACTTAACGACATCTTAAAATTGAGTAGCGGTTGAGTATTTGGCCATTAGTCTATCTGACTCTCTCTAACATTTTTACACTTGCTGAACAGATTTCAACAAGGCGACGAGATAGGTCTGCTTCCTGAGGAAAGACCTTTTACCACGGGATAGAAAGTAAAAAGCTGGTAAAATATAAGTCTAGTAAGTATATTCGTGAGTTGGGCAGGCATAGACAGGACAGGCCGGAGGGTGAGGAGGGGTACATATTCATCGTTAGCCTAGGGCTGTCAGAACTCTAAATCAGGTGCTGCCCATGGGTATCGTAAGAGGCGACAGAGAGAAAGAAAACAGGAGAAAGGGCGGCATCATCTTCCTGGTAACAGAGAATTAAAAAATGCGCTACAAGGAAATCAATGGGGGCGGTCTATATTTAGTAGTGGACTTTAATATGCTGTATATTTATTTATGCTTTTATATGCACATTGCAGATAAGCGAATCACACATAAAATAATATTTAAAGGGATTTATATAATTCCAAGCCTCCTTGTCATTAAATAATCATTCAAAATATAGAAGCCTTACAGTACATACACTTTTTTAAATTTTGTTTCCAAGAAGCTTAACGCTTCATCGAGAATATTGTCATACTCGTATATATATCAGCGCAATAAAAAATTATTTGCTTTTTGTAGCCTTCTTCTTAGATTGTTTGTCTTGTTACCATTTCTCAATTAACGATGGTCTCTACCATTGTTCCTTGTTAAACAAGATTCACGTTTTCGTACATAAATTATGTTTTCATATATAAACTGGCAAGTTTTTATACGTGGTAGAGCCATGCTGCAGCTATATTATAGTAGTATAGTTGTAGCACGAATGGGTCGGCTCGACCGGGGAAGGACCACGCTCTCACAGAATACCATCGTAAAATAGCAGCTTGACACTGCTGTGTTTCGTATGGTGAGTGTAGAGAACCGGAGACCCTTTTTACTGGAAAAGAGGCATTCCATCTTAGTCCTAACGGGTGACAACGTATCTGCACTTTGATTCGCAAACGAAGATAAATGTAGATGTCTATGGGCCACAGCAACCACTTACAATCAGGTGGACTGTGTGCTCGTTTGTCACCCTATCCCATAAAAAAAAGTGATAGTCAATTTCTTTATTAATTTCTTAAAATAACTCTTATGAGTCATTCTGTTATGCAAATTATAATAGCGCACACTGCTCTTTTGCAAAATAAAAATTGTATTAACATTAGTAAGTACATAGAGCAACACGAGCCACCAGCGGATCGGAGGTGAGTAGCCATATGCATGTTCAGAAGTTCACTAGACTAAATCTAATTTCGCGGCTGAATCGTCGTCCTACAGAAATGCCAAATTGTTCAGTTTTTTTGCAACAAAAAGAGATCTTCCACCTCAAATTTACAAAAAGATGGCGTTACCAGAAACAAAACCAGAAACTTTTTTATTCAATATAGATTATAGTAATACTTATTGAAATTCACTCTTTTGTTTCATTTACCACTGGTTCGGAAAAAAACCTCTGTCCTGGGAAGAACCAGCAAGAAACCCAGCGGGACTTCAGCTTCCAATCATATAATTAACAACACAAAACAAATTAGAAATACCTTGGTAGCAATCACCTCATTCCCAGTGGTTATCATCCGTAATATTATAAGTAATTTTTAATAATATTTTCTTCTTTTTAAACTTAAAACGCTCGTCCTCATACAATATGCAGATCGGTCGAGCGACTGATCCGAGTCTGTATCCGAGTTGTCGCTGTCACCGAGCGATACTATTATAATTTATGTGTTTGTGTGAAATTATTACTTTATTGTTTTAATTGTTATGTGAACGTTTCGTAGTGCCAGACGATTGTTTTTGTGTGTGCAGATTTCCCTCCGCAAGAAAATGACAGATGATTCTGTATCGGGGGAAAATGATATGACTACTCTGGTCTATATATATATATATATATATATATATATATATATATATATATATATATATATATATTGGTCTATAGTATATTAATGTTATCAACATCACTTGCATGCCCCCTCAATATAATTCCATAAAACACTGTGCTGTAGAAATAACTAAAGTAAACCAACCTAGCAATAGCAATATCTACATCTGTAAGTTGGCGAATCTTTTTAACAGCAAAAGCACCTCAGCTACGTTCGCATAAATCAGCCACGGTATTTATATGTGGACCCCATAGTAATTTATTAAGTATCTAACGTGATCCTTAAAAACGTTTCCTCCAAAAAAAAATCCAGGTTTCCTTTTTACAAAGTCACAACATTTGGGATCTGTTTAATATTTGGCAACACAAAATTAACAAAGTTCATTTTATAATTAATAGAATCAGGCGTTACTTTGCGGAAATCCATTATATAAAAGCTTTTACAAAAATTTACTTCGGAAATATCCGCGTTATAAAATAAAATGATGTGTCTTACCTAGTATGAAGAAGCAACTCCCGCCCTCCCTCAATTGCGTGCACTAACCCCGTCACCACTAATCCCAGCACCGCTACTCCCAACACCACTACACTAGGCAAGACACACCACTGACGATAATACGACACGTGTTTCGCCTCTACACGAGGCATCCTCAGGTGATATAGACTCTACGGTGGCTAACCGCTAAGTGAGCGGCGAGCTTTTTTTTTTTTTTTTTTTTTTGCGCCCGAAGCAATTGGAAAAGGGCTACCACTGAGGGAGGCGGAAAATGCATTATGCATACCACGACAGACGGTCTGTCCTGGTTATGTGGGACTCACTGCCTACCGGGGGACCTAAGTGATACCCACTAAAAACCGCCTTTGGGGACTGGCAACTAGCTCTATTAAAGCTGCATATGCCGTATCTCATGAAAAAACATGCAGAAAACACACAAGGCAGGAAACCCAATGACAATCCTACTACGAATAACACACAAATGTCCCAGACAATATTACCCTTCGTATCAAGACACTCCGAAAGCAGTAACAAGAATGACACGTTTCAGATTCCAAAAAATACTCCCAGAACTGAAGTAGAGAAACTATAGCAAAAAACACAGCCCCCTCCAACTCCCACATCTCCCCCACCACGGCTGGTCACCGCGGGGGCAGTAGACCATAACCCTCCAAGCAAAAACAATTCAAAAAACAATAAGTACTACATAGCTACACTTAATGTCAGATCCCTTCTTAGCAATGAGAGACTAGTACAGCTTGAGCACGCTTTGTCAGAAATAAAATGGTCCATCATTGGGATCTCTGAAGTAAGAAGACAAGGATGGAGCATAGAAGACAAAGGAAATTATGTGTTATATAACTATGGGGAAACAAAAGGAGAACGAGGAGTAGGCTTCCTGGTCAAAAAGTCAAACGATATCCAAGTGCAAGACTTCATTCCTATATCGGAAAGAGTTGCCCTGATTCATGTTAAACTAAATGAACAACTATTCACAATCATAGAAGCCTACGCTCCCACTGAAAGAGCTGAAATGCACGATATAGAATCATTTTACGATTGTCTCCAGAAAGCTGCTGAAAAAAGCACAAATAACATAATACTAATGGGGGATATGAACGCAAAAGTTGGTCAAATCACAGAAGAAGACAGCCTGGCATTGGGAAAATACGGCTACGGAGACAGAAACGAGAGAGGAGAACTATTCATTGACTTCTGCCAACAACACCAACTAAAAATATTGAATACAATGTTCAAGAAACCTCAATGTAGGAGATGGACTTGGAAATCTCCAGATGGAATCACACGAAATGAAATTGATTTCATTACGACTAACGTTCCAAAAATAATAGAGGATGTAAAAACTCTGAGCAGATTTAAATTTCCTAGTGACCACCGTATAGTGAGAGCAGAGCTAAATCTGAATAGTAGAAAGAAGTCGCGGAAGCACTACAAGCAAAAACCTCAAGCCAACTTTGACCCTAAGATCTTTAACAATATTCTGACACAAGAATTAACACATTGCAGTGAAAACCCCCACTCTTCTTCTTCCTTAAGCCTACAAGAGTACTACAACAGAGTCGAAAACTGCATCCTCAACAGTGTTGCAGAAGCAAAAATACCAAAGATAAACGAGAAGAAAAACATAATAACAGAGGAAATAAAAGAACTCATCAACCAAAGACACAATTTAGCTAACAAACAGGGGAAAACAAAACAAGAAAAATACAAATTGAGTAAGCTATACAGAGAGATTAACGATAAAATTAAAGCGAACGAACAAAATCACAGGCTACAAACTTTGGAAAAATATATCAATGAGTCAGGAGCTATCAAAAAAGCCTACAAGTGCTTAAAGAGATCAAAAAGCCTCATGTGTCACTTAAAATCGAAGACTGGTGCTTTAGCAACCAGCAGAAAGGAGATAACATACATAGCTACTAGTTATTACGAAAACCTCTATGACACTCAACACCATACATTAAATATAACACCACCAAACTTGTCTAATGAAGACCCAGCGCCATTATTCATGGAAAACGAAGTAGAGCACTCTATCAAGAAACTTAAACCAGGCAAAAGCCCAGGATCAGACGGAATTAATAACGAAATGATTATAGCTGGGAAAGATGCCCTCACTAAGCCACTAACGGAAATATTCAACCGGGTCATGAGAGAGAAAACAATCCCTACACAGTGGGCATCCTCAGATATTATTCTATTATATAAAAAAGGAGATCCCAAACAAATATCAAACTACAGACCGATCAGCCTAATGTCATGCTTGTACAAGGTATTTGCAAGTACACTATTACGCAGAATAACTCCCAAGATTGATGAAAACCAACCGATAGAACAAGCCGGCTTTAGGAAAGATTACTCCACAGTAGACCATATACACACCCTGAAAATGATAATAGAAAAATATAATGAATTTTCAATGCCATTATATATTGGTTTTATAGACTACTCTAAGGCCTTTGATTCCATAAGTCACGATTCAATATGGCGCGCTTTAAAGGAACAGGGAGTAAACAACGATTACATAGAAATATTAAAAGTGATTTATAAAAATAGCAAAGCGAGAGTTAAAATTGACTCACCTGGACAATTCTTCAGTATTAGAAGGGGGGTCAGGCAGGGCGACCCACTGTCCCCAAAAATATTTATATCCGTCCTCGAACACATATTTAGAAATCTTGAGTGGAACAAAAGGGGACTCAAACTACATGGTAAGTATCTGACGCACCTGAGATTTGCGGACGATCTGGTGCTGCTGACTGAAGATCACAAAGAACTACAATACATGTTGGAAACTCTCAATGAGTACAGTAACTCAGTTGGCTTAGAAATCAACATCGAAAAAACTAAGGTTATGACAAATGTAACAAAACTACCAGTCACACTGCAATCAAGAAACGTTGAATATGTAGATGAGTACACTTATCTTGGACATCAAATCTCATTTAGCAATGGAATGGACAAAGAGATCAATAGAAGAATAACGAACACATGGAAAAAATACTGGAGTATGAGAGATATATTTAAGGGTACCCTCCCCAATAACCTGAAAACAAAAGCTATGGAAGTATGTCTAACTCCATGTTTGACATACGCCTGTCAAACATGGACACTTACAAAGAAACAACTCAACAGAATAGAAACCACACAGAGAGCAATTGAGAGAAGCTATCTAGGGATCAAACTAAATGATCGTATAAAAAACTCAGAGATAAGACTTCGCACTCAAGCAAAGAATATAAAAAAGATTCTGCTTAAATCTAAATGGAAATGGGCAGGACATCTTCAAAGACTTAAGGACGATAGATGGACAAAAATAACAACTAACTGGTACCCACTGGGAAGGAAGAGAAAAAAAGGACGACCATTCAAAAGATGGGACGATCCCATAGTTAAAGTAGCAGGGAGAGTGTGGACAAGGTTGGCTAGAGACCGAGCCAATTGGAAAGTCTTGGAGGAGGCTTTTACCGCTTAGCGGTCCTTACATAGAATAGAATAATAGTCTTAATAATTGTAGCATATTACTCAGCACTAAGGCAACAGTAGTGGTGGTATAGATGTTTCATATGTGGTATGATAAAATTGTATAACTATTGTTAGACAAATGTTACAAATGTTGACAAATGTAGAACAGATTTAGACATAGAAAGTATGATTTTGCAAACAGATGCGTACAATTGGAAGCAAAAAGATGTAAGAATTAATAAATTGTTAAATGATTATTAAATCAACTTGTGTTTATTGAACTGTCATTAACGTTCCATCATACATTTGCCATAACTACTAAAACTGTACAACATCACCTATACTGTTTGCTAAAACTAAACATATAAGTATTAATTTTGTGCATGTTAGTCTTAAGCACCTAAATTAGAAATGTACTGCTGATTGTGTATTACTTAAACAAAATGTAAAAGCGAAATGTAAAGTAAGGAAACAATAAAAGCTATTTTATTTTATTTTTATTATGCCGTATCTAAAGCGACCCTCTTTTGGGAAAAGAGGGCGCAGTCGGCTAAGTGCCGTTTAGGGACTGCCTACGAAGGCATATTATTAATTTTAACTAATTTTTAATTTAATTAGGATTGGCCTGAGCCGCCAGGAGGCAGTTCAGGTCGTTTGACAACTTATTTGGCGGGTCCGAGAGAGTGTTTCTCGGCCTGCGGACGCTATAGCGAGAAGGGAGTGGGGCGGTATAAGTAACTGCCTCACGAATAAGTGTGTTAGTATGCGACTCTGATACTTTAAAGAAGTTTTCAGAGAATTTTTTAAGACATTGCTGGATTGTTGGGATTTCTAAATCCCGGTGAAGGTCGGCATTACGGACGTACCAAGGTGCGTTCGTAGCTCGACGACAGAAGAGGTTTTGAACTACTTGGAGTTCGTTAATAATTTTATCGTTAGCGTGTGCAAAAATAGGAGCCGAGTAAGTCATAACCGGTCGTATACAAACCTTATAGAGGGTTCGCTTATTTCGTAATGACATTTTGCTATGTCTGCCTAACATACTGTTAAGCCGACCTAAATAGAAACGTGCTAAACGCGTTACTCTTTTGACATGAGACTCAAAAGTAAGCCTATAGTCAAGGGTGACGCCTAAATATTTTGCTGACATGTGCCATGGGACAGGGGTCCCTAGCATTCGTATAGGTGGAGTATTTTTCTTGTTTTTATTACGGCGTCTTTTAATATCGAATTGAACTGCGGAGCTCTTCTCCGGGTTCACATCGATACGCCATTTTTGGAACCAGTCTCCTAGGTCATCGACTGACTTTTGGATCTTGTTCCTTGCTGAAGATATTCTAGGACTTTTGAAGTATAGTGCAGTGTCATCTGCGAAGAGTGAGAGCTGTACACCATTCGACGGGATAGGAATGTCGTTGGTGTACAAGATGTACAGGAGGGGAGCTAGTACTGATCCTTGAGGAACACCAGCTTTAATGGGGCGCTGAGAGGATAACGTGCCTTCGTGTCTAAAACGAAAGGTACGATGTTGTAAATAAGAGGCTACGAGACGTACTAGACGATCGGAGAGTCCTATCCTATATAATTTGAAAATAAGGCCTTCATGCCAGACTCGGTCGAAGGCTTTGGCAATGTCGAAAAAGACCGCGATTGTCTTTAGTCGACGTGGATAAAAACCGCTGAGGATATATTCCACAATGCGGTGTACCTGTTGTGGACACGAGTGTTTTGCGCGGAAACCAAATTGGTGTGGGATGACAATGGGGTCACCGTCTGTGGGAAACAGATGGCGCCTCATTCGATTTTGAATGACTCTTTCAAAGAGTTTGCCCATGGCCTTTAGGAGGCTAATGGGACGATGACTGGAGGGGAGGTTAAGAGGCTTGCCTGGCTTGGGAATACCAATGACAATTGCCTCTTTCCAAGAAGTGGGAAAGTAACTAAGATTAAAACAGGCGTTAAAGATAATAGCTAAGAGGGTTAACACCTGCTCTGGAAAGTATTTAAGGGCTTGGTTGGATATGCCATCCGCGCCCGGAGATTTTTTGGGCTTAAGTCCTTTGATGAGGGACGAGATCTCATCATTGGACACAGTGATAGGGTCAGAGGTTGTGGGGGGTGAGTTCCGGCGGCGGACCTCATCCTCCACTTCCTGAATATGTGCTGAATAGGATTTATCGGGATTGCAAAGAGCATTTAGCCGCGTACAGGAATTGCAATCCCGATAAATCCCATTTTGCCAAACATCTTTTGGACACTGGACACAACCTAGCCAACGACCACTCCTTTAAAGTCTTACATACGTGTAATAAAGGGCTGCGGCTGTGTGTGCTGGAACAGTTAGAAATATTAAAAAGTAATAATAATACCGTTGCATTGCTGAATGAACAAACAAGTGTTACTAACTCACCTCTCTTAAATATCTTCAAGCCTGCTCTCTAATAATGTGGGCGTTGCGCGGCGGTTTGTTTTTAATTTTACAAACGGCTGTGTAAGTCCACCGGTGATTGGTCGCATGTTTTATCGCATGACGCAGTCGCTCGCTTCTTAGGTAGAGAGCGGTTGCGTCATCCGTTTGTATAAAAGGCAGTTGTTTTGGCTCGCCGCTCACTTAGCGGTTAGCCACCGTAGAGTCTATATCACCTGAGGATGCCTCGTGTAGAGGCGAAACACGTGTCGTATTATCGTCAGTGGTGTGTCTTGCCTAGTGTAGTGGTGTTGGGAGTAGCGGTGCTGGGATTAGTGGTGACGGGGTTAGTGCACGCAATTGAGGGAGGGCGGGAGTTGCTTCTTCATACTAGGTAAGACACATCATTTTATTTTATAACGCGGATATTTGCGAAGTAAATTTTTGTAAAAGCTTTTATAAAGTTCATTTTTTTAATATTTAATGGCAGATCATTTGCGAGCAACTAATCCAAAATTTTACTGAGTGCATCATTTACTTCGCCAATGTTGGTAAGATTTTAAACGAAAAATAGCAGATCGTTTATATACAAGAAATAAAATGGCCCAAGAAGAGACCCCTGAGGTAAGCCCATTTATACAACCGAACCTTTATAACTTACATCATTTATCTGAACCTTTTGAATCCTATTACTAAGATAGGACTTCCACAAACAAAGAACTTGTTCATTTATACCGTAATATTTTATATTATAAAGTAACGTCGTGTGATTTACACAATCAAATGCAATTAGAAGCTTTTGTTGTCAAAATCATAAAAACCTGTATAATATTTATTGCTATAGGCGAGTAGGGGAGTTGAGGGGAAGAATCAAATAAAACGCGAAAATATTTGAGCAACTTTTTTAATAAAACTTTTTGACTATGATATAATAAATACAATAGAATACAATACGAGCATTCATTATGTCTCGGGCGTTTCGAACGCAACGGAGTACGGAGGGGAGGTTTTAAGTGCTTAAGGATTGCGGGCGGGAGAGGTCAGGATAGTTAGGCACGTCGCGTCTATAACGCCCGGAAGGCACAGTTCTCGCCTTAACGGACCGTTCCGCATCCGTCGCTACATATATACACATACAAGACGAACAAACTGAACGGCATTCGCTGATTCTGCAAACACATCCACTCACAAACTGCTCGCACGGTGAAAACATCGTAGTATATGTAAACTTTTAAAACAAAATCAGATCACGAAGCTCGCAAATAAACGTTCAGTTCTGTTCATCACTGTTGCAAATTGTATTTATTACGAAACATCAGCGTTACGTTACTGCAAATAAGTTGTACATCAAGACAGTTTCCGAAATGCTTCGCATGCTATAAAGAGACTGTAAGCGTCTGGCGCGTCTGGTAATGCTGTGATATCTATTTATACACTGTACACATGTATTTCATGCTGATAGCGTACAAAGCGCTCCGAACGAGTACATCAGCGACACATGAAAACAATTGGCCATGTTTACGCCAGGCCATGGATACGTAAAAATATAAAAATAGGAATGGCGTATAATTATATATCAATGTTACAGTATCAAGTCTAAGGTTTGTCCTAATCTAAGGCCACAAACATGACGACGACGCGGACGCGAGAGCTCAGCGTTTGAATTAAGACAAAAATCTGGTAAGAGTTAACAATTCTTACAAATTCAGACTATTACTACTGCACTTTCAGACTATTTTGCTAGCTGTACTTGTCTGTAAGTAAACCTGCGTGGCACTAGCCATGTCTCGCGCCCGCGACACCACGACATAAGGCAATACAAAACCATCGGTCGAGGACGGCGCAATCTGCTGAGCATCGACGTCGGAAAACCTATATATCACATTATGCTGTACAATTTAAAATCCTTGCAAGATTCCCTTAAAGCGGACCGCCGAGATCACATCGTTATCACACTCGCCGGAAACAAACTCCCGTAAAATTCGCTAACAAAATGTCTAAATATCGAAAAGTTCTTTGTAAAAGTCCGTCCGGTGATCGCGCAGAGGAGTTGCAGTCCTATGCACGATGAGCGCACGATTAAAAATTCATTACAATCATTTGGTACTAGACTTGTACATTTATCGATTACACGGGTGGCTCGTTACTATAGCGGTATTTACACAGCGGTACGAATGAAAGCCTTGGAGACACAGAAATCAACAAGTGATCTAGATTTAGACTTAAGACTATAGGGCTATAAATGTGATAACAAGATTAAAGGCAACTAATTGCACTAGATTCAATCGTGTACGTTCCACAAGGTACTATACAACTAACAGCTATAATACTAATTTCAGGGTGGCGTTTACACAGTATATTTTAAAAGACGCCCCCCAAAACGATTGGTGTAAAGTGAAAATGTCTATCAACGTATTCATAAAACTTTAAAATATGCGTAAAAGAAGGAAGCCAGCGATCTTTATAAAAAAAGAACAATCAACATATAATTTAATTATTTCGATATACGTAATATCGTAAATCTTAAGTTTTTTACAGTTATAGGTAACAAAACTCTATATGAAATATTAACCACGTCACTTTACACCTTTTAACCGCAATAAGAAATTGTGTGCCTCTCTATATAGATGGTTTATGTCACAAAGGCGGGCGAGCTTTACTCTCCTGCTTAGCAAAGGGCAGTTTAATTATTTTCTTACTTCACTTGTAACTGTGACTTGTGGCTTACCCACGCTAAAACGATCTGCATTTACAACCCGCCATTATGACATAAAAATACTATACAACAAAATTAGTTATAAAGATATATTAGTAGATAACTGTACAATAAGTTTTGTGCAATTGCACGGAACAGTAATATTGCATTTAACTGTATTTTAAAAGTAAACGTTTATTGCATAACAATATAATAATTGATTACATACAGAATACGCGAGTACAACACCAGCCTAAAATGCTTAACCTACTCAACATAATATTTACAAGGATAATACATGGAGCGGTGGACACATGTTCGCAATGCCTACAACGATACAGTGCTTCGCGCACACAAGCCAACTGAATGATTCTCACTGCGGACTGCACGCCCGAATTGCGCTCTCGATTTTAGCACCTTCCTTTCAAGGACTACTGTCAGTGTGACGCAGTTTGACAATTCTGAAACTAATTTGTACTGGACAATTAACCTTGCAAAGCGCTTACATAAGTTTGCGCGGTTAAAAAAATGGCGCGAAACTTTTTTCTACTATTGATCTCATTAGAAGAGCCAGGGCACATGTCGTCTATTTTAATTTTAAATTGCACCACCACCACCAACAAACGGCAAGTGGTGGTAAACTTTTGGTTGTATAAATAAAATGCATCAAACTGCAGTGCCATTTTACATTTTACTAATCACAGTTATCACACAACACTAAAGCTAAACTATTTGACACAAAACTTTTAGTTTATACACGAATATAGTGATTCAACACGATCTAAACTTAAATGAAAATTTAATTGCACTTAGACGAAAATAATGACATTTGTTAACGACAAAATGGCCGACATTTGTTGAACGCATAATTCATAAGAACTAATAGGACAATAAAACGACAGATATAGATTTCGAGATATGTGAAAAATCTTTATAACTTGCCTCAAGAGAAATACGATCACTAAGAGAAACACAATTTTTGATATGAACACCCCCGCAACGTGTGGTTTTTTCTTGGTGCCCGATGGTTGAACTAGCCAATTAATTGGACACCTAGTCATTTAGGTAAACTTCGATATTTCTTCCTATTTTCACATACTCTCTTTAAAACCGCATCCCTCAACAAACTGCTCTGTTAAAAAATATATCAACATAATCGTATTTGACGCGAAATGACTAAAATTTATTCACAATCCGGTTAACTCTGCAATTTAACGTTTAAAAATTTTGCTCGAATCTTTAATCCAACAATCCAACAGTCAGTTCGATTCGAGAATGTACACGCTCTTCAGATCTCCGCAGATGATATCTTTCAGACCAACATCAACAACCGCAACCGCAACCATTGCTGAAATATATTATAAGCTAGTGCGCACACTTACGTAGTACTCCTACACACGTACCTAGCCAAGCCTTAAAACCAGCATATACCTACTCTGTATGTGAGTACGACAACTGTCATATTCTAAAAAAGTATGTTGCCAGGCAACCATTATTGTAATACGTTATAGATAAAAAAAATTGATACCAAATTTGTAATTTTATAAACGACGTAAGTCGAAATTAAAAATAAAAAGATAAAAGAGGATCTGTATTCTTACAAGAATAGAACATTATATTAACAGCAAAACGAACATTACAAAGGAAGAAACACCACGAATAAAAACGATAAAAACTACTGTAAGTGTAAGCTGTAGGTGTGACCACAACGGCCATGTACTGAGAATGCACTTTGTTTTCGGTTGCAATTAATTGCACATGAACATTTTTTGACTTAAGATATTTCAACTACTTGTAATTAAATTAATAAAAAAAATATTTTAAAAAAGTAATCGTCGACTTCAAATATCTGAAAAGAATAAAATATTTTTACAGTGCCTAAAACGGTTCGACTTCTGAATGTGAAATTAATTGAGTCTTTTTAGTTGCTTTAATTTTTTTATAAGTTATTTTTTTATCCTTTTGTAGTGGGTTGATCCTTTCCAAAATTAATGTCCTAAATAGTAGCATTATAAACTTTAAACCCTACTTTGCCACCTTTGGGGGTGGAATTTGGTTTCTAAATTTATATGGGACCGCCCCTAAAGTATAACGTATTTCACAATTGACAAAGATATCGCGTAACATATATCCAAAAAGATAACCTCCTTTTTTGAAGTCAGCTAATTAATTATACATATATAAACTTTTTGAAAACAGACAACATTAACAATGCTGGGATAAAAGATTAAAGACCTATGTATCGTTTTCAGTTGAAAGCGTGAGCATCCCGTAACAAGATCCTAAACATTGGGAACATTTTGGAACGAACATAATCGCAACCAACTTAATCTAAATGTGATATTCAGCTAACATATGTACCGAGAGACGTGGCGCTAGCCAGCGATATGTCGACTGATATAATCCACTCGATATGAATTTATTTGCAGCGAAATCATACGCGTTACCGTTACCTTCGTTTTAGTGCAGTGGTTCTTAACCTTTTAGTGTTAAAGACCATTTGACCAAATTTTGGTTTACCATGGACCACTCACTTTTAGAAATAATATAAATTATGGTAAGCTTTATTTTTAAGTTTGTCCTAAAAATAAAACACCAAAACGTAAGAGTGACATCACTGTACTTCTCTTATTTTAATGTAAAGTTAATATTTTGTATCCTAAACAGTGCCGTTAGTATTCGTAAACCGACCCTTGTCTTCAAAAATGTTTTACACTCTTTTACATTTGAGAGAACTGCATGATGATTTCGCGGACCACTTTGGGTGCATTCAGGGACCACCAGTGGTCCACGTAAAATCGGTTAAGAACCACTGTTTCAGAGTACAAATAAAGAGACAAATGTTGGGTACATTTTATAATATTCATAACGTTCCTGAGGAATTTGGACCCTCAAAATATTATTTTCATAGAATCCTTCGGTTTACTTTATATAGCAGTTGAAAAAAAAACTCTAATAGTCAAGAGGAAGGATGCAATTATGTACACGTTTTCAAACATGCTAATACAAAGGATACCTTTATTTAATAACACTTAAACGCCATTATGCAAAACATTGACGATTGATTGATTGAATAGGTTTTTATCGAACTATTGCTGTCTCAATCTGCTTCATCGACCGAGCTTGGCTACCGAGAGAGACAGCTGCAGCTCGGATTGATTATACCTATGAAAATCGACAATATCATCATTTTGTATTCCCCTGTTTCCTCCTCCAAAACTGGACCGAGTTTAATTCTTTTTACAAAACTAATATGTGAGGATTGTGTAAATGTCTGTATTTTTGTTTCTTTTACAGTATATGTTCATTAAATTTGTTTGCTAGATGTCTGGTAACAGCGGTATATAGTTGTTCATTTTCAAAAAGTTACTAGTTTGCAAAATAATTAATTTATGAAAAAATTAATAAAACAGGGACGTGGCAATGGCAAACACAGGTTGTATCGTAAAAAAATTGCCCTAGTGCCATCCAGGGAGAAAACAGAAGAGTACGTTTGAATGGACTAAACGCCGCCCGGATATCCTCTTAAACTACCAAAGATACTTCACTAGACGTAAGGTACAGGCTACATGTTACTTACTACTCTAAATATAAACAATCGTAGATATACACATCAGCTATTAATTGAAATCTAAATTGAACACGAGAAAAACTTGGGAACACGGGTTTACATACAACTCTACATGTCACCAGCGCAGCACTCTACAATAATTGAAGACTAAAATGTTATTATTACGAGAATATGCTAAATCAATATATTACAATATACATAAGGTGTATATATAAAAGTATAATTTACGTAAATATTTACTTGTATTTTTTAATTTTCAGTTATCTCTAAACTACCCACTGTTGAGGTAAATAATCCTTGGTCTCTCATCGATTTTGAGTTTAGTCGCGAAGATCGAGCCTGAACGTTTCTAAAAGTTTCTTACGCCCACACTATTCATTTATTCAACGCTCGCTCGATAAGAATTTGTCTATATTTTGATAGAATTTAAGTAAGAAAGTTACCCGAGTATTGTACCTAATACAGATAAAATGAGTAATTTTAGGTAACCATAACCAGACCTTTTATTCAAAACTAGTATATGAAATCGCTACAGGAGACAATCTCAAATGGCACTCATTGAATTGTTGTTAATATTGTGTATTTAAGTTGTCATCGAATCCAGTGGGCTTTAATTAATTAATAATTTTAATAAAAATTTGATGAATGTAATTATCTCAAAACAACTTATAATTTTAAGTAAACTAATATATTTTTAAGCAAACTAATATTATCATAATAAAAGTTTTTTTTAAAAGGTAAACTGAAAAACTGTACATTGTAACCCAGACCCTGAGCAAGTCCAACTATTGTGGAGCGCACGCACTCTTAACAATAAAATCGAAGCTACATTTAATTTATTAACACTCGCGTAGCACAATTACATCACAGTTTATTTTAATATTGACGAACAAACAAATCGCATTAGAAATGAACAATGTGCCAGCAAATTGTGATTTTTGTTCTTTTCACATTGTAAAATACCTTTATTAATAGGATATAAAGGTGAAAATGCAATAATTTTGTACAGTTTCAGTGACATGCAAACCTCAAAAGAATATCACAAAATTCTCCGGTATCACACCGAACCGGGCACTTGATATATTTCGATTGACTCAATATAACATTTAAGTTAACTACGAATGTGTTTTATCTTTTAGGAAGCTCACAATATCAATAACGTATATTATAAATTGTTTAATATTGCAATACAAACAACTACCTACATTAAGAGCACAATGGGGAGGAAATAATTTATGACCAAGGTTAATCTTTTACGGTATTATGATTATCATATCATATCATAACACTGTTCATGAAGTTCACTTCTTTACAAAAACCATCTATTTCATTATTTTAATCTACATCGATGACAGATTTCAATCAACTGTCAATGCCTGTTACATTAATGACAAATAATAGAAGTCTGTCATTAATAGCAGTTGTTACAAAATATTACAAATGCGTGGGTAGTTGACACTGTCGTTGATACATTAGATTAGAAAACGTATGTAATTTTAATTTGCTACCGTTCTTATACTGTTACTGTTTTATTTTTAATAATATTTTATCACTAAAAAAATACTAATGAAATGTGCATTTCTTTTTGGTCCTGAACTCGTATAATTATACATTTACTAGTGTTAAGTAGAAATTATCCAATATAATAAATATTATTATGTCAATTTCTTCACAAGACGCTGATGCGTCACATTGCGAAGATTTTGGGAGATTTTAAGGACAGCTCAAGTCAGCGGACAGTCGATGATGGTATCAAGTTCTTAAGACGCCTAAGCTAACAAAATAACTTGAGGTTTATATTAACATCGAAGCAATTGTTTCGTCATTTTCTCTAATAGTTTACATGCATACTTAATACAAAAACCGCATCACTTTTACGTTTCACTATCCACTTGAAAGTTCTACTTAAGTATGTCAAGTTCCCGTCAAAACTCCCAAGATGTATATTTGAATACAAAGAAAGCTAGGATGTTATTTACAGGCTATTAAATTTCTACGGATTAATTTTGATAGTTCATGAAATTATATCAATTGACATGTCAACTAGCCCGTAAAATTTAAACTACCGTTACACAAATGCAATTAATTCTTTCACTTGCGCATTGCAAGTCACTTAGTGAGATAAGGTGCTGGTATAAAAGTAAAAAAATGAGACAATGAGAGTTATTATACATTTACTAAATAAGCTCAATTCAACTTACGAATAAAATTTGTTAGTTATCTCACGCCTAGTGAGGAGACCCAAAGACTGTCTGATGAGCAATAAACGGAAGGAGTTTAAAAAAAATTGTGACTTCACTTGGATCTTTGTTGGTCAGTTACTGATGACAGCTGATCCACTGAATTTAGTATTTGAATAAACATTGAGAACATTCATTAAATACTATCTGTTTTGTCAGTAGATTCTTCACATTAAGCGTATGGACTGAATATGCCGTCGTACTATTTCCAAGAATTGATTGGTCCTTTAAAAAATGTATTTTTTGTACGTACATTAGGAACAGATTTACAAATACTAGGTAATTTCGATGGTTACAGGCATTTAAGCTCCGTTATTTTAAATGTGAAACTAAACTTAACATGGAAGAATTTTCATGGATTTTATCGCGTATATTAAGTTATTTTATATTTCTTATTATATCCTTATTTCAATAGAGAAGATGGCTGCGTGCTACCATCTGCTTGGCATCCTATAATTAATAAAATAAAATCCCAACCTCAGCATACAACTGCAAGACTTCAAGATACTATAAGCTCGTTCTGTGTAGATTGGACCAAAAATTTATAATTTTAAACTGAAGGTAACCGTGGTTAACTATGAAATTGAGACGTCGAACACCTCAGTTCCCACGTGAGCATGGGTGCTGTAAAGTGCTAGAAACGTCAAAAATATAAACTAAGTTAACATACGCGATAAAATCCGTAAAAGTAAGTTTCACTTAAATTTAGTGTTCGCGTAAACATAAGAAATCATTAAAGAAGAAGTGTATACTGTTTATAGAAATAAATATATAAAAGGAATGAACCCCAATAACAATCGATAAGTGCAATGATCAAAGACAGTCAGTATTGGAGGCGGTGTAGCCATTCCACAAGAGTCCACAACTGTCACAACGGTGCTACGTAACCACAATGGATCACCTGTCGGCAGCTGATTCGGGATCTGCTGGGTTGGTGGATTGTTCGGTGGATTGTTCGGCGAGCGTTTCGGCGAGCGGCTCGTCAGCTCGCGGCATGGCGCTGACGATGTCTGCGATGACGTCAGGCGCCATGGAGCTCATGGCGGTCAACAAGTTGTTCGTGAGCTCCGCCGTCGAAGCCTCGTCGATTGGCTTCGCTTCGAACTCGTTACCCAAGTTCATGCCTTGCATGGACTGCTCCAAGCCGCTTTGGCGCTTAGAATCTGCAAGATTATACCACTTTATAATTTCTATTTATTTATTTACATACCGTTGAAATATTAAAAAAACTTTAATATACAATATTAAAAAAACTTTAATAAAAAAAAAACATGTGTGCGGTTCACACGCGGTAGAAGTGAAACCTTCACAAATATGCTTTGAATAGCGCCATCTACTCCATTCTATAGGTCAAGTCACTTTATCGAACAACAATTTATTGACTCTTAAGGTAGTACATAATATAGACTATTTAAACTCATTCAAGGCGGCTCAAAAAAAATTTTTTTTTTTCATTTTATGTGGTTTTATTACCTCTTACTGACACTAGCCGATGCTAAAGCAAAGTAAAGCGGGGTCTTTGACAATCCTCTTACTCCCCAGACAATGCAGAGGTAATAAAATCACATACAATTTAAATACAATTATTTTATTAATAAAATAAAAAAAAATATTGTTCGAATTTTTAAATATTGTATATAATAAGTTATTTTGTGATTAAGAGTGAAGTTTTATTAAAAATACTGGTGATTTCCTATTTACCAGAAATATGGCTGGAAATAGTAAGTGAATTTGTTTCTTTTCTATTCAGTATAGTATGGAATATTTTCCACATTACTGAAAGATTTCTAATTACACTTTGAGTAATGAAATTCGTTTTTGTATTAATATTATCGGTATTATTGAAATATGACTTTTTATTTTTTAACTTAAAACACTTTTAATAATAGTATTTAGTCTACTATTTTAAATGTACTAAGTATAATAAGCAGTGTTTTGAAATGTAGTTGAAGGGAAGAGAAAACATCGAGAAGGGTTTCCAGTTACATACTATTTCTAGTGCATCGTAATTTGTTTCACTTAAGTAATGACTTTTTTTAAAGGTGAGGTTCGACCATGGTCACCGAACTTATTGAGTGACAGTGTGAGACAATTTGGTTCGCGAAATAGAAAGCCATGTGATGATGAAGACGATGTTGATGCGAAAAAAGTCAAATCTAGAGAAAATAAACAGATACAGGTATCGTCACAGTCCAAAGTGAATGTCCATTCAGGATGCAAATGTATATAAATGCAACATTTTCCATTCTAATGAGTATAAATGTGACGAATCACAATTACCCGAATAAAATTTTTAAAACAGGGAACCAACTCACCACCGAAACAAAGCGTTTTCTCAACTGATCGCTTACGAATTAAAACTCATTCCATTGGAAAAAAAAATTATAAGTGTTGCTTTTCATTTCATATACACCCACGTACCTACTTATTCGTCGTTACACCATTATGCGACAATCACCGATGAACTACAGAATACTGATTACAAATAATAATCATATTAACGCAGCAAAATGTTTAACTATCAACTATGAAATCGAGATTGCTCATAGCATGTACCTATAACTGTTTTTTTAATTCATTAAAATAAAATAGCTAAAATAAATAATAAATAAATTTAATCAAAATGTTTTCAATGTTGATAGCCTCTGGAAGATACCGTTCGGCGTTTTCCACGCCTGAGGAGTTTTGTTATTTTTCTAAAAGCATTATTTAGTGACGGTGACTATAATGCTGTTGTATGTATGTAAAACATGCACACATCAAAAGTATATACCTTTAGAATAGAGATTGGCCAAGTTATTCAAAAATATAATTTACGCCGATCGGCGTCATCCACCTAAGAATGACAATTTAAATAATGCTGTTGTGCGTGTACCGCAACGAATGGGTTAATATAATATTTGTTAATTTTTTAAATGTTTTTTCAGCAGTTTATAGTTATATTAAATATCTTAAAGCGCCGCAAAAAAGGGGAATAATTTAAATGCTATAGATGTATATGTTTGTCTCTTTTTAGTGTCGCTTTGTCGTTTCATCTAGTTCTAAATCACAACGATTGTAAAGAAGTTTTCACTTCTAAAAAACTAAAACTAATAACTTAAATTGTCATAATCCTACTCCCCGTGGTGTCGTGCCAAGAACGCTTGCGGTATGGCTATACTTAGGCTTCGAGCGAGAAAAGAACCAGCCCTCTTATCAGCAGCAGCAACGATCAGTCGCGAATACAGTTACTATAGGAACTTCACCGCACGTGGACCCCAAGGACCGATAGTCTTTATAGCAAGTAATGGCACTAATATGTAGTTGTCTCTCAGAGACCGATATTTGACTTCTTATTTATACATCCTGTGTGCCAGCTGTTGTTACGAATAAAATGTTTTGTTGAATCTTCATTGACTTAAGTTTGACAGTTGGTACTTTGATTTTAAATTAAATAACAAGTCACAAATTATGATACTCAGTAGAATTCATTTAAATAGGATCGAAAAACTTTAATTTTATTTATATGTATAGATAGATATACATATAAATAAAATTGAAGTTTTCATGCTGAGTCTGTCTGTCCAGGCTAATCTTTGAGATGGTTGACGCGATTGTGATAAAACTTTACGAACACTGTAGGAGGGATCTAGGCCATACTTCATCCGAAAAACTTGAAGAATTGTTTTCGAAAAAGCGAAAACTTGATAATTTTTTTTTAATTATCTTAAATCGAAATAACGCCACATTATGATCCAGGCGAAGCCGGGACGGGTGGCCGTAAACAATAATAAAAATAAAATAAAAATTGGTAAATCCAATTGGGCATGCCTTAAGCGCATTAAAAAAATTACGTATAACATGATTATACGGAACTTTTTAAAGTAGTTTAAATACATTTCGACAGCACTATCGGCTTCAACACCCTCGAAAACCATGAAAATGACACCCATGATGAAAAACGTGGTACCTACTTCAGTCGCCATCTTGGATTTACATTTCGACAGCACTATCGGCTTCAACACCCTCGAAAACCATGAAAATGACACCCATGATGAAAAAATTGATACTACTTACTTTTAGTACGTACTACTATTATTTATTCTGTGCTTTTAAAATATTGTAATAAAAAACCTCTTATTATTATTATTATAATCAAGTATTTAAGAAATTTGGTTTTTTGAATATTGTGTATTTATACAGCGATCTTTTTGAGCCGCTGCAAACAACCGAAACAATATCCACTCCCGACGGCGATTGACGCCGAACTGAATGTGAATAAACTACTTTGTGGCTGTAGTTCCCCATTTACAGAAATTATTTACATACAAGGCTACCAAATCAACGAAAATTTCGCCATTTTGGAGCCGAAAAAAATTAATTATAGCTAAACAAAACAAAATTACACGGCCATTTACATTCAGTGGCTTCCTACATGATAGTTGAAGAGATTAAAAAATAGATTGAGTTAAACAATTGATATTTTCAAAAGTTATCGTGTTTACAAGCCTTGAGTACATGATAAATCCACACCATAAGCCACTAAAACCCCTTTTTTAATTAAAAATAGCAATTAATCGATTTAAAAAAAATATTAATAAGTTCAACAATCATTTATCTTTCTAACAATGTGCTTTTTATATCATTTATATGCATAATATGATGGCTAGATACGATTTTATTCGATAAAACGTTGGAATCTTAATTTTTAGGCGATAGTAGAACATACCTTGCGCTTTCGCTTAAGGCATGCAATATCTAAAATTATTTATATAATATATAGAAACTACTCGACATATATCTGAAAATGAAAAATTGTGTTGATGCATAAACATTACGTTACACACAAGTACCGTCCAGTTGTAACTCAAAAAAGCGTTAAATCCTCCACGGAGACAATCTGTGAGGGAGGCCATGTTCAACAGTGTTCTTTTATAGGCTCTCATAGATGGATGGATGGATGGAACCCACGTTTAACTTACGCTCTCTCAGTTATCACTACTACGTTACACCTTATTTCAGCCTTTCTTTATAGAATAAGGGTGACAAACAAGCACACATTCCACCTGATGGTAAGTGGATGTGGCCCATAGACATCTACATCCGTCCTCGATTAAAAATCAAAATCCAGATGCTTGTTACTCCTGAGGACTAAGATGGAATTCCACGTTTTCACCATAATATAGCTGCAGCATAGCTTTATCACGTAAAACGATAAATCGATAAATATAAGATAACGATAATATCGATAAATTCTCAAAAATTCTACTTACCATGATCTTCGAAGTTTTCCATACCGGACTGTGTATGGTATAGGTTTAGAAGAGTCCAATTTTCCATCTTTATCCTATATAATATTTACCTTCGGCGTCGGCGCGGTCGCCGTAGGCCCAGAAGGGTGTGAAATCCTGTTGCTGGAAGGGGCTTTGCTCAGTGGCGGGGGCGAAAGGGTCAGCGGGGTTCGCGAAAGCGTCCTCGAAATTTGCCCACTCCGTGCCGTCCGTCGCGTTGTCTTCTGCCGCGTCCCACGACGCGTTAAATCCTCCACGGAGGCAATCTGTGAGAGAGGCAATGTTCAACAGTGCTCTTTTTTATAGACTCTAATGGATGGATGGATGGAACTCACGTTTAACTTACGCTCTCTCAGTTATCCCTACTACGTTACACTTCATTTCAGCCTTTCTTTATAGAATAAGGGTGACAAATAAGCACACATTCCACCTGATGGTAAGTGGATGTGGCCCATAGACATCTACATCTGTACTCGATTAAGAATCAAAATGCAGATGCGCTGTCACCCTTGAGGACTAGGATGGAATGCCTCAGCTTCAGTAATAAGGGTCTCTGGTTCTTTACACACACCATAAGAAATATAGTAGTATAAAGCTGCTATTTTACGCTGGTATTTTGTGAAAGCGTAGTCCTACCGCGGTCGTGCCGACCCATTCGTGTTACAGAAGTTACGTAGTGGAGCCACGCTACAGTTATATAACTGTAGTGTGGCTCCACTACGTAAAAACCTGTATCGACCCATTTTCATGTACTAATGATTTTTTTTTAATTATTGTAGGTCGATGAAAACCATGAGGCTATCTTTGGTTGTTTTTTTTTTATGAATTATTTATTAGAATAAACAAACAATGACAAATTTACATTAGGTAGCAGGACATACAAGTAATATTTTCATACATTTGACACCAACACCATTTATCACAATATATAGATACCAGCTCGTCAGGCAGACGTTGTTCTGCCCTTTCCAACGACCCTTCCTATAAAAATCATTAAATACGCAATACAAAATTTTGAGGGTCATTTATCGGGATAAAAAATATCCTAGCAAAATTTCATTGAAATCAGTTCAGTAGTTTAAGAGTCCATCGCGGGCAAACAACGTGACACGTAATTTTTATATATAAAGATATATCATTTTAACGTATCGTGGATAGATAGCGTTATCGTGATCTAATCTAATGTAGTAGAAATTAATCTAACTTTGCTAATATTTTTTTGAAGATGCGATGCGTATTGTGTGAATTTACAATCCCGTACACGGCTGAAACCAGGGGCGTAGCTACCGCTGTATCAGCCGTATCAACGATACGGGGCCCCCGGGCTACAGGGGCCCCGAACGTGTGTAAGTAAAAATTCCAAGGACTTCTATGGGTCATGAAAGGCTATCACTATTGTCTATAGAAGCAAATAATTTAGTAAAACTGAAATCGTCTTCAGCTATGAATGCCGCTGAATCGTCTTCAGCTATGTTCGCCGAACAATAGGCAAGAAAAGTGTATATTTGATTTGAATTGTTTGGCTAGCTTAGTTCCTAGGAGTAATATTAATTGTAAGTAATAACTTAAAATCAATATATAATTATTTTAATTCAATGCAAGCGTCTTTGTTCCTGCTATCAAATCTTTGCTCTTCATTGGGGCCCCAAAACATATTTTGATACAGGGCCCATCTAAGGCACGCTACGCCACTGGCTGAAACGTTTGCTTTGGTTTGATTTGATTTGTCTGCAGATGTTCATGAACTGCAGAGACCACTTACTATTGGGTGAACTCGGTAGCTGTAATGTTGTAAAACAAATAATACCAAGCTCACCGGAAACCTCTTGGAAATATTCATTGATGCGAGCGAGATTTGGCTCTTCCTGAGCCCCTTCCTGTGCGTCGTTACCTGCATCTGCATCTATATCTGCTTCCGCTTCATTGTTTTCATCCCAAGTGCTGCGCAGATCGAATGGTAAAATATATATTTATATATCATAATTTGAGCTACATTCAAAACCTTTGGTTGAGTTTAATACTCACTCGTCATCGAACCGCTGATCCGCTAGCTCCAGGAAACTATTTTTGCTGTTTGGTGACTGAAAATGTAAATAAAACGTAAGTATATGTTAAAAATATCCATAATAATAATGTCTTATAATAATAAGTAATATTAATAATAATATAATTGATACGTAATATATAATGGAAATAGATTCTTTGGGTCACCATAATGATAAAGGATAATTACTATAAATAAAAAGACCCAAAAAATTCACAAATGTCATCAGAAAAAAATCACAACTGCTCCAAAAGTTTATTAAAAAACGAAATAAATTAATTATTTAAAAATATATTAATTCCTACATTCAGATATTTAACGTTATTATATATAAAAGGTTATGATTTCTTTTAATTGTAATATATATACTACTAGACGTGCTCTGCGGCCTTAATACATTGCGCACTAAGTTACTCTAACTTCCGTAACTTCTAGTCCACGGCGAGCGGGCGAGAAAAGTGGATCTTTGTTTTAAACCGCAAACGCTGTTTTCGACAATATGATACTAATTTTGATTAATGTGACTAAGAAAACCCTGTCATTATTTATGTGCGCACTTTGTCAACATGATTTGAAGTTTATTTCAGATAAGTATTAAATGAAACTAATTCATACTTCTTCTTATAAAATCCATAAAAATTAGTTTCATTTAATGTGTAGTCTTCGCGTAAATATAAGAAATCATTATCAGATAAGTATGTCACTTAATACCGTATTTGCCTAAATACAATAACTCTCGTAAATGAAAATATAACTGCTTGGTATATTGACCGTGCCAGCTATCCACCCGCGCGATCTATGACAAAGTTTTTGTTCTGAATTGCCGGCCTAGCCGTATATAAAGGGTTACTACAACAGCTTCCTGACCGGGCGTGATAGTGTGGCCGAAAATGAACAGGTCTTGAGATATACGGATTTTAAAGATTTTCCAATAATCACCCAGAGTTTCATATTAAATCTATACAAATAAATAAGATTGAAGTGTCTGTTTGTAATGTCAAAATTAAAGCTTTTTACTAAATGCATATGAAAGTATATTATACGTTACTTATAACCAAAATACAATTTTTAAAATTTTTGTCTGTCTGTCTGTTTGTAGAAGTCTAGTGGCGTCAGATCAGGACTTCGTGCAGGCCATGGAATTTGCCCTCCCAATCCACCTGTTTGGGTATTGGCTATTTAGCCACTCTCGTACAGATAACCGGAAGTGAGCTGGACAGCCGTCATGCTGATAAATCAAATTACTTTTAATTTCTTCTGGAACATCTACTAAGTCTTTGGACTATAATAAAATATTTTACTCACGTTTTCATCGCAGGAGAGCTGCACCGCAGTGATTGACTCGTTGACACCGGACGCCTCGGAGTACTGAAAAATTCAAATGAAGTCTTGAAAGTTATGTTTAATAAAATTAATATATTTTTACGACAGTTGCGTGTAGCTTAACGTTGCACGAGAATATTCCTAAAAATAAGGATCAATGCCCTCTGTCACTGTGTGGGCGTAAGAATAAACATCGCTCGAAATAATCGATGTAAGCAAAACGCAACCTTATATCTACGACGAAAATGCCTTTTCTCCCTTGGACATATTGTTAATCGGGTGCGTTTTAGCACTTTCTAATTGAAAGAGACTTAAAGAACCTTTTTATTAGGTACAAAAGCGGGCGTCGGCGAGCGGAAGAATCAATTATTTCGGGAACGCGACAATTAACTGCGCTCCGGGAAGCGACTACGAGGAATAGACCTACGACATGTGCTATTATTAACGACCTCTGAAGAAGCTTAACGATTTCGCACGTAGACTTGCTGTATGTGTGGAAGAATACATCAATAGATGAGAGGATTAGAAATATCTCATCCGAATCGGCATTTTACTCACCCCGCATGTAACCATATAATTAATCATGTTTGACTTTTCGGAAATCTATAAATTAAAGATGAAACAGAAACTTTTTTATTCAATATAGATTATAAATAAATACTTATTGAAAATCACTCTTTTGTTTAATTACCACTGGTTCAACAAAAAAAAACTTGGTTCTGGGAAGAATTTCCCAGAACCAAGTTTTTTGAAATCTGTATTTGACATCATCTTAGAAATTCATAATGCTCTAAATGAGGGAAGATGTGCTGTAGCTATTTTTATGGACATGTCCAAAGCATACGATCGCGTTTTGCATGGTCCCTTGCTAGAAAAGCTATATTCTCTAGGAATACGAGGGAAACCGCACGAGTGGCTCTCTTCTTATCTTGCGAATAGAAAACAGTACGTACAGATATCCCATTTAAATGAAAATAGAAGAATAATAAATGAAATAAACTCATACACTACCACAGTAAAAGGATCTATACCACAGGGTAGCGTCCTAGGATGCTTGCTGTTCTCTACATATATTAACGAACTCCCTTCAGTAATACCACATAGAGTCGTTTTGTTTGCAGACGACGCGACAGTTATAATTACTTGTGAACAAAAAAATCTCACTAGTTTACAGGAAAATATAGCTTACTGCCTTAGCAAAATTGTGGATGAATTGGACGTTTTGGGTTTATTGTTAAATTTTGAAAAGACAAAATTAATGCAGTTTCGCCCATATCAGAGACTAGAAGTCCCACTCGCTATATCTTACCAAGGTATAAATATTGAGGAAGTTCGCACGTTTTCGCTCCTAGGGATAACAATAGACTCAACTTTTTCATGGAAAAAGCATATAGAGAGCGTAGTAAGTAAGTTGAGCAGTTTTTGCTATGCCTTGCGCGAGCTGCGTAAAGACACAAACGAGCAGTGTGCGCTTACTGCGTACCACAGCCACGCCGCTGCCTGGATCAGATATGGCATCATATTCTGGGGCAATTCTACCGAGGTGCACGCGGTATCCGTGCTCCAAAAACGTTGCCTTAGAATAATTGCATTCGTAGCTCCAAGAGATTCATGTCGAAAGTTGTTCCCTAAATTCAACTTATTAACTGTGACGTGCATTTATATTTTTGAATTATGCCGCTTTGTTAGGAAAAGTCCTCATTATTTTCAACGAATTGGGGATAGACCCAATCGATATGGCGCACGTCACCGTGGTTATAACCTGGTCGCTCCTACCGCACATCTAACAATATTTAAAAATGGTCCCTACTACATGGCAATAAAGGTTTACAACCATTTACCAAATAATATAAAAGCCCTCCAGTGTCGTAAATTTGAAATAGTACTTAAGAAAATGCTTATTGTAAAAAGCTATTATAACTTAAATGAATATTTTAATGACAAATTATAAATTTAAATTATTTTGACAAAATTTATTATTTCTATTTACTTAAATGACATTACTAATATTTTCATCAAAGTTTTAAATCTTATTTATATGAATTAAAATAACCAATAGTTAAGATGAAATATTTATTGACATTTCATTTTAAATAAATGTGTGTATTATTTATTTAGTTTGATATTTGATAAATTAATTAATAATAATGTATAGATTATGTACCTTAAAAATTGTAATTTAATTTAATTTCATATTAATTAACAATTAAAATAGATCTTAATATGCTACGCCCGTACAGGGTTGTCACATGCTCTGTAGACATATTGTAACAACTTTATACTTTGTGACATGCAATAAATGAATTATGAATTATGAATTATGAATTATGAAAGAACCAGCAAGAAACCCAGCGGGACTTTTTTTAAATAACAGCTTACAATAATGTATGTTACACAATTAGCCACAGAAAACATATTAGAAATAGGTTGGTAGCGATCACCTCATTCCCATGGGTTTTTATCATCCATAAATTCCTTAATATTATAATAACCCTTTGGTTTTTGAACTTTGAGCAGGTCAAATTTTCTATATTTTTTGTGATTTTGTTGTAAAAGTTTATACATCGCCCCAAGAATGAAATACTGACTTGATGGAGTCGAGTAACTGGTACTACTAGCTTGTCTGTTTCTAGTATTTACGGAATGAATATCACTTATTTTTGTAAAACTACTTTTATTTTTGTGTACGTACATTACATTTTCATAAATGTATTGAGAGACCATAGTTAATATATTAATTTCCTTAAATTTTTGTCGGAGCGACTCTTTAGGTTTTAAATCATAGATTGCTCTTATGGTCCTCTTCTGTAAAACAAATATAATTTCAGTGTCAGTCGCGTGTCCCCAATAGCACAGAATAAATAATAGTACTAACGTACAGAAGTTGCACTCTTTTGATGTAGACTGCTTGCCGACGTTTTAATAGCCTACATAGTTATTATTAATCAGATAAATCGCGCACGCAAGCTAAATAAAACTTTATCGCTGCGCGCCAGTGTCCGTATTACTTTGCATCTTTTCTCCTTATTACGTCACAACAGACTTTCCGTGGTTGCTAAGGGCTGTTAATAAAGAGTAAAAAAATACATTGTGAAATGGTAAGTTACTTAGGTAAAGTACCTATGCTGACTATAATCGACCATATTTATCTACTATGTGAGTTATGTGATGCGCAACGAATGCAACTTGCAAGGCCATTCGTCGGGAATCGCGATGCTTGATTCGTATAGGTAGATAGCGTAAACAACAAATAAACCCGAAATACGATTCCTAAATCCTAACAGAAATATAATCGTAATCTACTTAGTTGAAAATCTTTTAAACAAAGTTTTAATTTCAGTATTTTGTGCTATTATAACTTAAAATACTTTAATTACAAAGACGAGTATAGGTATGTAAGTAGGTACTTGGGTAGTGAAGTAAATTTCAACTAAGTTTTGTAATGAAGTACTTAGGTATTACTTCTGTAGTTAATTTTTACTTAATTATTTTTTCGCTATAAGTACATATCTAACAAAAAAATTAAATAAATTTATCATTTCAATCATTTTAATTGCTCATTAAGCATCCATCAACAATTATAGTAGGAACGACGTTTTGTCATTATAATTTACCAAATAGATTGCTAATATACATATATATTATTCTAAAACTACATTAAAACTTTTTCAATTATTTTATCCTATAATTAAATATACTAAACACTAAACAAAACCTATTTCGACGAGTATTTCAACAAGTATTTACAAAAAATTATTTACGTAATCAGCGATAAAAAAAAGTTAACATTCAATCGTATAGAGCGCGCTAGCCCCGACTGCGATCTACCCCTGGGGCAGCTCGCGATTGTAGGTAATTATTTCACACAGGTAGCAAGAGTGACAGAGGCCTGCCCATAGCAAAATACCATACGACATTATGCTATGGAAATAGCTAAAGTAAACAAGGTTTCCACACTAGTAAGATATCTAATCTTGTTTACAGCATATGCTGCTGAACTAAGAATGCTTGCTAATTTTGACTCCATTGAAGCTTCGCGTCTAGTGTTATTCCAAGAAAAATGGTGATATCGACAAGACTTAGTTCCTCCCCATTTAATATTATTTTATTATTTAAATGTTTGACATTTGGAGTCATGAATTTCATATATTTCGTTTTAGTGCCATTTAAATGCAAGTTAATAACATTAAACCAATTTACTAATTAAGATATAGCATTATTTACTTTGTCATGTTTTAATAATTGTTGTTTTAATTTGAAAATTAATGAAGTGTCATCAGCAAATAATACTATATTATGATTATCCCCTACTATGTAAGGTAAGTCATTAATATATACAAGAAATAGAAAGGGGCCGAGAATTGAGCCTTGAGACACGCCCATTTGTACTATCGACCCGGAAGAGCGCATACTATTAATGAAAACTTTTTGCGTTCTGTTACTTAAATATGAAACAATTAATTTAACAGCATTACTTCTTACACCGTGGTGCTGTAGTTTCCTGATTAATGTTTCATGGTGAATACAATCGAAGGCTTTGGATAGGTCACAGAATATACCCAAAGCATCCTGTGAATTCTCCCATGCATTGAACATAAATTTAATCAGCTCAACACCAGCACCAGTTGTCGAGCGACCCCTTGTGAAATCGAATTGCTTTTATGAAGTAAATTATTTACATTAAAAAAATTAACATTCGTCAAGAATATTTTTTTCAAAAATTTTACTGTGTTGGCAGTACAGAAATTGGTCTTAAATTGGCGGGGTCTAATGTACTACCAGATTTAAATAAAGGTATTAGTTTACTATGCTTCATTATATTAGGAAACATACCAGATTCGATACTAGTATTGAAAATAATAGCTAGTTGAGGTGCGACTATACGAGGGCTTCACTAAAAGTATCGGGAATAGAATATTTCCACTGTTCCTGTCATATTAAAATCTTTTTAATTGAAAACTCATTGGTTTTAAAAATCGAATAGCATTTATTTATTAAAAAAAGATTCTCGGTCTTGCCACAAGGTTTTATCAAACTTGTTTAGTCGTTGAGAAAATGAATTGACTCGAGAAAATTCAAGAGCGATGCTTTATTATGACTTTCGAAGTGGTTTAACACAAAGACAGTGTGTTGACCGGATGATTTCTGCATATGGTGATGAAGCCCCATCCAAACCCACAATTTATCGCTGGTTTGCTGAATTTCAACGTGGACGTGTCAAGCTCAGTGATGATCCCCGTCAAGGTCGTCCAAAAACTGCAGTCACCCAAGAAAACGTTGATGCTGTGCGTAAGCTGATTGAGGAAGATCGACATGTGACATACCGCGAAATTCAGGCAACTTTAGACATTGGCATGAGTCAAATACAAATAATCTTGCATGAACAATTAGGTGTAAAAAACGTTGTTTTCCCGATGGATACCGCATTCGCTCTGTGAAGAGCAAAAAGCGGCTCGCGTTACTTGGTGCGTCAGAACTCTCGAAAGATTCCACGCAGGATCCTCAAATGCTGTATACAACATCGTATCAGGTGACGAATCCTGGATATATGCGTACGAACCCGAAACATAAAACCAGTCACGAGTTTGGGTGTTCGAAAATGAGTTAAAGCCAACAAAAAGTGTTCGTTCACGGAGTGTTGCAAAAAAAAATGGTGGCCACGTTTTTCTCCAAAACCGGCCATGTTATGACTATTCCTCTTGAGGGACAAAGAACGGTTAATGCAGAATGGTATGCTAGCATTTGTTTGCCACAGGTCGTTTCTGAACTCCGTAAAGAGAACTGCAACCGCCGCATCATCCTCCATCACGACAATGCGAGTTCTCACACCGCACACAGAACAAAAGAGTTTTTAGAGCAAGAAAACATAGAATTATTAGACCATCCGCCGTACAGCCCCGACCTAAGCCCTAATGATTTGTATACTTTCCTTAAAATAAAGAATAAATTGCGTGGACAGAGATTTTCATCACCTGAAGAAGCTGTGGACGCCTACAAAACGGCCATTTTGGAGACCCCAACTTCTGTATGGAATGGTTGCTTCAATGATTGGTTCCATCGTATGGAAAAATGTGTCAAATTTCGCGGAGAATACTTCGAAAAGCAATAAATACATTTTTAAATAGTAATGTTGTGTCACTTCCTTGATTCCCGAAATTTTCAGTGCCGCCCTCGTATCTATTATAGACGCAATAACTTTAAGGGAAATCCCCCACGCCTGGCGGGGGATTTCCGTTAAAGTTAATCAATAATTTTAAAATTCCGTTGATCAATAGTTTTAAAATATTTTACAATATATTTTAATGATATTTTATGAAATGTAAAATTCTTTGTACACGCATTTACATTTTGTTTAAGTAATGATTAGGCGACGGCAGGAGAAGAATTCAGTGACTTAGTGGTTAAGATCGGAATATCAGTAAAATATTTCTCAAAAAGCATTGCAATATCGTGATCTGATTCAGTTATTAATTATACTCTACGTCATTTTAATTTTATTAGAAGCCGTCTTACTTTTGTTGCTCAAATGCAAAGACTTAGCTGTGGAGCACTCTCTTTTAAATATTTTTGAATATTTTACATATTCTATGAAAAAAAAAATAATCAGATAAGATCTCGTGTTAAAAATAATTAATTTGAATTTTCAATTGTGCGGGGAGGCAGAAGCTCCTTTCCACAATCCCTGCACCATCACTGTCACCACTAAGTTAACACCACTACATTACAAACTAGATAAGACGAAATATTTTATTTTTCTGCTTATCTCTTAGGTATCTTAGAATCTTAACTAATATCTAATATAATAATAACTAACTTAAATGATTAAAAAAAAACTTGGATTCTTACCACGTAAATGTTATCTGAAGGATAAAATCCGCCCTGAAAACAAAGCTAGATTATAAAAACTGGAAAATTAACTTGTAACACAAAAGGTACCTATAAAATAAGGACTGTTATAGGAAGTATACAACTACAAACAGGAAAATATTTTGTAACCCCACAAATGGTATTATAATAGTTTTAGTATTTGTACGATTCGAGCCCATGATCTCATCCCCTTAACTCCTTGCTAAGGCGATGCGCTACGGATTCATCAAGCCTTCAACTTCTCTGCACTCGTTTTCGGTTGTCAACCTGCCTGCCACTTGTGACAACTATGGCAAAGATTTTCTTTATATGGAGGAGTATGGACTTTCGATAGGTTGTAATAAATGAATGAAATAGATTATAACAATGACATCTGCGCAGGAGAGGGTTATAGTTCACGAGTGTGCGCAAGCACAAGTGCACTGTCTATACATTCAATCTCATTGTCCGATGGGACGACAATCCGATACGGAAAGTGATTAGGCGTAGGATTGACAGCTTTAGCTGAAATACCGCTAACTTCCTGATTTCAGGCTGCTACTGCAAATTTCTTGACGGAAAAACCCATTGAATGATTTCGGACCCGGGATTCGAACTCGGGGACCACATGATCAGCATTCGTGGCTATGACAGAACAACGGAGACATTTATATAATAGAGATATATGTGTGAATGCGCGTATGCTCGTACCCACATATGCGTAAGTTTGTGTGTATACGTGCGTGTGTTACCGTGTAGTGGCGGTGTAAGTATATTCTATTTCTTGTGGATGTCAAATCTACAACGTATTTATTTATTCTATTTGAAATACCAGTAGCTTTTATACATTTCACTTATTATTAAATTTTAAATCTACATATACACATCAACAGAATCTAGGGATATTCTATATTTAATCAAATATCTAAAAATCTATGAATAATTTTCTGATATAGTAAATGGAAGAATGATAGATTATTTTAAGGTCTTTAATAAAAAATAATAAACATTTCGTAATTCTTTTCTTTTAAATAAAAATGTTATTTTTTTAATCGCCGTAGATAATTAGTATGATAATAAAACGTCATTTCTGCTTATAAAACTATTAATTTTAATTAAAATTAAAAAAATATATAATTATTAATAATCAGTGTTGCCACCTTTTACATTAATTACACATCGACATCGATTGTTCATACTTAAAATTAAATTGTTAATGTCTTGCTGTGGTATTAGGTCCCATGTTCTTTGCAAGTCTTCGTAAAGTTATTGTTCAGTCGTCAAATTTAGCGGGAAATCTCTCAAAGCTTTTCGTTGTAACATGTCACAGGGATGCTCGATTGGATTTAAGTCGGGCGACTGTGCAGGCCAATACAAAACTTGAATATCGTGGTCTCGAAGAGCGGCCAACACCAGTCGCGCCGTATGGGAAGGAGCATTATCGTGCATGAGTAGAAATTCCTGGCCTATTTGGATTCTGTGTGGGACAATAACAGGCTCTACTAACTCCTCGTGGTATTTTTGTGCAGTCATGCTGCCTTAGATCCAAACGAGCTGGGTTCGTCCGCCAAGACAAATTACTGCCTACACCATGATAGTCCTGCCTTGGTATGAGTGGACCTGCTGAGGGTGTCGTAGATGGCTAACTCTCTCTGGAGTTCCCCAAACGAGTGTTCGGTGAACAGTATCAAAGACCATTGTTCGTCACTCCATGGTAAATGCTCCCGAAGCCACGAAAGCCGTTCAATTTTGTTGCTGTATTTTGTTTTTTCTTTTGTTTTTTTATTATTAACATTTTTAAATTTTGAAAATAGAATAAAAGAGGTTACAATCTGTTTTTAAAATATTTTATGGAAATTAAAAAATTTTAAACTATAAAGTGGTAAATAATTTAGGATTAAAGTATCCCTAGATTACGTTGGTGTGTAACTATTAAAAGGTATTCGCATATTATGGTGTTTAAGTGTATGTACATGTATATGTGTGTGCGCGTACGTGTGTGTGTGTATGCATAGGTGCACGCGTGCGCGTGTGCAGGTGCGCGACTCACGAGCGGCGTGTCGTGGCGCAGCAGCAGCGGGCGCAGCGTGTGTGCGCGTACGTATGTGTGTGTATGCATAGGTGTGCGTGTGCGCGTGTGCAGGTGTGCGACTCACGAGCGGCGTGTCGTGGCGCAGCAGCAGCGGGCGCAGCGTGTGTGCGCGTACGTATGTGTGTGTATGCATAGGTGTGCGTGTGCGCGTGTGCAGGTGTGCGACTCACGAGCGGCGTGTCGTGGCGCAGCAGCAGCGGGCGCAGCGTGTGTGCGCGTACGTATGTGTGTGTATGCATAGGTGTGCGTGTGCGCGTGTGCAGGTGTGCGACTCACGAGCGGCGTGTCGTGGCGCAGCAGCAGCGGGCGCAGCGTGTGTGCGCGTACGTATGTGTGTGTATGCATAGGTGTGCGTGTGCGCGTGTGCAGGTGTGCGACTCACGAGCGGCGTGTCGTGGCGCAGCAGCAGCGGGCGCAGCGTGTGTGCGCGTACGTATGTGTGTGTATGCATAGGTGTGCGTGTGCGCGTGTGCAGGTGCGCGACTCACGAGCGGCGTGTCGTGGCGCAGCAGCAGCGGGCGCAGCGTGTGTGCGCGTACGTATGTGTGTGTATGCATAGGTGTGCGTGTGCGCGTGTGCAGGTGTGCGACTCACGAGCGGCGTGTCGTGGCGCAGCAGCAGCGGGCGCAGCGTGTGTGCGCGTACGTATGTGTGTGTATGCATAGGTGTGCGTGTGCGCGTGTGCAGGTGTGCGACTCACGAGCGGCGTGTCGTGGCGCAGCAGCAGCGGGCGCAGCGTGTGTGCGCGTACGTATGTGTGTGTATGCATAGGTGTGCGTGTGCGTGTGTGTAGGCGTGCGACTCACGAGCGGCGTGTCGAGGCGCAGCAGCAGCGGGCGCAGCGTGTGTGCGCGTACGTATGTGTGTGTATGCATAGGTGTGCGTGTGCGCGTGTGCAGGTGTGCGACTCACGAGCGGCGTGTCGTGGCGCAGCAGCAGCGGGCGCAGCGTGTGTGCGCGTACGTATGTGTGTGTATGCATAGGTGTGCGTGTGCGCGTGTGCAGGTGTGCGACTCACGAGCGGCGTGTCGTGGCGCAGCAGCAGCGGGCGCAGCGTGTGTGCGCGTACGTATGTGTGTGTATGCATAGGTGTGCGTGTGCGCGTGTGCAGGTGCGCGACTCACGAGCGGCGTGTCGTGGCGCAGCAGCAGCGGGCGCAGCGTGTGTGCGCGTACGTATGTGTGTGTATGCATAGGTGTGCGTGTGCGCGTGTGCAGGTGTGCGACTCACGAGCGGCGTGTCGTGGCGCAGCAGCAGCGGGCGCAGCGTGTGTGCGCGTACGTATGTGTGTGTATGCATAGGTGTGCGTGTGCGCGTGTGCAGGTGTGCGACTCACGAGCGGCGTGTCGTGGCGCAGCAGCAGCGGGCGCAGCGTGTGTGCGCGTACGTATGTGTGTGTATGCATAGGTGTGCGTGTGCGTGTGTGTAGGCGTGCGACTCACGAGCGGCGTGTCGTGGCGCAGCAGCAGCGGGCGCAGCGTGTGTGCGCGTACGTATGTGTGTGTATGCATAGGTGTGCGTGTGCGCGTGTGCAGGTGTGCGACTCACGAGCGGCGTGTCGTGGCGCAGCAGCAGCGGGCGCAGCGTGTGTGCGCGTACGTATGTGTGTGTATGCATAGGTGTGCGTGTGCGTGTGTGTAGGCGTGCGACTCACGAGCGGCGTGTCGTGGCGCAGCAGCAGCGGGCGCAGCGTGTGTGCGCGTACGTATGTGTGTGTATGCATAGGTGTGCGTGTGCGTGTGTGTAGGCGTGCGACTCACGAGCGGCGTGTCGTGGCGCAGCAGCAGCGGGCGCAGCGTGTGTGCGCGTACGTATGTGTGTGTATGCATAGGTGTGCGTGTGCGTGTGTGTAGGCGTGCGACTCACGAGCGGCGTGTCGTGGCGCAGCAGCAGCGGGCGCAGCGTGTGTGCGCGTACGTATGTGTGTGTATGCATAGGTGTGCGTGTGCGTGTGTGTAGGCGTGCGACTCACGAGCGGCGTGTCGTGGCGCAGCAGCAGCGGGCGCAGCGTGTGTGCGCGTACGTATGTGTGTGTATGCATAGGTGTGCGTGTGCGTGTGTGTAGGCGTGCGACTCACGAGCGGCGTGTCGTGGCGCAGCAGCAGCGGGCGCAGCGTGTGTGCGCGTACGTATGTGTGTGTATGCATAGGTGTGCGTGTGCGTGTGTGTAGGCGTGCGACTCACGAGCGGCGTGTCGTGGCGCAGCAGCAGCGGGCGCAGCGTGTGCTCGCGGAAGGCGAGCCAGCGCTGCGCCGCGCCGGGCTCCGCGGGCGCACAGCCCTCCAGCCGCCGCAGCGCCAGCACCACGTGCCCCATGTTGCCGCGCCGTATGGACCCCGCACCCACCCTGAACCGAACGAACCTTTCACCAACTTATACACTCACCGAATTACATCTACATAACTTTTCACATAAAATATATAAAATATTCTATCTGTAATATACGTTAGGCACAATGACTTTTTCCCGCAAAGCTGTAAATTTATACTACATAATTAATAACATAAATATTTTGCACCACCACTAAGCGCACATTATTAATAACTGTACAACCAACGGAATATTACCAAATTACCTCAAAAACGTCATTATAAAACCTCTTTACAAGCAGAATGATAAAAGTGATATTAAAAATTACAGACCAATTGCTATAATTTCGAAATTTTTAAAAATTATAGAGAAAGTAATATATATAAATTGTAAACAATTACTTTGAAACACATAAGTTGTTTGGCATTGAACAAAAAGGGTTTCGAAAGAATACTACAATCAATATGGCCCTTTTTGACCAATATTATGACATCCGTAGATAAAAAGAATCCGATATGTGATACATACACAGATAAGACAAAAGCATTTGATTTTGTTGATCATAAAATTTTACTGAAAAAAATTCACGGCTATGGAATAAGAGGAAATGTCATTAAACTCTTGCAATCGTACCTAAGTGACAGATCTGTGTTCGGAAATTTCTAGAATATGCCCAATTACTAAGGTAGGATATGTATATATATCTGAATCTAGAAATATAAACATATGGCATGCCTCAAGGCAGTGTTGGGACCATTATTATTTTTAATATACAATAACGATCTCCCAAAAGCAATCACACAAACTGTTTCTTTTTGCTAATTATAGCACTGCAATTATTGAGTACACTATCGTAAAAATTAGTGAAACGAAATTAATAGCTCTATGTATATGCGAAATCATAAAACGGCTTGACAATAACAATTTAATAATATATATAAACAAAACTAAAATAATACATTTCATAATTATAATAACTGTTGGATAGAAGAGGTTACCAGTAGTCAATTTCTAGGTATAATTAGAGACAATAAACTCACTTGGAAACCCCACGTAAAAGATATATGTGAGTGCATGAGTGAATACGCACGCACACGCATACGCACTTTTTCAATTATCAAAAAGTAAATATTGAAGCATTACTGATAGCGTATCATGGCTTAGTAGGTTCGATTCTTCGATATGGTTTTACTTTTTGAAGCAATCGACTGACAGAGAGACTGTATTCGGGTTGCAAAAACGCTTCATTAGATCAATATGTGGTCTACAACCGATAGACAGTTGTGTACCTTACTTTAAGTCATTAAAACTGTTAATTTTCCCGGTACTGTACATTTTAGAAACTGCACTTTTTGTAAAAAGAAACCCACGCTTACTAAATTATCAGCAGTCAAGAAAACTCCAATGCTTGCTCAATACACAAAAACTTTTTCAGACTTGCTCCTAAAATATACAACAAAATTCCTAATGCCATTCAAATAATGCCACTGTCAAAATTTAAAATAGCACTACAAAAACTTCTTCTCAACAAATGTTATTATACAATAGACGAGTTTTAAACGATACATTATTATAATATTATTAATATTATGCTTGCAATTTGTTATGAATTTGATTTTATTTTATGAATATTGCCGTGTAGTGGCGGTTATGAATATCCACTACCCCATATTTTCCCGTAGGTGTCGTAATAGACGACAAAGGGAAACAGGCAGGAGATGGGCAGCAGCATCTTCCTGATAGCAAAAATACAATAAAAAAATTGCGGTTGCCAACCCGCTCGCCAAGCGTGGCAACTATGGCAAATACCCCCCAATGATGAGAGCAAGAAATAAACGGCCACCAGTCCCCGGCGGCCCCGCTATTCCTGGCTACAGTGGCGACCATGGTAACGGCGGGGCACGGGGTGCTAAGAATCTCCGGTGGAGGTTCGGTTGCCACCTAAGACGACTCGGCCTGGCAACATACAACGCACGCACCCTGAGGACTGACGAGAAGATCGTGGAGCTGGAAGAAGAGGTAGACAAGTTACGCTGGCATATTTTAGGATTATCCGAGGTCCGAAGAGAGGGGGAGGACACGGTAATCCTCGAATCCGGCAACTTGCTCTATCACCGGGAGGGCGACCATCAACGTCGACGTCCAAGGAGGTGTCGGATTTATCGTCCACAAGTCTCTCATTAACAACGTTGTAAAGATTGAGTGTGTCGACGAGGGTTGCGTACCTTATACTGAGAATCACCAAACGGTATTCGCTGAAGGTCATACAGGTTTACGCACCAACTCGACACATCCCGATGAGGAGGTGGAGGAAATGTAGGAGGATATCTCTAGAGCCATGCATTCCTCCAAAACCCACTATACCCTATATATATATACCTAGTCAGGTCATAAATTCTGTCACATGTTTAATATAAAATAATTGAAACAAGTTTATTCATTATGTAACCATTTATATACCAAAATGAACTTAACAAAACATAGATTCTTATGACACTAAAGTTTATTCAAAATGACCTCCGTGATTTTGAATACAGGCCTTCAATCTGCGCGGCCAGTCGTCTATCGCAGCACGAACGAGGTCCATGGCAATATCGGCGGCTGCCTTAATCAAGGATGTCTTGAGTGACTCCAAATTGGGTTGAGGCTTTGAGCACGCCTTTTCCTCCAAGTGTTGCCATATCTTGTAATCTAACGGATTCAAATCTGGACTGGAGGAGGGCCGGTCTTCGTGCCGGATGAAGTCGATTTCACGTGCCGCCAGCCAGTCTTGTGTGCTCTTCGCTCTGTGAGCTGGCGCCGAATCTTGTTGGAATACCTAGTGCCTGTTATTGAACATGGTATGAGAAACAGGTTCCACAAGGTTCGTCAGGACTGTATTTTGATACACAACTGCATTCGTTTTTACACCTTTCTCACAAAAATGTACCTCTGTTAAGCCCCAATAAGAAACTCCCAACCATACCATGAGCGAGGATGGAAAATGACCTCGTTGGACACGCGAAATACGGTTGCTCGCTTCTTCACTACTGTGTGCGTCCAACTTATCATTTTGTTTGTTGTAGCTCTCTTCTACGGTAAAAATTTTTTCATCCGAAAAAAGAATTTTCCGATATTTTTTCCCGCGTACCGCTTCAACAAAGCGCGGCATCTCTTCAGTCTCAGGTCCATTAGACGAGCATTCAAACGATGTCCTGTTTTTCTTCGATATGCCCGAAGCCCTAAGTCTTCATTTAACACCCTTTTCACCGTGGTTCTGCTTAACCCCATCTGAAGGGCCAACAGTTTCTGCTTACGTTTGGGATTTCTTTGAATTCGTGCCTTCACAGCTTTTATCACTACTGGAGTCCTAACAGACCGAGGGCGACCACTTCTTGACCTGTCATCTACACTAGAGTCTTCATTGTATCGTTTGATGGTACGATAAACGAATCTTTTGGTTATATTCAAATTTTTCAGTATGTCAAAAATTTGAATTGGCGCGTAACCGCAACGATGCAACACAATAACTGCAACACGGTCTTCTTTAAGCGTCCACTCCATATTTAAAAATAAGTAAAATTCTAAAAAGTATACAGTTTTATTTTCATGAACAATTCGAAATTCGAATTCAATAAACTTTTTTGTGGCCAGCATTCTAAAAGAAATGTTTTTACTGTGTGACAATACTTATGACCTGACTAGGTACAGTGTTAATGGGAAACTTTAATGCAAAACTAGGCACAAGAGAGAACGGTGAGCTGAAAGAAGGGAAATTTGGAATAGGGCAACGGAACCCAAGGGGCCAGCAGGGACCTGGTCGAGACCCGACGGTTCGACAAAAAATGAGATTGACTTCATTATGACGACCAGACGACAACTGTTCAGTAATGTCTCCGTGATCACGAGCGGGAAAACTGGTATCGATCACCGAATGGTTAGAGGCACACTGAACCTAAACGTTAAGTTGGAGAGGTCTCTTCTAATGAAGTCAAGGCTCCGTCCCCCTCGTGCTCTAGTCCAAAGTCCCGAAACCTTTCAGCTCGAGTAACAAAACCGTTTTCAGTGCCTAGAAGACTGCAATGAAGTGGACGATATGAATGACAAGCTCGTGGAAACTGTCTATGCGGTCGGAGCTAAGTTCCGCAAGACCCGCCGCAGAAGAACACAAAAACTCTCCGATCACACTCTTAATCTCATGGCTGTTAGACGGGAGATGAAGCTACATTCTTCAACAGATTTGACAGCATACAGGCAACTGAACAGACAGATCTCCAAATGCATGCGGCGGGTCTTACGCAACTTCAATACAGCTTGTATTGAAAAAACGATCGAGCGGAACCAAGGCTTCATCAAAGTCTTTGCCAGAGATCTGTTTGCCAGAAAGAGCCAACTGTCAAGGCTGAAGACCGAGTGTGGCAGCATCGTTTCCGGGACACCTGAGATTTTGAGTGAGATTAAGAGGTTCTATGAGCAGCTGTACACGTCATCGTTGGAGTCACACGCAAGTGTGAGTAACGATCCAAGAGCGAGTCTTATCCGACACTATTCCGAAGATATCCCGGACGTCAGTCTGAGCGAGATTAGAATGGCTCTCCAACACCTTAAAAACGGCAAGTCCCCCGGCGAGAATGGAATTACAGCGGAGCTTTTGAAAGCGGGTGGAAAACCGGTACTTGAAGTCCTTCAAAAGCTCTTTAATTCCGTCCTCCATGGTGGCACTACTCCGGAGGCGTGGAGCAGAAGTGCGGTGGTCTTGTTCTTCATGAAAGGCGACAACGCTTTCTTGAAGAACTACAGACCGAATTCCCTTTTGAGCCGCGTCTACGTGTTGTTTTCGAGAGTTATTATGAATCGTCTCGCGCGCAGACTTGACGACTTCCAGCCTCCCGAAGAAGCCGGTTTCCAAAAAGGCTTTAGTACCATAGACCACATACATACCCTGCGGCAGATTGTACAGAAGACAGAGGAGTACAATTTACCACTATGTCTGGCGTATGTGGACTATGAGAAAGCCTTTGACACCGTCGAAATTTGGGCGGTGCTGCAGTCCCTTCAGCGGTGCCAAGTTGACTGTCGGTATATCGAAGTGCTGAAGTGTTTGCACAGTAGAGCTACGATGGCTATAACTGCAGAGAGGTGTAAGACAGGGAGGCGTTTTCAAGCTACTGGACTGGAAAGGTTGCGGTATTAACATCAATGGCGAGTACATCACTCACTTTCGATTTGACGACGATATAGTCCTTATGGCAGAATCGCTGGAGGACTTAAGCACTATGCTCAATGACCTCAATAGTGTCTCTCAACAGCTAGGTCTTAAGATGAACATGGACAAAACAAAAATCATGTTTAACGTCCATGTCACACCTATGCCGGTAGTTGTTGGAAGCACTAAACTCGAAGTTGTTGACGAGTATGTTTACCTGGGACAAATAGTCCGACTAGGTAAGTCCAACTTCGACCGAGAGGTCAATCGACGGATTCAACTCGGCTGGGCAGCGTTCGGGAAACTACGACACATCTTCTCGTCATGTATACCTTAAAACCTGAAAACCAAATTGTACAACCAGTGCGTGTTGCCAGTGATGACGGATCTGAGACGTGGTTCTTCATTGCTGGCCGTATGAGGAAGCTCAAGGTCGCTCAGCGAGCTATGGAGAGGGCTATGCTCGGGGTTTCTCTGCGTGATAAACTTAGAAATGAGGATATCCGCAGTAGAAACAGAGTAACAGACCTAGCCCAACGGATTAGTAAGCTGAAGTGGCAGTGGGCCGGCTATATAGCTCGAAGAACCGACAACCGATGGGGAAGAAAGGTTCTCGAGTGGCAGCCTCGTACCGGTAGGCGAAGTATAGGGCGACCCCCCACTAAATGGAGTGACGACCTGGTAAGACATGCAGGAAGTCGATGGATGCAGGTGGATAAGGACCGTGTTTTGTGACATTCCTTGGGGGGGCCTATGTTCAGCAGTGGACTTATGAAAAGCTGTAATGATGAAATGGTGATGATATGAATATTATTTAATTATTATAATTATGAAAAAATGTAGTTTTAACCTATTTAATTTGTAAAAATATTTGTGTCTTACGACCAAACACAGTGCACAATTAAATGTATGACCAGCTATTGTATATGTATACCTGTGTTTCACAAACATTCTGATTGTGATTCTGTAATAACAGTTATATTGTAATAATAAAAGTAATTTAAGTCATTATAAATTTCTATTTAACAAATTACCCATGTTGTTTGTCGAAATTAAAATATAAACAGATAAAATAAAAAATACTTACTTTGTATTCTCATTTGCTTCAAAAGTATCCATCAGCCTCGTTAAAAGATTGCATTCATCTATTAACTGAAAAGTACAAAATGTTACTTTAACAAAATGCCATTAAAATAACAATAATCGAAACAGGAAAAATAAAAAATATAACGATATGTTAGTCATCATTTATCATTTATGGTAGAGCCATGCTGCAGATATATTATGATCGTAGCATGAATGGGTCAGCTCGACCGGGGAAGGACCACGCTCTCACAGAATACCAGCGTAAAATAGCAGCTTAACGCTGCTGTGTTTCGTATGGTGAGTGTAGAGAACAGGAGACCCTTTTTACTGGAAATGAGGCATTCCATCTTAGTCCTCATGGGTGACAACGCATCTGTATTTTAATCCGCAAACGAAGATAGATGTAGATGTCTATGGGCCGCAGCAACCACTTACCATCAGGTGGACTGTGTGCTCGTTTGTCACCCTTATCCTATAAAAAAAAAACACAAAACAAACAACTACATGAAAACTATAACAACAAAGAAGATTAAAGGTTAAAACAGTAATTTAGAAAACCCGATTGCGTAAAACATTTTAGACATACACCCATACGTATTCTCGAAAAACAACACCCTCCTTCTAGGGCAGTTAGGTAAAAAGCTAAGCATCACAGCAACTTTTTAATACGCTTATATTTACTTGACCAGTATGTAGGCATATATGTAAATAATAAAATGTAGTTCTCACCCACTTCCGTTCGTCCAAATAATTTAAAATTTTGCGGACATATTAAGAACCAATGAAAATACAATACATTTTGACCATGGTGAATATTATTTTTGGCGTATACTGGTGGTACAAGAAGTCGAATGAGAGAAACTGAAACGAGATGGGCAGTAGCATCTTACATGGCAGCCCAAACCCGATTTTTTTCAATTTTAATATAATAGCTAATTACAATCAGGTAGGTAAGTTCATTTATCACTTCGAATTTATAAAATAAAATTAAAATTTGTTTCAAAGATACATTATTAGCGTTCATTTCCAAGACTTGAAAAAAAAAGCAATGAAGAATACACTACTCTACCTTAGAAGTATAAGATAAATAAACAGGAACTGTCAAAACTAATTACTATTACCACCACCATTACAGCCTACCAAAAGTCCACTGCTGAACATAGCCTTCTCGATATATTGCCTCGGTATATTTGCCATAGTTGCCACACTAGGCAAGCTGTTTGGCAATCGCAGTTTCTATTTTCTAGTTATTATTAGGAATACTCTGCTATCTCCTGGTTTGTATCCCTCTGTCGTCTCTCACTACATCAGCAGGACGATATGGGGCAGTGGATATTCGTATACCGCCACTGCACGAACTTTAATTAAAACATGTTTACTTACAGAAATGGCAATACAAAGAACAATGTACTCACATGCCTGGCGTATCGTTCACCGTATAGCCTGTTGGAGAGCGCGTTGTGTATGAGGATATAGACCTGCGTGTGAAGGAAGTTGTTCTGCGGGTAGTCGAAGAACATGTCTATCAGCACGCCTGGTGTTCCTGCGAACATCGGTGGCCATGAAATTTGTAGCAGTTCAACAGTATATTAAGCGGAAATATAAACGTGTCTATGCTCCGTGGAACCATTTATTTTACTTTTGACAGTTCGAGTACTAATCAATTAGTGATGTATTGATGCGTTACCGATTCGACTTCTTAAAACTATATATTTATCCATTACAGCCTATTAAAGTCCACTACTGAACATAGGCCTCCCCGTAGCCTTATAGCATTTTTCCATAGTTGCCATGTTTATTAGCAGCCGGTTTGATAACCGCAGTTTTTTCTTTGTGCTTAATATTTTGTATCGTTTTATTGACATATATAGGCGTTTTAAATGGTTATAGATTATGTATTAAAATTAATTATAACCTTTAACGTTAATTGCTTATGTTATTGATATAAATAGAATGAAAAAAATAGAACGAAAATAATTTATTTGCACGTTATTGTTCTATAATTGTTGTTATTTATTTTTGTTTGAAAGAAAGAACATATTTATTTATTGGTGCAATGAAATATTTAAAAAAAAATGGGTTGCAGCAACAAAAAAGTCCACCTACTCAGTATAATGCTACAGTAACATAGTTACCGCTGTTGCAACAGAGTTTGTGTAGATTTCGAAGCGAAAATTTTTTTTAGAATCGTTGTTACTTGAAACTCGATGAAAAGAAAAAGTGACATTAAAATGAGACAAGCATATACATCTATAGGATTGAGTCAGCGAGAGAATGAGATAGAATACAGTGTTTCCTATTATTTCGGTGTCTTTTTCTGAAGGCTTCATTTGTACCGAGTGTGAAGTGCATACATGATTTGTTTTATGAAGAACAGCTTACCCAGGGTAAGCAAGGCGTTGTGCACGTCCTGCAGCTCGGAGAAGGCGAGCTGCGCCACGAGCGCCGCCACGTGCACGCATACAGGATTTGTTTTATGAAGAACAGCTTACCCAGGGTAAGCAAGGCGTTGTGCACGTCCTGCAGCTCGGAGAAGGCGAGCTGCGCCACGAGCGCCGCCACGTGCACGCATACAGGATTTGTTTTATGAAGAACAGCTTACCCAGGGTAAGCAAGGCGTTGTGCACGTCCTGCAGCTCGGAGAAGGCGAGCTGCGCCACGAGCGCCGCCACGTGCACGCATACAGGATTTGTTTTATGAAGAACAGCTTACCCAGGGTAAGCAAGGCGTTGTGCACGTCCTGCAGCTCGGAGAAGGCGAGCTGCGCCACGAGCGCCGCCACGTGCACGCATACAGGATTTGTTTTATGAAGAACAGCTTACCCAGGGTAAGCAAGGCGTTGTGCACGTCCTGCAGCTCGGAGAAGGCGAGCTGCGCCACGAGCGCCGCCACGTGCACGCATACAGGATTTGTTTTATGAAGAACAGCTTACCCAGGGTAAGCAAGGCGTTGTGCACGTCCTGCAGCTCGGAGAAGGCGAGCTGCGCCACGAGCGCCGCCACGTGCACGCATACAGGATTTGTTTTATGAAGAACAGCTTACCCAGGGTAAGCAAGGCGTTGTGCACGTCCTGCAGCTCGGAGAAGGCGAGCTGCGCCACGAGCGCCGCCACGTGCACGCATACAGGATTTGTTTTATGAAGAACAGCTTACCCAGGGTAAGCAAGGCGTTGTGCACGTCCTGCAGCTCGGAGAAGGCGAGCTGCGCCACGAGCGCCGCCACGTGCACGCATACAGGATTTGTTTTATGAAGAACAGCTTACCCAGGGTAAGCAAGGCGTTGTGCACGTCCTGCAGCTCGGAGAAGGCGAGCTGCGCCACGAGCGCCGCCACGTGCACGCATACAGGATTTGTTTTATGAAGAACAGCTTACCCAGGGTAAGCAAGGCGTTGTGCACGTCCTGCAGCTCGGAGAAGGCGAGCTGCGCCACGAGCGCCGCCACGTGCACGCATACAGGATTTGTTTTATGAAGAACAGCTTACCCAGGGTAAGCAAGGCGTTGTGCACGTCCTGCAGCTCGGAGAAGGCGAGCTGCGCCACGAGCGCCGCCACGTGCACGCATACAGGATTTGTTTTATGAAGAACAGCTTACCCAGGGTAAGCAAGGCGTTGTGCACGTCCTGCAGCTCGGAGAAGGCGAGCTGCGCCACGAGCGCCGCCACGTGCACGCATACAGGATTTGTTTTATGAAGAACAGCTTACCCAGGGTAAGCAAGGCGTTGTGCACGTCCTGCAGCTCGGAGAAGGCGAGCTGCGCCACGAGCGCCGCCACGTGCACGCATACAGGATTTGTTTTATGAAGAACAGCTTACCCAGGGTAAGCAAGGCGTTGTGCACGTCCTGCAGCTCGGAGAAGGCGAGCTGCGCCACGAGCGCCGCCACGTGCACGCATACAGGATTTGTTTTATGAAGAACAGCTTACCCAGGGTAAGCAAGGCGTTGTGCACGTCCTGCAGCTCGGAGAAGGCGAGCTGCGCCACGAGCGCCGCCACGTGCACGCATACAGGATTTGTTTTATGAAGAACAGCTTACCCAGGGTAAGCAAGGCGTTGTGCACGTCCTGCAGCTCGGAGAAGGCGAGCTGCGCCACGAGCGCCGCCACGTGCACGCATACAGGATTTGTTTTATGAAGAACAGCTTACCCAGGGTAAGCAAGGCGTTGTGCACGTCCTGCAGCTCGGAGAAGGCGAGCTGCGCCACGAGCGCCGCCACGTGCACGCATACAGGATTTGTTTTATGAAGAACAGCTTACCCAGGGTAAGCAAGGCGTTGTGCACGTCCTGCAGCTCGGAGAAGGCGAGCTGCGCCACGAGCGCCGCCACGTGCACGCATACAGGATTTGTTTTATGAAGAACAGCTTACCCAGGGTAAGCAAGGCGTTGTGCACGTCCTGCAGCTCGGAGAAGGCGAGCTGCGCCACGAGCGCCGCCACGTGCACGCATACAGGATTTGTTTTATGAAGAACAGCTTACCCAGGGTAAGCAAGGCGTTGTGCACGTCCTGCAGCTCGGAGAAGGCGAGCTGCGCCACGAGCGCCGCCACGTGCACGCATACAGGATTTGTTTTATGAAGAACAGCTTACCCAGGGTAAGCAAGGCGTTGTGCACGTCCTGCAGCTCGGAGAAGGCGAGCTGCGCCACGAGCGCCGCCACGTGCACGCATACAGGATTTGTTTTATGAAGAACAGCTTACCCAGGGTAAGCAAGGCGTTGTGCACGTCCTGCAGCTCGGAGAAGGCGAGCTGCGCCACGAGCGCCGCCACGTGCACGCATACAGGATTTGTTTTATGAAGAACAGCTTACCCAGGGTAAGCAAGGCGTTGTGCACGTCCTGCAGCTCGGAGAAGGCGAGCTGCGCCACGAGCGCCGCCACGTGCACGCATACAGGATTTGTTTTATGAAGAACAGCTTACCCAGGGTAAGCAAGGCGTTGTGCACGTCCTGCAGCTCGGAGAAGGCGAGCTGCGCCACGAGCGCCGCCACGTGCACGCATACAGGATTTGTTTTATGAAGAACAGCTTACCCAGGGTAAGCAAGGCGTTGTGCACGTCCTGCAGCTCGGAGAAGGCGAGCTGCGCCACGAGCGCCGCCACGTGCACGCATACAGGATTTGTTTTATGAAGAACAGCTTACCCAGGGTAAGCAAGGCGTTGTGCACGTCCTGCAGCTCGGAGAAGGCGAGCTGCGCCACGAGCGCCGCCACGTGCACGCATACAGGATTTGTTTTATGAAGAACAGCTTACCCAGGGTAAGCAAGGCGTTGTGCACGTCCTGCAGCTCGGAGAAGGCGAGCTGCGCCACGAGCGCCGCCACGTGCACGCATACAGGATTTGTTTTATGAAGAACAGCTTACCCAGGGTAAGCAAGGCGTTGTGCACGTCCTGCAGCTCGGAGAAGGCGAGCTGCGCCACGAGCGCCGCCACGTGCACGCATACAGGATTTGTTTTATGAAGAACAGCTTACCCAGGGTAAGCAAGGCGTTGTGCACGTCCTGCAGCTCGGAGAAGGCGAGCTGCGCCACGAGCGCCGCCACGTGCACGCATACAGGATTTGTTTTATGAAGAACAGCTTACCCAGGGTAAGCAAGGCGTTGTGCACGTCCTGCAGCTCGGAGAAGGCGAGCTGCGCCACGAGCGCCGCCACGTGCACGCATACAGGATTTGTTTTATGAAGAACAGCTTACCCAGGGTAAGCAAGGCGTTGTGCACGTCCTGCAGCTCGGAGAAGGCGAGCTGCGCCACGAGCGCCGCCACGTGCACGCATACAGGATTTGTTTTATGAAGAACAGCTTACCCAGGGTAAGCAAGGCGTTGTGCACGTCCTGCAGCTCGGAGAAGGCGAGCTGCGCCACGAGCGCCGCCACGTGCACGCATACAGGATTTGTTTTATGAAGAACAGCTTACCCAGGGTAAGCAAGGCGTTGTGCACGTCCTGCAGCTCGGAGAAGGCGAGCTGCGCCACGAGCGCCGCCACGTGCACGCATACAGGATTTGTTTTATGAAGAACAGCTTACCCAGGGTAAGCAAGGCGTTGTGCACGTCCTGCAGCTCGGAGAAGGCGAGCTGCGCCACGAGCGCCGCCACGTGCACGCATACAGGATTTGTTTTATGAAGAACAGCTTACCCAGGGTAAGCAAGGCGTTGTGCACGTCCTGCAGCTCGGAGAAGGCGAGCTGCGCCACGAGCGCCGCCACGTGCACGCATACAGGATTTGTTTTATGAAGAACAGCTTACCCAGGGTAAGCAAGGCGTTGTGCACGTCCTGCAGCTCGGAGAAGGCGAGCTGCGCCACGAGCGCCGCCACGTGCACGCATACAGGATTTGTTTTATGAAGAACAGCTTACCCAGGGTAAGCAAGGCGTTGTGCACGTCCTGCAGCTCGGAGAAGGCGAGCTGCGCCACGAGCGCCGCCACGTGCACGCATACAGGATTTGTTTTATGAAGAACAGCTTACCCAGGGTAAGCAAGGCGTTGTGCACGTCCTGCAGCTCGGAGAAGGCGAGCTGCGCCACGAGCGCCGCCACGTGCACGCATACAGGATTTGTTTTATGAAGAACAGCTTACCCAGGGTAAGCAAGGCGTTGTGCACGTCCTGCAGCTCGGAGAAGGCGAGCTGCGCCACGAGCGCCGCCACGTGCACGCATACAGGATTTGTTTTATGAAGAACAGCTTACCCAGGGTAAGCAAGGCGTTGTGCACGTCCTGCAGCTCGGAGAAGGCGAGCTGCGCCACGAGCGCCGCCACGTGCACGCATACAGGATTTGTTTTATGAAGAACAGCTTACCCAGGGTAAGCAAGGCGTTGTGCACGTCCTGCAGCTCGGAGAAGGCGAGCTGCGCCACGAGCGCCGCCACGTGCACGCATACAGGATTTGTTTTATGAAGAACAGCTTACCCAGGGTAAGCAAGGCGTTGTGCACGTCCTGCAGCTCGGAGAAGGCGAGCTGCGCCACGAGCGCCGCCACGTGCACGCATACAGGATTTGTTTTATGAAGAACAGCTTACCCAGGGTAAGCAAGGCGTTGTGCACGTCCTGCAGCTCGGAGAAGGCGAGCTGCGCCACGAGCGCCGCCACGTGCACGCATACAGGATTTGTTTTATGAAGAACAGCTTACCCAGGGTAAGCAAGGCGTTGTGCACGTCCTGCAGCTCGGAGAAGGCGAGCTGCGCCACGAGCGCCGCCACGTGCACGCATACAGGATTTGTTTTATGAAGAACAGCTTACCCAGGGTAAGCAAGGCGTTGTGCACGTCCTGCAGCTCGGAGAAGGCGAGCTGCGCCACGAGCGCCGCCACGTGCACGCATACAGGATTTGTTTTATGAAGAACAGCTTACCCAGGGTAAGCAAGGCGTTGTGCACGTCCTGCAGCTCGGAGAAGGCGAGCTGCGCCACGAGCGCCGCCACGTGCACGCATACAGGATTTGTTTTATGAAGAACAGCTTACCCAGGGTAAGCAAGGCGTTGTGCACGTCCTGCAGCTCGGAGAAGGCGAGCTGCGCCACGAGCGCCGCCACGTGCACGCATACAGGATTTGTTTTATGAAGAACAGCTTACCCAGGGTAAGCAAGGCGTTGTGCACGTCCTGCAGCTCGGAGAAGGCGAGCTGCGCCACGAGCGCCGCCACGTGCACGCATACAGGATTTGTTTTATGAAGAACAGCTTACCCAGGGTAAGCAAGGCGTTGTGCACGTCCTGCAGCTCGGAGAAGGCGAGCTGCGCCACGAGCGCCGCCACGTGCACGCATACAGGATTTGTTTTATGAAGAACAGCTTACCCAGGGTAAGCAAGGCGTTGTGCACGTCCTGCAGCTCGGAGAAGGCGAGCTGCGCCACGAGCGCCGCCACGTGCACGCATACAGGATTTGTTTTATGAAGAACAGCTTACCCAGGGTAAGCAAGGCGTTGTGCACGTCCTGCAGCTCGGAGAAGGCGAGCTGCGCCACGAGCGCCGCCACGTGCACGCATACAGGATTTGTTTTATGAAGAACAGCTTACCCAGGGTAAGCAAGGCGTTGTGCACGTCCTGCAGCTCGGAGAAGGCGAGCTGCGCCACGAGCGCCGCCACGTGCACGCATACAGGATTTGTTTTATGAAGAACAGCTTACCCAGGGTAAGCAAGGCGTTGTGCACGTCCTGCAGCTCGGAGAAGGCGAGCTGCGCCACGAGCGCCGCCACGTGCACGCATACAGGATTTGTTTTATGAAGAACAGCTTACCCAGGGTAAGCAAGGCGTTGTGCACGTCCTGCAGCTCGGAGAAGGCGAGCTGCGCCACGAGCGCCGCCACGTGCACGCATACAGGATTTGTTTTATGAAGAACAGCTTACCCAGGGTAAGCAAGGCGTTGTGCACGTCCTGCAGCTCGGAGAAGGCGAGCTGCGCCACGAGCGCCGCCACGTGCACGCATACAGGATTTGTTTTATGAAGAACAGCTTACCCAGGGTAAGCAAGGCGTTGTGCACGTCCTGCAGCTCGGAGAAGGCGAGCTGCGCCACGAGCGCCGCCACGTGCACGCATACAGGATTTGTTTTATGAAGAACAGCTTACCCAGGGTAAGCAAGGCGTTGTGCACGTCCTGCAGCTCGGAGAAGGCGAGCTGCGCCACGAGCGCCGCCACGTGCACGCATACAGGATTTGTTTTATGAAGAACAGCTTACCCAGGGTAAGCAAGGCGTTGTGCACGTCCTGCAGCTCGGAGAAGGCGAGCTGCGCCACGAGCGCCGCCACGTGCACGCATACAGGATTTGTTTTATGAAGAACAGCTTACCCAGGGTAAGCAAGGCGTTGTGCACGTCCTGCAGCTCGGAGAAGGCGAGCTGCGCCACGAGCGCCGCCACGTGCACGCATACAGGATTTGTTTTATGAAGAACAGCTTACCCAGGGTAAGCAAGGCGTTGTGCACGTCCTGCAGCTCGGAGAAGGCGAGCTGCGCCACGAGCGCCGCCACGTGCACGCATACAGGATTTGTTTTATGAAGAACAGCTTACCCAGGGTAAGCAAGGCGTTGTGCACGTCCTGCAGCTCGGAGAAGGCGAGCTGCGCCACGAGCGCCGCCACGTGCACGCATACAGGATTTGTTTTATGAAGAACAGCTTACCCAGGGTAAGCAAGGCGTTGTGCACGTCCTGCAGCTCGGAGAAGGCGAGCTGCGCCACGAGCGCCGCCACGTGCACGCATACAGGATTTGTTTTATGAAGAACAGCTTACCCAGGGTAAGCAAGGCGTTGTGCACGTCCTGCAGCTCGGAGAAGGCGAGCTGCGCCACGAGCGCCGCCACGTGCACGCATACAGGATTTGTTTTATGAAGAACAGCTTACCCAGGGTAAGCAAGGCGTTGTGCACGTCCTGCAGCTCGGAGAAGGCGAGCTGCGCCACGAGCGCCGCCACGTGCACGCATACAGGATTTGTTTTATGAAGAACAGCTTACCCAGGGTAAGCAAGGCGTTGTGCACGTCCTGCAGCTCGGAGAAGGCGAGCTGCGCCACGAGCGCCGCCACGTGCACGCATACAGGATTTGTTTTATGAAGAACAGCTTACCCAGGGTAAGCAAGGCGTTGTGCACGTCCTGCAGCTCGGAGAAGGCGAGCTGCGCCACGAGCGCCGCCACGTGCACGCATACAGGATTTGTTTTATGAAGAACAGCTTACCCAGGGTAAGCAAGGCGTTGTGCACGTCCTGCAGCTCGGAGAAGGCGAGCTGCGCCACGAGCGCCGCCACGTGCACGCATACAGGATTTGTTTTATGAAGAACAGCTTACCCAGGGTAAGCAAGGCGTTGTGCACGTCCTGCAGCTCGGAGAAGGCGAGCTGCGCCACGAGCGCCGCCACGTGCACGCATACAGGATTTGTTTTATGAAGAACAGCTTACCCAGGGTAAGCAAGGCGTTGTGCACGTCCTGCAGCTCGGAGAAGGCGAGCTGCGCCACGAGCGCCGCCACGTGCACGCATACAGGATTTGTTTTATGAAGAACAGCTTACCCAGGGTAAGCAAGGCGTTGTGCACGTCCTGCAGCTCGGAGAAGGCGAGCTGCGCCACGAGCGCCGCCACGTGCACGCATACAGGATTTGTTTTATGAAGAACAGCTTACCCAGGGTAAGCAAGGCGTTGTGCACGTCCTGCAGCTCGGAGAAGGCGAGCTGCGCCACGAGCGCCGCCACGTGCACGCATACAGGATTTGTTTTATGAAGAACAGCTTACCCAGGGTAAGCAAGGCGTTGTGCACGTCCTGCAGCTCGGAGAAGGCGAGCTGCGCCACGAGCGCCGCCACGTGCACGCATACAGGATTTGTTTTATGAAGAACAGCTTACCCAGGGTAAGCAAGGCGTTGTGCACGTCCTGCAGCTCGGAGAAGGCGAGCTGCGCCACGAGCGCCGCCACGTGCACGCATACAGGATTTGTTTTATGAAGAACAGCTTACCCAGGGTAAGCAAGGCGTTGTGCACGTCCTGCAGCTCGGAGAAGGCGAGCTGCGCCACGAGCGCCGCCACGTGCACGCATACAGGATTTGTTTTATGAAGAACAGCTTACCCAGGGTAAGCAAGGCGTTGTGCACGTCCTGCAGCTCGGAGAAGGCGAGCTGCGCCACGAGCGCCGCCACGTGCACGCATACAGGATTTGTTTTATGAAGAACAGCTTACCCAGGGTAAGCAAGGCGTTGTGCACGTCCTGCAGCTCGGAGAAGGCGAGCTGCGCCACGAGCGCCGCCACGTGCACGCATACAGGATTTGTTTTATGAAGAACAGCTTACCCAGGGTAAGCAAGGCGTTGTGCACGTCCTGCAGCTCGGAGAAGGCGAGCTGCGCCACGAGCGCCGCCACGTGCACGCATACAGGATTTGTTTTATGAAGAACAGCTTACCCAGGGTAAGCAAGGCGTTGTGCACGTCCTGCAGCTCGGAGAAGGCGAGCTGCGCCACGAGCGCCGCCACGTGCACGCATACAGGATTTGTTTTATGAAGAACAGCTTACCCAGGGTAAGCAAGGCGTTGTGCACGTCCTGCAGCTCGGAGAAGGCGAGCTGCGCCACGAGCGCCGCCACGTGCACGCATACAGGATTTGTTTTATGAAGAACAGCTTACCCAGGGTAAGCAAGGCGTTGTGCACGTCCTGCAGCTCGGAGAAGGCGAGCTGCGCCACGAGCGCCGCCACGTGCACGCATACAGGATTTGTTTTATGAAGAACAGCTTACCCAGGGTAAGCAAGGCGTTGTGCACGTCCTGCAGCTCGGAGAAGGCGAGCTGCGCCACGAGCGCCGCCACGTGCACGCATACAGGATTTGTTTTATGAAGAACAGCTTACCCAGGGTAAGCAAGGCGTTGTGCACGTCCTGCAGCTCGGAGAAGGCGAGCTGCGCCACGAGCGCCGCCACGTGCACGCATACAGGATTTGTTTTATGAAGAACAGCTTACCCAGGGTAAGCAAGGCGTTGTGCACGTCCTGCAGCTCGGAGAAGGCGAGCTGCGCCACGAGCGCCGCCACGTGCACGCATACAGGATTTGTTTTATGAAGAACAGCTTACCCAGGGTAAGCAAGGCGTTGTGCACGTCCTGCAGCTCGGAGAAGGCGAGCTGCGCCACGAGCGCCGCCACGTGCACGCATACAGGATTTGTTTTATGAAGAACAGCTTACCCAGGGTAAGCAAGGCGTTGTGCACGTCCTGCAGCTCGGAGAAGGCGAGCTGCGCCACGAGCGCCGCCACGTGCACGCATACAGGATTTGTTTTATGAAGAACAGCTTACCCAGGGTAAGCAAGGCGTTGTGCACGTCCTGCAGCTCGGAGAAGGCGAGCTGCGCCACGAGCGCCGCCACGTGCACGCATACAGGATTTGTTTTATGAAGAACAGCTTACCCAGGGTAAGCAAGGCGTTGTGCACGTCCTGCAGCTCGGAGAAGGCGAGCTGCGCCACGAGCGCCGCCACGTGCACGCGCGCGGCGCCCACGCGCCCCGCCCGCCGCTCCTCTGCTCCGTCTCCTGCGTCTCTGTGCTCCACGCTGTTCTCCTGTACTGCATCAGCTTTGTGTTCGCTTTCACTGCCTTCCTTCGATTCCAGCTCCAAACCTTCACTTTTCCCTTTGCCCTCTGTGTCTTTTGACTCTTCTTCGTTGCTTGTCATATTGACGTCCTAAACGACAGTTCATTTATTATTATGTAATAATAGGCTTATAGCTAATACCGTGTAGTGACGGTGTAAGAATTTCCACTACCCCATATCATCCCGTGGTTATCGTAAGAGGCGACAAAGGGAAACCAATATAATAACGACAAAAAATAAACAACTGCGGTTGTCAACCCGATTCCTTAGCATGGCAACTATAGAAAATATTCCCCTCCCCCATGAGACAATCTATAGAGAGACTCATGTCCATCAGTGGACTTTGATGGTCTGTAACGGTTATGGCTAATATGCCTATATCTAGTCCAAATCCACACCAAGAATACACTAAATTGGATTGTCTTTGCACCATTTGTCCGGTCTGTTTTTAAAACTAATCACAAAATGAGTATCATCCACGTCTTGAGACAACTTGTTACATATGTTTATAGTCCTGTTGCTTAGTATTTATCATATCTAACCTGATTTAAATACTAGCGACCCGTCCTGGCAACATGTGGGACACATCTATTAACATGGCATTATTAATTTAAGATAATCAAGACAGTTTATTTTATCAACGTTCGAGAAAAAAACTGCAAGTTTTCAAATAAAATATCCTAGATCACTCCCGATGTTGCTATTTATCATGATATTTCATTGTAATCAGACAAATAAAACAGACAAACATTTTAAAAATGATTCTTCATGTCTTAATAACATACGAATAGCCCTAAGCAAAATATAAGGCTGTTATTTCGATATTACGAACAAACTTTATTTATAAGTATAAATTTTATCTTTCATTGGTTCAGTACAGTCTACCAAAAATCCACAAAATAGGCTTTTGGTCACAGATAAACTTATAAGAGGTATATTTACCATAGTTACCACGCTTGGCATAAGGGTTGGTACTCGTATTTTTTTATTATTTTAAATTGTTGCGCTTGTAACTAAGTATTGTGACTGCTATTTAAAAACGTAGTGTAATAGTAATTTAAAACTGTACCTAACATAATAAAGAGCTAATAACCGTATTTCCTTAAATACAAACACGCGTTTGATTGTATTCAACAAATTGTATACATCTTACAATTAGGGATTGTTCCCGCGCCAACTAACTTGGATGTGTAAGCAGAACTCACTGACCTCTATTATGCAAGTACGCTGGACTAGCTATACAGTATACACCGTAACATGATGAACGATTTAATCTTCGCCATTTTGGCGCTGACAGCAGAAGTGAGCGTCCACGGAACTAATAATAGAGATAAGACAATGTTTTTTTTTTAATATAGAATAAGGATGACAAACGAGCACAGAGTCCACACGATGGTAAGTGGATCCTCAATTAAGAATCAAAATGCAGATGCGTTGTCACGTTGTCAGAACTGAGATGAAATACCTCATTTCCAATAAAAAGGGTCTCCGGTTCTCTACACTCATCATACGAAACACAGCAGCATTAAGCTACAGTGTGACAAAATATATCGATAAAAATTCTATATCCAGGCCTACCATTCTATTTATAAACCATTTTTATATAATGGTATACAATAAATAAATGTATAAATTAATGCTTACATATATGTTAGACACGATCTTTATATCTCATATAAAACAAAAATCGACGCTGCATTAGTCTATCTACATTTTTCTTTGTAACTATAGAACAGGTTTTGCTCCGAGTTTCACCATATGGTTCAATCGATAGATTTAAAAAGGTCGAATGAATAGGAAAAACTGGAGTAGATAACTACAAAATAAAATAAAAAATTGTAAAGAATTTATTCATTTAGTTTTCGTAATATAGTGAATCAATAAGCTGGCAAAATAGTAGTCTATTTCAACAATATCTATAGATACAATTTGAATTTTACAAACTTTAAATTACTTTAAAGAATACCACCACAAATCATTGACGTCATAATCATTTTGCTTCGGGCGTCAATTCACAAGTTTTATACTTTTTAGTGACAGTTTTAGTATAGTCAGTTGAAAACCTGTAAATTAATAAATATTTGACAATTATCTGTTGTCGGCGACTTTCATTAATGTAAACAGATATATGTAGTAAAAAAACATCGATACGTACGAGTATTATCGACAAAGAAGGTGACTTTCATTACATCAATTACACAGACACACGTACCACCCACCACTCATTGCTTCATTGATACTAAAAATATTATATTACTAACATGAAACATAACCGAACTACACAACACACACTCTTTTTCTCGTTTAAAACTTTAAAATACTCTTAAGACGTTTTGAGCAAAATAAAAAAAAAAACATCGGTCAAATACGACCTGACGAAAATATGAAACGACCACCAATGATATTATGATACGTCAAAAAAAAGTGAATTATTTTATTGGAGCCGGTAAAATAATTTAGCTTTGTAATGAAAAACCTCATTTCCTTCCTACTATTTTTAGGTTTTGAAGGCATCTAAACCCATACCGTTTTTATCTGTGGTACAAGTTTCATCATGACACTAAAGTAATACTACCATTATGCGTTTACTTTTTTTAATACTAGATTTTATAGTAGATTTTTTATTATTTTTTGTAGTGTATTATCAATAATATTGTTTTTAGATGGGGTTATGGAAAGTATTCCGAAATAAGTTGCAAATGATAGGTTGACAGTAAATATAGAATGCACTAATACTTAGAACGGAACGTATTATGAGTGTCTGTGGTATAATGACACGAGAGCTGTCAAAGTGTGAGCAAAAGTCAAAGCACCTGTGTCTTAGATACTTAGCAGTGAAAAGATTAGAAAGGTTATTGATTCATTTTTGTGGTTTTAGCCATTGACTTATTTAGTTAAGTATATATTACTGGATCGTTTTCATATCAATTGTTTTAGCTGCGGTTGTAGTCATCGCTACATCATAACCTCAAAAGTGATGAAATACATAAGTGTAATGTTCTATGATCCTCGGCTTTTAAATAATATATTTTCAAAAAAAATGTATCACAATCTTTATTGATCTGCAAAAAGGTTTTGACAATATTTCATATTCTAAACTGATCGAGGAACTTGAAAAACTGGGTATTACAAATGTACAATTAGAACTTTTTAAAGATTACCTACAAAATCGCTCACAACGAGTTAGGATAGGAGAGATTTTTAGTGATGAAAGACCAATCAACTACGGAGTACCACAAGGGAGTATTCTCGGTCCAACTCTCTTCCTTTGCTACATAAACGATCTTTGTCAATTAAACATCCCAAATTGTAAAATAATCTCATATGCTGACGACACAACCCTCTCGTTATATGGTGACTCTTGGGAAGAAGTTTTCAAAATTGCACAGTCTACCACTGGCTTGCTAAATAGTCTCACTTTAAATTCCGACAAAACTGTACAAAATGTAATGTTTTCCATCCGAAATTTATCCTGTATTAAAAATAAATTTAAAATCATAGCACATTCATGTGATATGACCTCTATTACAAACTGTAAATGTCCTTATATTGAAAATACAAATAACATAAAGTACCTCGGCATAATAATAGACAAGAATCTAAGCTTCAAAGAACATATAAACTATTTAGTTCAAAAAATTAGAAAGCTTATCTACATATTTAAAAACTTAAGACATCGCAAATTGGAATTTGATTAAAACTGTATATGAATCGTTAGGTAAATCTATTATGTCCTATGGCATTTCTGTATGGGGAGGCTCTAGTAAAACATTAATGATGGAAGTTGAAAAGGTACAAAGGATGATATTAAAAATTGCCTTGAAAAAACCTAGGATATATCCGACTACGAATTTTTATGCAGAAGCCAATGTGTTAACTGTTCGAAAAATTTACATATTATCAATAATCTTAAAAAAAAACGTAGTTGTATTGATTTGTTGGATAATATAAGGAACTCTGGTACGAGGAGAGAATATGAAGTTTGTGAAATTATTCCGGTAAAAACATTTATTGCTCAAAAGTTTTTCAGTTTTAGAGGTAGTCGATTATATAACAAAGCAAACAAATTACACCATATCATTAACCTAACAAAATTTGAATGTAAAAAGAATATTTCAGATTGGCTGCTTAAACTTGATTATGAAAAAACAGAACAATTACTGCAAATCGCATCTTAACATACCACGTACGAGTTAACACACACACACACATACATACGCACACACACACGCACGTACACACACACACACACACACACACACACACACACACACACACACACACACACACACACAATAAGATTAAACCGCTTACGCGTATGCTCTCTCGCAACCGGAAAAAAATGTCTCTGCTATATATATATAATAAAAAGAAAAAAAATCTAGTATACGAGTATGTTTTTAAAAGATAAAATATGCAATGTACAATTTGTGGGAGAAAATAATAAAGGTTTATTTTATTTAATATAGAATTTAGTCATGTTCGCGATATTTTATAGCCAGGTCACAGCATGTATGGGCCGTGACCGATGTTCTTTGTGCCCATTTTTGCCATGTTGTCTATTTGCAAATTATGTCAAAATTAGACCCGGTACACTCAATGGCGGCGCTTCAATCGGCAATCGGCACAAACATTTTGTAGGGTATAGCCAGTCCAGCGTACTAGTATATATGGAGGTCAGTGGCAGAACTCTTTACCGCTCTCCGCACCACCCGCTCCTAAAGATCATACGAACTTTTTAGCTACAAGATTGCCGATGCATATATACGTATGCAATATATAATGACACCCTGGAGTCATAGAGTAGTAAAGTTACAGAGAAGTCACCAATGCTTTAGTACCTTTATTTTAGTAAAATTTGTAATTATATTCACATTACACCTGTATCTATATTGTATTTATTGTATTTTGATTATTTTTTTGTGAAACAATATTTTTTAAATAATTTTGTTAGTGAAACTTTTGTCACAATGAGCAATTTTGTTTGAAGCCCGTCCATAAAAAATTAATAATGTTGTACCAATGGTGGTAGTTGTAAGTTTCATAGAGTCATCAGTCCAGGCACACATGGCGGTAGTGGTGTGGATGTCTCGGGTGCCGCGTTTTTGTGGCAAAGAATTTAATGAGGGTAGAGCAACTTACTGTAGAGGGAGCCGTTGGCGGCGGTGGTGCCGCGGGTGCCTCCGGTACTACGGGTGTCACCTGTGCCACGGGTGTCTCCGTTGCCACGGGTATCTCCGTTGCCACGGATGTGACCGGTGCCACGTTAGTTGCCGGTGCCGCGGATGCCGGTGGTGCCTCGGGTGCCACCAGTGCCTCCGGTGGCGGTGGCGTGGGCGGGCGCAGCAGCGCCTGGTGCAGCAGTGGCAGGTGTGGTGCCACGGCGCGTTGCACGCTCGCGCTCTCCTCTGAACTTTCGCCTCCACCGTCATTTCCACTAAATTCACATATAAATATAACTTAGATATTCTACTTCTAGAAAGAGAAAGAGAAAAATTCTCCAAAATAATGTGTTCAAACCAAATTTCGGACACGGAGATAAGCTATCTGCATATCGCAGAATATGATTTTTCCGTATATGATGTCTTTTTTTTTTCATTAAAATTTCGGTATAATTTTTATAACTAGAAATAGTGCAATTTGAAAGAAAAACATTTCGTCTTACGTATTAATATTTCGAATAAATATTTTTTTCTTACTGGCAAGCACTCTTTAACTTTGAAGCGAGCAACCTTCTTTTCAACTACATCCGCAACGACCACAAGTAACGGCCAACTTCCTAGTCAACGCAAGCACTAACGCTTTTGACGGTAAACATTACGTGCGCGTTCCGTTATCAGCAGTAGATAAGATCTCATTTCCCTGCTCCAATAAATACTAAGGTAGTTTTCCATACCTGACCTATGGAGAAAAGAAAAATACTGGACACATTTGGGCAGAAGCTACATCACACCGGGCCAGGTAAACGTCGGGCAGCTCAGAAATTGCCCAGTTGAGTGTTTACCAGGTCTTATGAGTACATTACGTAATTATTTTTTGGTCCTTTTGAGCCGGATCTTTCCTTTCAAATCGTGCTGTCTTAGTAAGATCTTTAGTTTCACACAGTTTAAATTTTTAAATTTAACGTACATACGTACTTTCATCGACGTGTCGTATAGGCCATCTTTGCAACGCAAAATGCCTAGCATTAGTTCAACAATTTATGTGTGATGTTTTATGCGAGCAGGATATGTTCGAACGCGATATTATTCTAGATGATTTAAAAAGAACATTACAGTTCGCAACGACCGATGAACAAAAATTAAGAGTTCCGTTCGCGAACCAAAAATCTTACTGCACAACAAAGAAAGTTTAGTAAATTGCAAACTAAAATTGAAAAATGTCTAATAAAGACAAAAATGTTCAACAAAGATGAACAAATTATAATTCGTAATGATTTTGATGTCGCATACTATGCTATTGTAACGCATTTGAGGAAATTAAAACAGTATGACAAACAAGTCAGGCGTATGAGTAGGTCCTTTAACTCCGAATCGTTTGCACAATCCAAAATTCCCTAAAATTCCCTTGCCCAGCTTCTCGGGTAGTAGTACTGACTGGAATTAATTTTATGATTTGTATATTTCACTCGTACATAACAATAATGCCTACACGGATGCGGAGAAATTCAGATATTTACTCCTTACTTTAAAAAATGAACCTTATAATTTAATTAAATCAATTCCCATTATCGACGCAAATTATTCTGTAGCCTTACAGGTATTAATTTCGCGTTATGAGAACAAAAGAATTATAGCTTCCACTCATCTCGACAAAATTCTCGATGTTAAACCTTGTACAGAAAAATCAACAATCTGCTTACGTAACTTACTGAACATTTACCAAGAAAACATTAAAGCACTTGAAGTTATGAAATTTTCTACAAACGAATGGAGTTTTATGTTATTAACGATTTTACTGCGAAAAATTCCCTCATCTATCCGCAAACATTTTGAGTTATCATTAAAATCACCATCAGAAATTCCTGATATCAACACACTAATATCCTTTTTGGAGCGAGAATTGTCCGCAAGCGAAATTTCTCACCCTAATTTCGGTCAGATTACTAAACACGAAGGTCAATCAAAATCAAACGCACCATCAGGCAGCGGCGGTAGCCACACGACGGCATCTCCGGGCGCACGCCGTATATTTATAGGAAACAAAACATCCTGTCTCAGAGTCTGCATATAATACTCCAAACAAATTTCCGAGTGTTAAACATTTCCATTGCATATGCTGTGACGCCCAACATACACTAAATGTCCAACGTTTTTAAACTTACCACCCAAGGAGCGCTGTACCTTTATTAGTGATAAAAACGTTTGCTATAATTGTTTACACGTTGGACACGACGTTAAGCAATGCAGATCAAATTTTATGTGCCGGACGTGCAACAAACACTAATTCATTTCGATAATCAATCTTATGTAGGTGCTACTCGTCACTCCCTCCTACAGCGTACGATCCCGCCACTTCGAGCGATTCTCAGCTGGTTATGACGTCGATAAATCACAAGACTCGCGACGCTAGCGCGCAATCTAGTTCTGCTCAGTCAGTACGAACGAGTACAGTGCTACTGTCAACAGCGCTCATCGATGTTTACGTAAATAATCATAAGCGATCGACCGTGCGTTGTCTTATAGATTCGGGAATTCGTTTCATTCCCAGTTCAAGTGTTTCACAGCTCGGTTAACGATGAATTTCAGAAGCTCTTGCTCTACAACAGGAATTAATAAGCAAATAAAATAAATAATGACATATGTCAGGTTGTCGGCTTCACTCTTCACAAATGGCACAGTAACTCGCTTGCGTTACTCGCTGCGGTTCAGCCCACAACAACAAAATAACGTACCTTTTTCGGAGATGGAAAATGACATGAAAACAATAGTACTTGGTCTTCAGTTGAACCCAAATTCAGATTAATTTACTTTCAGCGTTCAAATTACCTCTAATAAATGTACGAGTACTAAGCGTTCGATTCTTTCAGAAACTGCTAGAATTTATGACCCACTTGGTCTTACACATGGCTTTTTATCGCCAGTCACCATTTTTGCTAATCATTTAATCCAGTTGTTGTGGATAGCGCGTGTAGATTGGGATGAACACCCACCCCAAGATATAATAAATTCATGGGCCAGTTTTACTAACGAGCTTCCACTCTTATCGAAAGTTATTTTTGAACTTGCGTCGTTGGTTTGAGGCAAGAGTGTATGAATGTGTGTGGTACTGACGGCGAGGGCGAGGGCGAGGAGTCGTGCGGCAGCAGCGCGAGCAGCAGCTGGCAGCCGTTGACCACGGCGTGCCTGCGGGCCGCCGGCGGCGACGTGAACATGCGTCGTTGGTTTGAGGCAAGAGTGTATGAATGTGTGTGGTACTGACGGCGAGGGCGAGGGCGAGGAGTCGTGCGGCAGCAGCGCGAGCAGCAGCTGGCAGCCGTTGACCACGGCGTGCCTGCGGGCCGCCGGCGGCGACGTGAACATGCGTCGTTGGTTTGAGGCAAGAGTGTATGAATGTGTGTGGTACTGACGGCGAGGGCGAGGGCGAGGAGTCGTGCGGCAGCAGCGCGAGCAGCAGCTGGCAGCCGTTGACCACGGCGTGCCTGCGGGCCGCCGGCGGCGACGTGAACATGCGTCGTTGGTTTGAGGCAAGAGTGTATGAATGTGTGTGGTACTGACGGCGAGGGCGAGGGCGAGGAGTCGTGCGGCAGCAGCGCGAGCAGCAGCTGGCAGCCGTTGACCACGGCGTGCCTGCGGGCCGCCGGCGGCGACGTGAACATGCGTCGTTGGTTTGAGGCAAGAGTGTATGAATGTGTGTGGTACTGACGGCGAGGGCGAGGGCGAGGAGTCGTGCGGCAGCAGCGCGAGCAGCAGCTGGCAGCCGTTGACCACGGCGTGCCTGCGGGCCGCCGGCGGCGACGTGAACATGCGTCGTTGGTTTGAGGCAAGAGTGTATGAATGTGTGTGGTACTGACGGCGAGGGCGAGGGCGAGGAGTCGTGCGGCAGCAGCGCGAGCAGCAGCTGGCAGCCGTTGACCACGGCGTGCCTGCGGGCCGCCGGCGGCGACGTGAACATGCGTCGTTGGTTTGAGGCAAGAGTGTATGAATGTGTGTGGTACTGACGGCGAGGGCGAGGGCGAGGAGTCGTGCGGCAGCAGCGCGAGCAGCAGCTGGCAGCCGTTGACCACGGCGTGCCTGCGGGCCGCCGGCGGCGACGTGAACATGCGTCGTTGGTTTGAGGCAAGAGTGTATGAATGTGTGTGGTACTGACGGCGAGGGCGAGGGCGAGGAGTCGTGCGGCAGCAGCGCGAGCAGCAGCTGGCAGCCGTTGACCACGGCGTGCCTGCGGGCCGCCGGCGGCGACGTGAACATGCGTCGTTGGTTTGAGGCAAGAGTGTATGAATGTGTGTGGTACTGACGGCGAGGGCGAGGGCGAGGAGTCGTGCGGCAGCAGCGCGAGCAGCAGCTGGCAGCCGTTGACCACGGCGTGCCTGCGGGCCGCCGGCGGCGACGTGAACATGCGTCGTTGGTTTGAGGCAAGAGTGTATGAATGTGTGTGGTACTGACGGCGAGGGCGAGGGCGAGGAGTCGTGCGGCAGCAGCGCGAGCAGCAGCTGGCAGCCGTTGACCACGGCGTGCCTGCGGGCCGCCGGCGGCGACGTGAACATGCGTCGTTGGTTTGAGGCAAGAGTGTATGAATGTGTGTGGTACTGACGGCGAGGGCGAGGGCGAGGAGTCGTGCGGCAGCAGCGCGAGCAGCAGCTGGCAGCCGTTGACCACGGCGTGCCTGCGGGCCGCCGGCGGCGACGTGAACATGCGTCGTTGGTTTGAGGCAAGAGTGTATGAATGTGTGTGGTACTGACGGCGAGGGCGAGGGCGAGGAGTCGTGCGGCAGCAGCGCGAGCAGCAGCTGGCAGCCGTTGACCACGGCGTGCCTGCGGGCCGCCGGCGGCGACGTGAACATGCGTCGTTGGTTTGAGGCAAGAGTGTATGAATGTGTGTGGTACTGACGGCGAGGGCGAGGGCGAGGAGTCGTGCGGCAGCAGCGCGAGCAGCAGCTGGCAGCCGTTGACCACGGCGTGCCTGCGGGCCGCCGGCGGCGACGTGAACATGCCCTGCAGCAGCAGCCGCACGGTCGCCGCGCCGCGCAGCCGCGCCACCAGCCGCCACGCCGTCGCCGCCCTGCGTATATTCCTACTAGAGCCATGCTGCAGCCATGTTAGTAGTATAGTTTTAGCACGAATGGCTCGGCTCGGCCGGGAAACCGGAGACCCTTTTTACTGGAAAAGATGCATTCTATCTTAGTCCTAAAGGCTGACAACGCATCTGCATTTTAATTCACAAACGAAGAAAAATGCAGATGTCTATGGACCACTGCAACCACTTACCATCAGGTGGACTGTGTGCTCGTTTGTCACCCTAATTCTATAAAAAAAGCAATATTGGAGATGTAGGATCAACATTATTGCATGGTGAAATTTGTTCTATTTATCAATATTTTATTTTATTACAAACTAGCTGATCCCCGCGACTTCACCCGCGTGGAGTTATTTTTCGCAGAACCCTAAAATAAAAGCAGCCCAAGTTACTCCTTATAACATCAGCTATCTGCCAGTATGTATAAATATTGACAAATATTGACATTAATATTTATACGATACTAACGTCGCTCAATTTTTTTGCCTTCCCGGAACCCCTCCACTAACACTTAAACTTTATGGGTATGGTGTTAAAGTTCAAATTGACTTTTAAGTATTATTTCGAATCTTTTGTATGGGAATATAGAAAAGTGTTGTTTTTAGACTTTTTCAGGCAATTTTTTAAATTTTTCTCTCCGCATGAACCATCTTCGTACTTAGAACTATTATATATTATATATACATTCAGCGATTCATTTTTATATTATAGATTAAATTATTTAAAACAACCACACACCTAAAAGCCGAAAACCAATAAATGTATTTGCACGAATATTAGCTGTAGCAGGGACGCAAACCGCAAACCCATGGTGGTGCAACCAATTACCCCGATCATTATGCCACTTATATAGCTCAAAATATTAGTAAAGTGAAATAACAGCCTGTAAATGTTGCACTGAGAGGCAGATTGAGAATGGACCAGAAAATGGAGCAGATAATTAATATGTAAGAACTAGGCTGCAACTATATTATGGTTGTAGTTGTAGCACTAATGGGTCGGCTCAACTGGGGTAGGGACCACGCACTCACAGAATACCAGCGTAAATGACAATACATCTGCATTTTGATTCTTAATCGAGGATAAATATTATTCTTAATAGAGGTCTATGGGCCACAGTATCCACATACCATCAGATGGACAGTGTGCTAGTTTGTCACTCTTATTTATTTAAAAAAAAACGATATGGTGCAGCTATACACGAAATACATTATTTACGAGTATTAGACATAGAGGTTGCCTTATTACGACATTTTTTCCTTTCAACACCTAATAGTTAAATATACCTATAACTAATCATTTCATAGTGATTTGTTAAATGAAATATCATACAAACCTAACCTGACCCACAAAACTACTATAACGCAGACAATATTTGTCATGTTTGTTTTAATATATCCTCAGGTTTTACAACCCGGTAGATCACGGATTCGATCCTGGCATTATATAAATATTTGTATGACCTACAAATAATTGTTACCAGTGTACGTTGTTTTCTATGCACAGTTAATGTTTGTAATGCACCTCCACGACACTGTAGAAATTCCTAAAGATAGCTTTTAATACCCACTTGACCAGTACAGAATACCCGGGGGGATCACACGCCCCCAGCAATAAGTCACACAGTAGAGCCGCTGCGTTCGCAGACGCACGGCCCGCTTCCGCGATACGCCTTTTTTCGCGGCTTAATTTTTCTTCTTCTGTAGAATTCGAGTCTAAAATGAAAAAGGGGTTTACTATTTTAATTAAAGCGTTAGTGTGACACACGATAAAGTCCTTGATAGTAAAAACAAACTGTAGCCAATGGACACCAGTTACCAATATACAAGGTCTTTTATTATCAAGTTTAAATTTTCACTAAACCAATACTCTTTAAAAAGTTGTTTGTTGTGTTTGAAACACATGACTTAATCGATTTTGATGACATTTTATGGGGTCACCTGGATGGCTTCTTATGGAGAAGAGCTGTGATAGCTCAGGATCTCAGCGTTCGCTGTAAATTTCTCAGTACGCGAGCAACCCTGGTTTGATCCCCGCCGGAACTAATAAAATCGTTAATTGCAATTTTACAAAGTTCCGTTTTACCACGTGCTCGGCGGTGAAGGAAAACATCGTGGAAACCTGCATGTCTGGGAAATAGGAAAAAACATAATTCTAATTTCGAAGACACGTGAACTTCGCCAACACGATTCGAGACAGCGTGGCGGACATTCCCTCGCCTTAAAACCATCTCAGAAATGATAGGACGCCGGTGCCCAGCAGTGGGACGTATATGGGCTGTATAAAAATATAAATATAATAATAAGAATAATAATAATATCCCTCAGTAAAGAAACCGGCGGACGATGTATTAGTTAGTATTGAGAAGCACCGCCTTTTGGATTTGAGCCCGGAGCGGTCCGTCACGAAGTCCCCGTCGCCTCAGATAACCTTAGAGGCGCAGAAACGACCACAGGAATAATTTCGGTCGGCAGATTACCCTACATGTCGGTCACCTCTTGAGCCAGGTTCAGATATTTTGTTCGCTTATCTGTTTCGGCTTTCAGGAGGTTCTCGTCATAAGGAATGGTAATGTCGTCCAAAAATATCCTTTACTATACCCGGTCCATCAAGCACAATATCAGGCTTATTCGCAAGAATAGTCGTGTCTGTGATGATGGCCCGATTCCAGTAGAGCCTGGCGCAGTTATTTTCGAGCATGGCTTCCGACAAGTATTTATAATATGGCAGTTTCCGATCCACGAGACCGTATTTCAGAGCGAGCTCTTGGTGTAGAATCCTGGCTACTAGGTTGTGTCTGTGCAAATACTCAGAGTTAGCAAGCGCCGAACAACCGGAAATGACATGCCTAAGTGAGTCACCGGGATGGCGACAAACTCGAAAGATGTCGACGGCACCATCCTTTAGGATGTATTTCCGATAATTGTTGGTCTTGATAACCTGATCCTGTATCGCACAGAATAAACCTTCGCTTTCTCAAAAGAGGTTACCGAAACGTAGCCAGTGGAGGGAGGCGACTGTATCCACGAAAGTTTCATGTCCCTTGTAGAACCTCCTGTGGAGCTACTCCTTCCATACACTTTCCCGGTCGGAAATGCACTGTACTGCTGAGACTTGCCATTGCTCGTTGGCTAAGGATAGAGGAGTAAGCCCTTTATCACACGAAATGATGTCCCCGTAGAATGGATCATCCGATCTCACCAGGAAGTATTTACGGAGGCAGCACTCTTCGCGATTATGCATGGTGAGAGCGCTTAAAGCCGCGCCCACAATGTTTCTGCAGCAAGTAAAGCCTCATTACTGACGATCTCGGGTGATGCATCCTGTGGGACGTCATAACAGTGCGGACTTTTCTATCCAGAACGTTCAGTTCGGTCTGAGTCCACCTGAGTATGCCGAAAATATACATGAAGACAGGCATGACCCAACCGTTACATACGTGTGTCTTATTCACGTCCGCAAAAGACTGTTGAGCACTTTTCTCAAGCGTGCATAAAACACATCGCAAACTGACCGTTTCAAATCCGCCTCATCGATACCTATGTTCTGTGACATACCCAGGTTATACCCTTATCCGTCCCCAGCTCCTTCCCAATAGAATTTCTAAAATAACAAGTACATCACTTGTGATTTTAGCAATTCTACAATATGTGAGCGACTGGAGGCGAATGACTTAAGATCATCCGTATAGAAAAGGTACCCACCTTTTCTATACGGATGATCTTAAGGTCACTTTTGTACCTCCTTTCCGAAGCTGAAATCCTCTCCCAGAACCCTCCAGTAAGACACTGAGAAGGTTTAGAGAGAGAGACAGAACCAGTTTGGACCAAATAATCGCCCTGGATGATACCCTTTCTTATCCTTATGTGGTTCACCGCAGTCGTCATCCGCTCGCCTAGATGACAAAGAATCGCACTCCACTGCCCCATACCACTGCCCGAGGAAGTCTCGAACCGTACAGTCAACCTTATACAGCTCGAGGACCCTCTTCAGCCATGTATAAGGCACCGAGTCGAATGCCGTTTTGTAGTCTATCCAGGCGGCGCGGCGGAGAGATTCCAACGGTCGCTTTTAACCACCTTGTGAATGACCCCGTCAATGAGGAGTGGTTCCTTGGTTCCACGACCACCGCCCCGAAATCACCTGATTTGAGTTCAGGTATATCGTGGGTAGACAAGTGATGGAGCGGTATTTGCTCGGGTCTGTGATATCTCGGTCTTTAGGAACGAAATGAGTGATCCCAGTAGTGAAGAGGTTCGGGAATGACTTCTGGTCGAGAGCCTCTTGAAACTGTCGGGCGAGCATAGCGTGACACACCACTAACTCCTTCAGCCAGTAGTGATGCAGCCCGTCGAGCCACGGACTTTTCCAGTTCGATTTATAGAGCATCTTCTGATCGCTCTGGAAGAAACGATTCTGGCGTGTCAACCTCTCAGTATATATTCGCCGAATCCGCTTTCCCCTAGCAGAGCGATTCTCTGCTTCAGATCGTCTATGCGCTCCTTCAATTTTTGCGTAATATCCGGCTGGGACAAACTTATATTAATTTGTCCCAGCAATCGCCATCCTGACGGTGCTCACAATTCTCGGTCTATTATTACTCGACCTGAAGCTTGTCAGTCTGCCGATGAGGGTTCTTGCTTTTGCAATACGGTCCTCAATTCTTTTTCTCCAGGCTGGGATGGCGCTACTTTGTCTAGTAGCGCGTATAGCCGTGGGAAGTTTGGCGCCAATAATACAACAAACTGCCAGTGCGGCGCCAAAAAGAATTGAGTTAGTCTCGCAAAGGTTCTGGCTGGCTTCCAAATAGGTCACCAGCATTGGGTTGAGACCCCTCACTACAGCCCGATTCCGCTTGCTTAGGGTTATGCGGGGAAGCCGCGGTCGATTTTTGAGAGGCATACTGCGCGTTTCCAAATAGCCTCCTCCAATATGCTCCTCATGTGCTCTAGTTTGAGGGAGACTATTTCATAATCGTCTGAATCAACCACAATTGGAATATTCACGGCGGCATCCACGTGTGCAGGTTGCTCTGTAATTAGTGGCGCCGCATTATCAGCTGTAGCATTTTCATCCGATGAGGGAACAGCCTCACGTCATGGTCGTTCGAGTTCGGCGTTACCAAATATTTTATGCAGGATGTACCGAACTCGGTCTGCCAGATTTTGCTCCTTTACATGAACAGATGTTTAAAGCTCTGCGAAAAAGCGATGCATCCGCCCGATACGCCATCATTCCAGTTTCTTCCCCAATTGCCCTATAATACGCTCGCAATGCGTTGGTGTTCATCATTTCCATCCAACGCATGCGACGTGTTCCACCAGCAGCGGGTGCCGCTTGCTGAGTACGGAAGACCCAGCCGATACCAAGCCCTCTGGTGGGGATGATGTATGCGGGTGGCTGCTAGGTCGCGTCCAGCGCCAGCTCCAGACGCGCCCTTGCGGCCTCCAAGCAGCGGCCCTTTTGCGCACTCTTTATTTTATCATTCACCCATTGAATAGGCGTCAATTAACAGGTGACGCCCAGGCCCAGCACCGTTTCATGGTTATTATTATTATCATTACCTATTATATTGCTGCAATTATACAAAAATTACCTGCCGCATTGTCCATCGACTCATTTTTGTCCTCCTGTTTATGGTTCAATTCAACTTTCTCACTAGTCTCTTGCTGGCCTTTCTCAGTTTGTTCAGGCGACCTTTCCGCTCCGTCTGTAATGTTTGCAGGCCGTATTTCTTCATACTCGTAAGTACCACAGATTATTTGTATGAGACTCTCTAGGAACTGGTGCTCTTCTAACCACTAAAATAAAATTTTGGTTTTAATAAAGATAAATCTTACTACCAATTAAATTAAAAAAAATAGATATATAGGGTTATTTTTCCAAGAGGAGCCAAATTTTAAACTTAAGTTCAAATATGTAAATAATGATATACCGTTATTGCAGTTTTTGAAAATACGAGTAACTTGTACTTTTATTGAAACTATCCCAAATTGAGTGTGATTTATGGGCAACAACGTTTTTGCCTACCGATCAGCACTTACAAATGTGTGCGTGCGCAGTAAAATCTGTTAAAATAATGCATTACCACGCATTTTGCATTTAAAAGATAAAAAGGACAGAATGTTTGAAATTTTTTTTAATTAATTTTTCTTCACCTTTTGCCTATAGTAGGTACTTATTCTGAACCTGCTCTACAAATTTGGCCGGTTATTGCAAAATAACCCTTTATATTGAATAACATATATTTATTTATTGCACAGCTTAATTTTATAAAAATCATACCTCGAAAACTATTTTGTTGAAAGGATCATCAAGCCTTATAAAGTATTTAAAGATATCGGCAATACTTGACGTGGAAATGTGTCGCAGAAGATTCGGAAGGAAATCACGTCTTGACTTGAAGAAATCCAAAACGCGGTGGACCACAATGTGGTAGAGGTACCAGTCCTGAATAAAGTAAAAATAAATATAATTGAAGGGTGTATTTAAACATTATTTGAAAAATATGTCGGCGCGTCGATAAAATACCGGTTGGATCGAGAGTGAGCAAGAGGTTGCGTCACTCTAGTAAAGCGTCATATCGATGGTGGCGTGGTAGAATTGAGGGTAGTTCGGGAAACCCCTAAACGTTGGTGCAGTATAAAATTCACTGTAGGCGTCGTACGCGAAAGAGTCCAAATAAGTCATTCTACGTAGTAGTGCTAAGATAGTATCGTGGTTCTGTCCGTTGTGGTAGTTGTTCTGGTGCAGGCGAGGAAGATTGTGTTGCTGTTGCTTTGCATATTTTGGTGTTATGCCCGGTTTACATTATTCCAGTCCAGCGATCGAATCCAGCGCCGGAATGCTTACTGGAAAAATGTAAACCGGCACTGGAATGCACTGAATCCACCGAGCATCGAGTCCAGTAACTGGATTGGCGGTCTACTTTTGAATCCAGTGCGACCAATCCAGTACAACTGGAATAATGTAGACGGCCAATCCAGTGCCATTCCAGTGCTGACACGACAATTGAATAGTAAACACGTGTTGATTGTTTTTGCGGACTGCGAAAAAGAAAGGATTTAACAATGGTGAATCGATACTGATCTCTTCTTGAAAACATTGTCACTGTAGTGTTCTCACTTCTACGGCTTCTAAATGACTGGAACAAGTACGATACAGATCCAGTTCAGCACTGGACTGGATTCTCGCTGGATCACTGGCAGTCCAGTAATGTAAACCGGGCATTATCATGGTAATTGCATCCTTCACGTTACACTGGTCGTGACGAGTTGTTGTGTGATTGAGGCGGGAACATGTTACAGTGTGGTCGAACTGTTATTGCTCTACACAGAATGTACACTGCCGGCCAAAAGTTTAAGACCACACTTAAACAACATAATTATTTATAAATTGTAACAAAATCCCATAAGATAAATAAAAGAAATGTACACCTGCATATTGTATTGTTAATATCGAATATCTAAAGAAGTCATTATTTTATTTACTTTCAGGTTAGTGGACAATAAACATGTATTGTTTTCAAACAGAGACAAACGCTGCGTTAGAGCCAGGTGGTAGAGTCGTAATAATATTTTTATGATGGGCTAATAACAAATTGCTTTGCTTTTGTTTCCCATTGGTCAATAATTAGGATTATTTAGCTTCTAAAAACACGTGTTTCCGACTTATTATTACCTGAGTTTACATGGTTTTGTTCACAAACAATCTCAATTAGTCTAAACTTGTGGTTTCTACAGTAAAGACTTCTTAAAATGGGAAAAGCACAAATTAGCAGAGAAGAGCGTTCTGCCATCGTTCTTTTACGTAATGAAGGCAAATCCGAACGTGAGATAGCTTTACAATTGAAGCTATCGAAGACTTGTGTTTATGGCACAATAATAATACATAGCAATATACAGGGAGACAGGCACTTTTTAAGATCGTACACGCTCGGGAAAACCGAGAGCTACCACGTCAAGTGAAGATCATTTCATTGTTGTTAACAGCAAGCGAAATAGTCGCTTAACAGCACCGGGAATCCACGTTGAAGTAAACAAAACCGGAGTTAAACTTTTATCATTGACTACAGTAAAACGGCGACTGAGAAATGCGAAATTGTATGGTCGTTTCGCCGTTTGAAAACCTCTGCTAAGGCCAGAAAACAAGAAAAAAAAGGATGCAATGGACCCTTGCCCATCGAGATTGGACTGAAGACGATTTTAAAAAAGTTCTTTGGACCGATGAATCCAAGTTTGAGCTATTCGATTAAAGACGAAGAATTTACGTTCGACGCAGTGACCAAGAAAAGATGATACCAGACTGTGTAGTCCCAACAATGAAGCATGGTGGTGGCTCAATCAATTATGGTCTGGAGGCTGCTTTTCTAGCTAAGAAACTGGCGATTTGATCAAAATTGACGGAATTATGAAAAAGGAAGTGTACAAAAAAATTTTAGAACAAAATGCCGTTCGTTCGGCGTTGCGATTAATTGGAGATGGATTCATTTTCCAACATGACAATGATCCTAAGCATAGCTCGAAATTATGCAGAGGATATTTGGAAGAGAGAGGCACAAGGGGTGTTAAAAACATGGTTTGGCCTCCTCAGAGCCCGGATCTCAAGAGCTTGATAGGAACGGCCGTAATTGTAGTCCAACCTCGCGAGAAGAAATGTGGAACACTTTGTGTGAAAGTTGGAGCAATATGTCACAAGACACCTATCAACAAATTGATTGCCCGTATGCCGAGACTTGTGAAAAAGTCATAGAATGCAAAGGAGGATTTTTTGATGAAAAATCAGTTTAGCTAACTATAGCCTTTTTTGCATGAACTGTTAATATTTCTGTTCGCGCCAAACGCTAATTTTAATAATTGACGCCAGAGGGCGCTCGGCGCGGTGCATTCGTACCGGTTTGACGTTCGCGCGAGCAGAGTTGGTTGCGGGCGGGCGCGTCGTAAGTTAACAATGCAGCGCAGTCAGTTGAACGGCGTGGTCGCGTACTGACAGCCTCTTAATTCGAGTTGTCCGTTTCTAAGTTTAAGCGATAACGAGGCCGGTTTGAGTTGATTGATATAGTACGGAGACATTGTTCCTTGTCGGTTTAAACGCTAAAAATTGGTGACCCGCTAGGATACCGCGTTCGTATTAGATTATAGATTGCAGTTAAGCTAGTAGAACTGCGAGGTCGCGTGTAAAAGGAAGCCTCTAATAAGTGTCGTTAATTTACGCCAATTTGTATAGTGATTGCATTTTGAAGCGCATTTATAGTTTCTCTAAGATTTTAGATATTGCTGTCAGAACCGAGATCGGCCTATAATTGCTAATATCTTCACCATCCCCACCCTTGTATACGGGTGTTATAATTGATTGTTTCAACGGTGCAGGATACACACCTTTAAAAGATTTACAAGGTGCATTTTGAAGCGCATGGGCAATATTTAATTTGCTTGTGTGGACGGTTAATATCGTACGAAAGAATTTAGTTTGTTGTTTGGAACGCTGAACCTTGTGACTCCTGTGGTTATAATTTTGTTGCTAAGTGAAAATGGAAGTTGAATTTTGAACGACCGTTCATTACTTGTTCCTTGTGTCCCGTGTTTGATTAAGATTAACAGGGATTTAGTTGAGTTTGAAGTTAATTAAATGTACAATAAAGTTGATGGATTGAAATAGTGTACAATAAAGTTGATAAACTGAAATAGTGAAATTAAGGCAGAAATTTTCAATTGGTGATGTACGACTGGAGGGAGCGCACATTGGGAGAACATCAGCTCCGGTGGATCTTCTGTCCGATTAAATCAGGCCGTCAGGTCACATATGTGTTTATATATGTGACCTGACGGCCTGATTTAATCGGACTACACACTACTTACATGCACCTCACTTATCACCTGACTGGTAGCCTGTAGTCAACCCTACCTCCTGAAATAGGTAAGTGCTTGCTTATTTGTCAGCCGTTTTTGAACATTTATCCATAGGCCGTTGGGCCCCGTCCTCTGTTGCCCGTCGATGGGATTACTCATGGGCCCTAGTCCAGTCAACCTTTGTTGGGGCAACTCAGGGCGTGAACAATTTCTTTACGCTTTTCAAGTATATTGATTGTCAAAAAGTGTTTTGTTGGACGATTTAACAGTTTAATTAAACATTTAATATTTTATTGGAGTTTTATTTAATTTTCCTAGTTTAATTAAGGTGGTCTTAAACTTTTCGCCTGCAGTGTATAGTGTGTTACAATGTCTTATTACTACAATTAGCAATTAATCATTATCATTAATATTTTTAACAATTAACCTCATGATGTATTTCAGAAATATAGATTGTTTATATCTTTATTTACAAGAAATTGTTACTTCTGCTAATAAATATATAGCACAGAAGTAAACTACACTTTTGATCAAGGGTTAATATTTTTACAGACCAAAACATTATCAAATACACTGGCGAGCAAAACAATCGGGCCACCCGTAAATTTTTCACTTATTTGCTGTTTTGACCGTAAATAATGTCGTAAAGATAACTACGAAGATTAGCCCTTGTTTCCCTCAACATAAGTCAAACTTGTAGGAAATGCAAATGTGCGCTTAACAATAGCCAAATAACGCAAAATAGGAAAATAGATATTATCAATACAACCGACTCCAAAAAAGGGGGAGGTACTCAATTCAACTGTTTTTTTTTGTGTTACCTCAGAACTTTTTTTGTAGGTGAACCGATTTTAACGATTATTTTTTAATTTGAAAGCTGGTGCTTCTCATGTGGTACCAAATTTGATCAAGACCTGACCAGTAGTTTTTGAGTTATCCTTAATAATGCGTATTTAATTGACTTCGACTACATTGATGATGTTCTCATTTGATTTATATTGAAGTCGGTTATACAACATTTTTAATTTTACCATTTGCTTAGACACTCAGTTAAGTTCCAATTATTGAACGGGACACTTTTACCTTGATTTGCAACTATCAAGAACTTTATAATATGGATCTGACTAAAACTGAATCTCTTCGAATTGTGACTTAAATATTGAGACCTCTCGACTTCAAGTGTCAGGTAGCCAGAACTGTCACACTCTATGAAAAGTTCTACGGTCCAAAGAGTGGTACAAACGCCACTCGAAGACTGGTGGCTTTAAGAGACGATGCGGTCAAAGAACACCTCATCAGCACTAAGAAATCATCATCAACCTGGGGTTGAAATACAAAATCTCTTGGTAAGTGAGCATTTTGCCCAAGGAAACGTCAATTCAAGTGTAACATTAACGTGGTGCCGATAATCGTAATCTTGTGTACCGACGACCAAGAAAAGATTATCTTTTTGTTGTGTGGTCATTTTTGCAACATTCAAATGCAGCCGTAAAAGGAGTCAACGCCAAACCTTAGGCGGCGAATAATTAACCCAACCAACCCTCACTCAAAATTTTCTAGTGATCTTGGAGTTGGCGATCCGTGGCCGTGAGAGACTAAATCCCCTCTAAAAGACTCATGGTTCCGCTGGAGAGAGTGGATATATCCAGTGGACTAACACACCCACCTGAGCTAGGAGCTACGCAGTCGAGCGCCGTACGCCGAGATGAAGGGATTCTGAAGGGTTAAGCCGATCGTCACTGAGGTATATAGTGGCGAGAGGCAACGCGCCCCTTTTGGTCCAGCTTTCTAGTAAAACAGTGGCCCTGTTGGTAGCTACAGATAGGGAAATGGCCAAGCGCCCCGTCAGAGGATCGCACACTAGTGACGTGGGGGCTGCCTAGTTTCCTGAAAAGGGCTAGGCGGTGGTAAAGGGCATGCTGACGAAGCAAGTGACAGTTATTCAGGCAGTGGGGATGGGCCTTTTTCACCCCTATCTATCAGCTGATATCGAGCCCCCGATGTCGCGCTGTGAGCCAACTTCACGTCCCTATATTCCCCCGGTAATCCTAACGGTGCGGGCTCAATGGAGTGGGAATACGAATCAAAAAAACGAATATTAATGCCATGACGCTTTAAGGCCCATCAAGAAAGAAGGAGAGGTGCCAGAGGTGATTACCAGAGGCACCAACAAACAAGGAGGTAACGCCAGTAAAACGGTGGTTTCACAGAACATGTCTCCCATTGTAGGTGGCCCTACCAAAGAAATCCGCTAAGAAGCAGAGAGCAGCAAAGTAGGTAAGAAAGAGATCAGGCAAACCGATGCTAATCGAAACCACCTCGCCGAGTAGCGAACATAAAAGTGTGAGACTCAAACAGCAACTTAAGGTTGCAAAGACCAGCTATTCTTCCACTGTTAAAGCTGAATTGTGTGTGGCCTTAACGTGTGCACGTACAGGTCGCATCACAAAGGAAATGGTTGACGATATCCTAGTGGGTATCCAGAGGAAGATGATCAGCGAGGCTTGGAATAGCCAAGAACCTGATGCATCGGGCCTAGTCTTCAGAGACATAGCCGTATATATGGTGGGGATCCTGAAGCTGTGGTGCGACGATCAGTAGGCGTAGGCGGATTGGGTTGAAGGGGAACATCACCACCATCGACCTTAAATCCAAAACCTCGCTGGTCATCAAATAACAGTCAGATACCACAGAGAATCAAGTGGTATCCTTATCCCTGACTTGGGTTTGGAAAGACTCACGCAACATTGGTCGTGTGCTAGCGTACCAGAACCGCTGGGATTGGCTGTTGCTCAAGGCCAACAAGCAGACGGACGGGTAATTCCGCGTTGTTTCTGTACCGGAGGATCATATTCCAACCCTGATGAAAGCTGGACGCCGCCTCGTATGTGTATTTGGGGCGTTCTAAGTAAAATTCTAGGGTCGTGGTGGAATTTTTTTTAATACTCCACCAAGCAGAGCCGGTGAACAACCCCAAAGTCATGGATACTGGTGCTGTGAATACCGGAGCAGCGGCGTGACAAAACGGCCTGCACAAGTGAGCAGAAGCCATCAGTAGAGATCGGGCTCAACGGCTATTCACTGAGTGACGAAGAGGATAGCATTTTGCCGTCCAATTCAGACTCTGTGGCTGTAGATGAGACCTGAGATCTGTTGGCACGCTTATTTTTGGGCGGGGACGGGGAGGACACGATCAACGATGGCATGCCCTATGTCCAGAACTAGCCTCATGCAGGCCAACCTCCACCACAGCATAACTACGTCGGCTCAATTACGCAAGTGGTTGGAGGTTCGATGGACGGCCATAGCCCTAATCTAGGATCCGTGGGTTGGAGCTGGTAAAACCAAAGGCCTAAACAACCTAAAGGGTAAGTTATTCTACAACCGCCGTGCACGACAGGCCTAGGGCGTGTATTTATACTACTAACAATATCTGTGCACAACTATTAACAGATTTCTGTTCCAGAGACATTCCATTGTAATACAAAATACACAGGAGGGAAGATTGGTTGTCGCCTCGGACTACATGCCGAAGGAAAACACACCTCCCCCTCATGATCTCGTCAGGCTAGTAAATTTCTGCGAGAGGACTGGACTAGAGGTTGTAACCGGGACGGACTGCAATGTGCATCATCCCCTCAGGGAAAATGAAAAACCCAACGAAGGAAGTAAGTTGTTAGTTGAATCTCTTATGCACTAACCTAACCATTTTAAACAGAGGTACCAAAACAACCTTCATAAACAAACATAATCAAACAATAATAATTGAACTTAGACTTGCAACAGAAGGAGCAGCAAAACTAACAATTTCTAGTTTATTTGGGAACAAATCTGTTATTTATCTATATCTATACATAGCATAAACAGAAGTTTTTGGAGAGTGTCTATCCCTTTCTACTGACTTCAAAAAGGAGGCAGTACACAATTCAACTGTATGTTTTTTTTAATGTTTCTGGGTGAATGCATTTCAATGATTCTTTTTTATTTGAAAGATGGTGCTTCTCATGTGGTCCCATAAAAATTTAATGAAGGTCTGACCAATAGCTTTTGAGTAATTCTTAATAATTTATATTGAAATTGGTTGTACAAAATTTTTATTTTTAAATTATGTATGTTCTCACTTATATCAGTAACTATTGTGCCGATTTTAATATGGTACCCAATAGACTGATTGATTTACCAGCAATTTATGAATATTTTGTGCAAATTTTATGATGATAATTTCTCATTTAAATCAGAAAAAAAGTTTTCAACATTTTGCATATCTCAAGTAAAAATCATGATATCTTCAAACCAATATCATTTGATGTTTACTTACATGACACATAAAAATATTCTGTTTTTTTTTTTTAAGATCAAAATCAAACAGAAAAAATGATAGTGAGGGCAGTCCGAATTGTGCCAGTGCTACTTGTGTATTTTTGACAACAGTTAGTAATTAAATTAATATTAATAAAACAAGTGGGATGCAGCAAGTAAAGACTGTGTAAGAACCTCTGAAGGAGGCAGTTATATAGCGGTAATAACAATTTTTAATTTTTTGGCTGTTTTTTACCCCCTAGGAGTGTAATGAGAACTTTTTGCCCCTATTCCACCACAACCCCCATGACATCCTCTACATGATAGGTTATTCAAACTGACTATCCCTATAGTTTGAGTCACCCCCAACTCATTTCTAGTGTTTACTTCCAAAAATACTAAAATTAAAAAGTTCAGTTTTTAAACCCTGAACTTTTTTAATTCCACAATTCAGGAGAACATCCTAAAAGAAGTATTTAGATACATAAAATGGTCACAGACAACATCAACATCCAATCCCAGAACAACCATTTGTAGACCATACAAACACTTGTTCCATGTGGGATTTAAACATACTACCTTCAATTAGATACTTAGTAAAAAAATAAAGTATATTTTTATGTTTAAATTCATTATGTTAATTAACCTTATAATGTCTATGTCATAATAATCTCGCACTTAAATATTAATTAAAGACAAATGTCAATAAAACATATACAAGGCTTAATTATAATTTCATTGCACATACCAAACTGACTAAAATATTATAAATTATTTAATCAATTGATATTCATATTACAATATCAGTACAGAGTATCTAATTTTTCACTTATAATAAATATTACTTTACCACATAATTAATAAAAATTAAAAATGTCCTAGTCATACCTGTTTAGGACTCTTCTCAAGTAACATTTCAATTGTTTTACTAAAATATGATGCCAGTAAGGGATTTAAGGGTGGATCCTTATTAACAAAGTCACAAAGCCGATTCATCTGCACCACATCCATAGATAGCCGGTCACTTAACATCATAAGCTGGCTGGTGAGGACCTCACTAGCAATGTGAGCATGGCGGTATTGTGATGTCATATCCACATTTTTAGGGGGCTCCTCTGTAATGAGGGTCACAAGCTCTCCTAGTATTTCTGGTTTTGTTAAGCTGGAATTTTAACAACAAGTAAACATTGTAGGTAACAAAGTATACACTTAATACTTAACATAGCTTTTAATCGTAACACTAAATTTCCGCCCATTTAAGTGTCTATATCAAATATTATGCTTTAGCAGTGCAAATTTTAACTATTGCATATCTAAATTAGTAAACGGTTGATTTTAAAAAGTTCTATAGTAGAGAGTCACTTACAAAAGTATAAGCGCTTTATTATCCGCCTTACATTCTTGAAGAATATTATCCGCCTCCAACACTTGAGTCAATGTTACATTCTATAACAAAACAACATTCTTATAAAACACCGCAATATTGTTCTAGACGAATTCTTACACAAATTAATACATTTGAATATTAATTCCTAAAATGTGTAATAGATGCAATAAAATCCAATAGGTAGATTGTTAAATTTCGGCCCAAACTTATTCCTACAACGATTCATAACCATGAATTCCAGCATCAAAATACATACCTCCTCTTTAAGGAGATTATTTATCTCCCTCACTAAGACAAAATTTCCCCTCCAAAACATAATTAAAATTTTATAAGTACAATTTTAACTTTTCTAAATCCATAGAAAACTTCTGTTTTTATTGTACGAATTTTAGCGTTTCACCGATAAAAGTGCAACGATCCGTTTTCTCTTTCTGTCTGTCAAATTACTATAATCTTTGGTCTCTCATAACCATGGACAATTAACTGATTATTATTACTGTTATTAAGATTTTTGGCTTGAATGTTTGTCCTTTAAGTCATGTCTTCATTTATCTCAGTATCAAGTGATAATAATCCCTTCTGCTGCTTTACAATATGTTGATGCGTCACATTGCGTAGTTTCTGGGAGATTTCAACGGCAACTTGAGCCATCAGGTGGTTGATATTTCAAGGCGCCTAAGCAGACAGGCACTTTATTTTCAGATTCACATCACCATCGGAGCACTTGTTTCACCATTTCCACTAACACATGTTCACATGCGGAGTCATTTAATGCCTACACAAAATCGCACTACTTTTACATATATAGAGAAAGAGGAAAAGTAGGTGGTGGATAACGATCATTCATCGGAATAGAACAAGAACTTATTAACTTTGTATGGATATGTTTATACATCTATTACTTTGCAAATCAGTGGCGGTCCTAGCCAAACTTTTATGTGTGGCGATATCTCAAAGTAGCGCCCCTCTAAAGACAAAACCTAAGTGTTCCTATACTATGCAGTTGCATTCGTGATTTTAAATAGTAATAGATCATTTTTTGTCGCCTAGCTCCCATCCGCCAAACCCGTACCGTCCAATAAGGAACTTAGTTGCAAAATATTGTCCGTTCCGCTTGCTGTACCCTGTTGCGCTCGATAATGCCAGTGTGCTTACCCTGCTGCGGTGACGAGGTGTACAGATAAGTAATAAAAACTTCAACTTCACGCCGGTATTCTGTGAGGTCGTGGTACCAACCCGGCTCGAGCTGGCCCATACGTGCAACAGCAAAAACTGCTGCATGGCTCTACCACCGTTGAATTAAGACTACTTTATATTAAGATATATAATACTGTGGGCAAAAAATAGTAAGACTTTGTTCATAATTTTAAAATTCTTTAATTATTCTGCCAAATCTACATCGTACGTTTTTTCCAATCCTCGTAACAGTTGTTAAAGTCAATTTCCGGAATAGCCTTCAATGCGCGTAGCGATTCACGTTTAATGTCTTCAATTGACTCAAAACGGTTTCCCCGGAGCGGTCGCTTGAGTTTGCTGAACAGCCAGAAGTCGTACGGGGCTAAGCCAGGCGAACACGGTAGTTGTGAAACGATATTGGTTGAATTAATGGGTCGGCTCGACCGGGGAAGGACCACGCTCTCACAGAAAACAAGCGTAAAATAGCAGCTTAACGCTGCTGTGTTTCGTATGGTGAGTGTAGAGAACCTGAGACCCCTTTTACTGGCAAAGAGGCATTCCATCTTAGTCCTCACGGGTGACAACGCATTTGCATCTTGAGTCTTTATTGAGGATAGATGTAGATGTCTATGGGTCACAGTAACCACTTACCATCAGGTGGACTGTGTGCTCGTTTGTCACCCTATCCTATAAAAAAAAAGAATCAATGCAGTATGCGGCGGTGCATTATCATGGTGCAAAAACCAAGAGTTGTCGGCCCATTATTCAGGCCCCTTTTTACAAATAGCTTCACGCAAACAACGCATAACTCTCAAATACTATTCCTTATTGATAGTTTGGCCGGTCGGAAGGAATTCGGAGTGCAACACACCTCGATGATCGACGAAAACTGTCAACATGATCTTGATTTTTGACTTGCTTTGTCGTGGTTTTTTCGGTTTCGGCTCACCTTTGGCACGATATTCGGCCAATTGATCGTCTGTTTCCGGGTCGTAAGCATAGATCCAAGACTCGTCGCCAGTTATAAAACGTTACATGACATCCTGGTAGTCAGACGCGACACTGTTTTTCAAGAAAATTGAGTGATTTTGGAACCAATCGTGCATTCACTTTTCTTAGGCCCAAATGATCTTTTAAAATGGTTTTCACTGATCCTTCCGATATTCCAACAATATCAATAAGGTCTCTGACTGTTAATCGTCGATCCTCGAGCACCAATTCCTTGATTTTATTGACGTGTTGATCATCAGTTGATGTTGATGGCCGTCCTGAACGTGGTTCGTCGTCAACGCGTTCTCGACCCGCTTTGAATAATTTGTACCAATCAATAACACTTGCTCGCGATATACAATTATCACCGAAGGTCTTTTGCAACATTCTGAACGTTTCGGCACCAGAAATTTGATACCTACATAAAATTCGCCGAATGCACTTTTTGTACTTCAGAAAGACAAGCGTATACTAAACACTAATGATTACTTTGATGTGATATTTGGCACAGATGACACTGACAGTCATACCAAGGTAGAAAAAAAAACGACGAATGGATTTCCGCGCGAAATTTAAATTAAAGTCTTACTATTTTTCTCCACGGTAGTATATAAGGTTTTCAAGGACAAAGCCTTTATAGATCCTGGCTTACAGTGATAGGAGAGGGCTATAGGTTTGTTACATTAAAATAATTTGTACTGTTAAAGATATTAGATGCAAGAAGTTGTAGATTAAGCCCGAGTTAGAAAATAAGGTAAAAACTTAAAATAACAATTTTTATTGATGTGGGTAGTGTCTTTAAGTACTGCAGCCGATGAAACGCGAAAAATCATGAAACGGCTTTTAAGTACAGTGTTTTCCTAAAATATTTTAGATTTGAAGTGTATTTTTGTAAAAGAAACGAATTTAAAAACATAGGGCGCTCTCTTATTGAATTTGGCGTTTCTCAATGTATCTTTAACGCCGACCGATCAATCATATGCTATTATTATAGCACAGCAGTGACGTCATACAAGATGTCACCAAAGTGACTGCTGTTTGAAATGATTCTCAGTTATTGGAAATTAAATATTTTATTTCATGACCCTAAAGTGGCGTAAAAATTTAATATGATTTTTTTTTTTATTTACATAAATATTTTAAATATCTCTGGTTAATAATAGACTTAATTGGACATAATTATGTCTTTATCTATTAAAGGCACAAAATTCTTATTGACATTATAATATAGTCTGTTCGCTTTTTTTTTTTATTTGGTTTACAAATGGAATGTAACGTAACCATGTAAGGTTCAAGTAACATAAAAAAGTAACAAACAAACGTTCTTTCTAATAACAGTGAACACAGCATGCAACAAGTGGACATGATAACAAATAAAAATTAAGAAATGAAAAAACTCTTAAATAATAAATATTAATTAATTAATGGCTAATCTAATGTTAGTCCTTGCTGAGGCCTTAGAACCATGAAATATGTCGAACAAATCACGAATATTATTATAACTATTAGTCATTCTGTACAATGGCGAGTGATGACCCGCCACTGTTTTACAGTGTGGCGTAACTAAAGTCTTTTTGCGGCCCAAGCGACTGCCGGCTCTAGGGACCGACACATCTAAATGATTTAAAATGTCCGGACAGTTGATGAGACCATGGATAATTTTATAGAGGAACATGACATCAGATGATTCCCGCCGCTTGGATAGCAATTCTAATTTGTAGTATGCCAATCTACTCTCATATGAAATGAGTGTCCTGCATTGGTTATTTGCATGCAATAACTGGTACATAAACCTTTTCTGAATCTTTTCCAGTCGGTTTAAGTGACACTTGTTCCCCGGATTCCAGACTGGGCTAGCGTATTCCACAATACTTCTCACCAAACAGTTATGGACCGGAATGATTAAATCAGGGTCTTTGAAAGATTTTATTTGCCTGGATATAAACCCGGATAACTTAGAAGCTTTTTTTGTTCTTGCGTCAATATGGCTTCTAAAGCTGAGCGTGCTATCAATTAAAACGCCTAAGTCCCAGATTTCCGTGATCTCACCCAATTGTTCATTTTATGCTTTTTTTTTTTATTGTTTGTTAAATAAATGTTTTTCTATTCTAAGAATAAAACAGAATAATATTTTATTCGTATGGTTATTGTAATAAAATACGAATATAAATAATAAACACAAGTTAGGTAGCGACTCAAAGTTAGGACCCGACAGAGGTCAGGATTTCCAAAACTTTAGATAACTTGAACGCCGTATCTGTTCTACTCGAATCAATGGTCAGTAGAAGAAGGCCGAGGCGGTTGACTGTATGACCATCCACATAGGGCAGGGGTCGCAACCTGCGACTCGCGAGCCACATGCGGCTCTTTGGATGTGAAGCTGCGGCTCTTTAGTTTCATACGCAAATAATATTTATTTTATATAAAAAAAAAACATTTAAAAATCGATCCACACGAGCCATTTCGAGTTGATACTGGATCTCTAGAGATATAACTGATCGATTTAAAAAGTAAAGTTTTGTGGAGTTGAAAATTTACAGAGTTGAAAATCAAGTTGATAGAGTTGGAGATACAAAAATGTATGTACGTAACGTAACAAAAATTAAAAGCTTTAAGAGAAATGCCGCGAGTTGAGGCACTTATATTCGACGCACGGAATAGTCCTCCAGATTGCTACAGTGAGGTGAAGAAGTTGGCATTTGGAGTCCTGACTGTCTTCGGATCGACATATTCGTGCAAGCAAGCGTTCTCTTGCATGAACATAATTAAAAGTAAAGTAATAAGCCAACAAACAAATGAAAATTCAGAGTCGTGTTTGAAACTTAAAGTAAAAAAAAAACTTTGCTTTGGCATATGGTCTGACACAACTGGTTACATGATCATGATCATAAACAGATCTCCCGCATGATCGGTTAAACGTGAACCGAGCCATTCGGCCTGGTGAGCGTTAAAATCGCCAAGGATCACGATCTCTGCGGACGGACCTGTTGTAGCAAGGAATCTGTAGCCATTTGGACGTGGTCGATGACTCGGTATGTTTCGGCATTACCGCTATGGGACCTATAGAGGCACTCGTAGACGCGCGAATGGTCGACGCTATCTACGCGTAGCCAAAGGATGGACAGGTCCGAACCTTCAAGACTGCCGAGGCGTCGAGAACAGATGTCCTCTCTGACATACACGCAAACTCCAGCCCGAGGCACAAAGGAGTGCTCCAATTTGTACCCCGGGTAGGACAGATACGAAGTATCAGCCGGAGAGGACACCTGCGTCTCGGTCAGAAAGAGCAAGGCCGGCTTCGCCGTCTCGAGATGGTAGTGGACGGCGTTTAGGTTCGAGTGAAGTCCCCTGATGTTGCAGAAATTCACGGATAGCGTGGCAGGGGTCGCCTTGGTCTTGTTACTCAGTTTGCCCCGAGCAGTTATTGTGTTGAGCGGAATTTTGCCCCCACGCTCAGAATACTCGGGGCAGCCTGAGCACCCACGCTCAGGAGTGGAATAGCATGGTCGTGGATGCTCAGCGAGGGATTCTCCAGGGGTGCTGGTGCCCTCCTGGGGTAGTCTATTATGTAATTCATAGTTAATAGGGGAATTGGGGCCTCCGGTCACCTGCTACTCACCAGACGAAATGCGGAAGCAGAGCTTCCACTTCACGCCGGTATTCTGTGAGATTGTGGTACTAATCCGGCTCGAGCCGGCCCATACGTACAACAGCAAAAGCTGCTGCGTGGCTCTACCACCGATAAACTGTTAGTTGCTTGTTATACCAATAAGTAACCGTGGAGAGGCGGTGTCCACTACTCCATATTATTCCGTGGTTATCGTAAGAAGCAACAGAGTAATTGTAACAGGAGTTAGGCAGCAGCATCTTCCTGATAACAACAAAATAAAAAAAACTGCGTTTGCCAACCATGACAACTAATATGAGGCAATATAACTATGGGGCAATCTATGAGGGAGGCTCATGTTCAGCAGTGGAGTTCTAATAGGCTGTAATGGCAATGGTTTTAAAAACTGGGAGAAACCCAGTGGCAAAGCCATGAAGCAAATACTAAGAGGTGTTGTAATTAGATTTCACTATGTAACAACGCGTGACAATTTGCGGGGTGAGGGGATGTTAAGCTCCGCTCACTTTACATCTACATCTAGCGATAAATAGTAAAACTACTCGAATCGTTCCATATCGATGTTGCAATGTAGATTAACTACATTGACGATAGATGGTGGTATGTACACAAAATGATTATAAAAACTATAAAAATAATATTTTGGCGATTAAAAATTCTTTAGGACTGAATGCAGAACAAATTTTAGCACCTTCGTATGATTATTGTACAAATACTTAGCTCTACGTACCTTTATATTTTTAGTTCACATGACACAAAGTGTCGCCATCTAGTGTCGAATATATTTAATTATATTTGAAAACCGACGCAGAGTTTTTTCTAGAACTATTGTAATAAATTGGGTGTAAAATTATTTACAAATGAAACGTAATGCATTCTATAGTATCTGAGTAGTTTTTAGACGATAAAACACAACACTTCATCCTTTTCTTCTTAATACTACGAAAATACACCGATTTGCGATTTTCAACACATAAGCGCACTGGACGAATGATGACAGTATACTAACTAAAGCCACGCCCACTATGATGACGACAGCATCTACTTAGAATCACAGTGCACAGTTGCTTATGCTCTCTCCTCTTTGTATTTGCTTCATGGGCAAAGCGAAATTCAACGCCTCTCTCCCAGCGTGGTTGGTCTTCTTGTATAAGAATAGCCAGTCCTGATAACAGAAATTAAAGTCCACAGAAAACCAGCTATGCAAAAGGGTACCGATTACGAACCACGTGAAAGGCCCGAGTTATTCCGAGGTGGTCAACGTTGTGCGAATTGGTAGAAAGTAATAAATGATTTATACAATCTTGTTTCTACAAAAAACCCAATTCGTGGAGAAAGTGGGGTCGTCAAGGTGACAGTGACGATTAAAACAGACGCCATCGCGGACATAGACTCCAAGGGACGCCGCATCAAGCGAACATCTGATCTGAGTCTCCGTAAGAGTAAGTGTGGCTGGTTAGTCTTAAGGTGTTAGTGGTCTGCATTGAGATTAAAGTCCAGACCTCGGTTGTTTGTAAGGTGCATATTGATGGAGAAGGTGTGCAACCGCGCGGCTAGCTCATTTATTGGGTGCCAAACTATTTACATTTGGCCAGCGGTGCAACCGTATTTCGGATCCCGCTAGCCTTCAGCCTTCCCAAAAAAGGGTTTTACCCAACATCTAACCGGAACACGACATGCTTTTTTGGCGCTAAGTCTTTGCTAGACGGCAGAAGACCAGCCTCCCACCAGGAAGTGGTGCTGGTCCTTTAGTACCACCCAGAGGATACATATGGAGTGTCAGAATTCAAGTAATTCCTACCGACGCAAACATTCTTCCCCAATAAGGTATGGATGAACTTCTTTCATTCGCGCTTAAAAACCGATAACTCGAAAATATTTAAGAACCAGGCATTAGCAAATATCGGCGACTATAGGCCAATACACCCTCCACACATTAGTGTTCACCACTATTTCGCGGAATATACAGGAACGTTTGGGTGGCGATACATACCATGGCAATAAAGTGCTTAGCAAGTTATGTTCGCGGGTACGGAGCGCAGGGGACTAGTTAAGCACTCAACGGCTGTCGACGTACTGCTTTAATTTCATAGATTATTATTGGGCGCAAACGCGGCCGCGCACAAGCATAATACACAACACACACCATAAAAGAGAATATCAATTTTTTTTATAGAATAGGCTAACAAACGAGCACACAGTCCACCTAATGGTAAGTGGATGCTGTGGCCCATTGACATACATATATCCTCGATTAAGAATCAAAATGCAGATGCGTTGTCTTGAAGACTAAGACGGAATGGCTCGTTTCCAGTAAAAAGGGTCTCCGGTACGCTACACTTACCATATGAAACCTCCAGTGTTTAGAATAAAGATAAAAAAGAAGGAATAAAAATTAACAAGAGCAACCACATATTTTATTTGCTCACAATATGTTATTCCTGAATAACATAAACAATTAATGTTGTGTCAATAACTGCATAGCAAGTGCTTCAGCTTCTTGTATTGACAATGAAGCAGATATATCCTCTAACTTCTTTTTCTTCCTTGGCGCTACACTATCTTGAGGAATACCCTTACTTTGAACCAGTTTATGTTTTGAAGGCCTGTAAAGAAATATCATAAAGAATATTAGTACTGGAAATTACAATATTTTATAAACATCATCATCAACGTCATCATCATCACCATTATTTCAGCCCTTCACAACTCCACAGGTGAACATAAGGTTCCACCAAGGAATACGCAAGTCCGGTCTTCCTGTATCTCTTACCATATCGTCAATACATCTAGTGCAGTGATTCCCAACCAGTGGTCCGCGGGCCACCAGTTGTCCGTAAGAGCTTATATATAGTCGGCAAATTACCTATTCCTTTAAATAACACATTTATTATTTTATTAGATTAACACAGTTTTTTCTTTCACCTTGTGGTCCCTGCTAACTACAAAAAAATCATAGTGGTCCCTGGTCAAAAAAGATTGAGAAACCCTGATCTAGTGGGCATAGGCCCTGAAAATAAGCCTCGACTAAGATTGCCTCACAAGGGGTATATTTGCCATAGTTGCCACCCTTTGCAGGCTGGTATCGAACCGCAGTTTTTTATTTTCTCGTTTATACAAATACAACCATTAAATTAATGTAAACAAACTTATATCAGAAAAATGTATACTTAAGTGCATAACCACAGTTCTTTCTGAATTATTACTGCTTATATTATTTTTTAATGAGGGGGCAAACGAGCCTCCCATAAATAACTACAACGCCAGGGAAATTGCAAGTGCATTGCCGGCTTTTTAAAAAGAAGTAGACTTTTTTCTTCAAAACCCGTCAGTCGTACTGGTCCAGAAAAATCGCTCGTGAGCTCATTATACAAAGTAGAATTGCGAGAAAAAAACTTTTCGAATATCACACTGTGGTGAACCCTCAAGCATTCAGATGTTGTGTTAAAGTTACAGCCTATATACGTCCTACTGCTGATGCTCTCATTTCCTAGAGGATTTTAAGACAAGGAAATGTACGCCGCGCTGCCCCTTTGTTTTTTTTTCTTATTTCTCAGACATGCAGGTTTCCTCACGGTGTTTTCCTTCAACGCCAAGCACGTGTTAAATTAGCACTTAAAATTGTAACTAACAATTTCATTAGAGCCGGCGTGGATCGAACCCGAGTTGCTTGCGTACAGTTAAATTTACAGTGAGCACTTAGCACCTGAGCTACTACTGAGTTCCAGGCTGCCCCACAATGCTGCATCGCTCCAGCAGGCTCCACCGCTGGACCATTTCTTTCTTCATTGTCACTATTTCAGTCTATTAGCTTCATTGTACATTTAACTCACTTAAACTCGCCTAATTCCACATTCATCGTAGAATCGAACACGTGATACCCGACACAGTAAGGACAGTAGTTCAAAATTCGACATTCAATGTCCCGGATTCACTTATAACAAAATTATAAATAGGGCACTAACGCGATCTCTTAATGAGTCATACGGTTCAGCGTTAAACACAACTAAGTTCCTTCATTCGACACGAAAACGAAAGAATTCAAAATACGCCTCGTTGACACGTAAACTAACAAACCAACCAACACACAAAAAAGGCACTTAACGCGACGGCACAATTATAATGATTTCCAGACAATCAACCGGGAGACGCTCTCGACCAAGGAATGCGCGGTTCGAATCCTAGACCGTATATCTATTCGACGCGCTTGTGCACAATTCCGCATCACCCGAACAAGTTAAATATTGCAAAATTCACATATCCACGTAGCGAAGTAACACGCACTAAAAAAAACTATCTGGACCCTACACGGTCGCGTGAACTTCGGCTGCGATAACCTAGATAAGCGGCTTCACCGCATCGCGGCCAGCGAACTACTCTCTTCTTCGCCCACGCGTCGAGCCACTGCAAACCGCACACGGCCGCCGCACCTGGCGGCGTTTTTTTCACCTACATACCATCGGGTGACGCGCCAGCTCGAACGCAATTGGATGGCGTTCAAAAATGACCAAATTTGGACATAAACAGTGGGGGATCTGTTGAAGTTGTTTTGTCCTTAAATTGGGGAATTTGACATTGATTTTCGGAGAACAAATTTAACAAATTGGTGTTGGCAATGTTGCACAGAAATTTACCTACTAAGATTTGTTTGCCGGCGACATAAGAATTAGAGACGCCAATCAATAAAACTTTAATTTACAAGTAGCAAGTAATTTTTAATAGTTTTGACGTAACTTAAAAAGTTAAATTTAAAGTATTGGACGGATTAAATACGGAAAGTCAATTAATATAAAGTAAATTAATTATTTTTTAGATTAATTCTGATAGATTAATTAACTGTCGATCATAATTCCAATTGATATTAAGTATTAAATTATTCAGTACCATTTCATTTCTATTTTCTTGTACAAAATCAAAGATAATGATGAAATAGTGTTTATAATTATGTAAGTGAGTACCCAATTAGGTAAGTTTATTAATTTCAATATCATTTTTGTAGTAACGAACTGCTTATTGCTACAGTTGATTGTGTAATTGTATTAAAAGTGACAACCATAACTTCTAAATTCCATACGAAGACTACTCGTAGGGATAACTAAACTTATAAATAAAATAAACGTTGGCAATGTCGTAACGGTTTAACGATCTGTAGAAATTACCACAGTGAAAGTTCCCCAAGGACGTTAGGACGTTAGCGGTAGGCATTTGTTTGGGCGGGATTTCAGTTTTTGAGACAGTTCCGTGTTGCCGTGTTGACTATCACGTGCGCGTGAATGACAGTTCAATCGTTTTGTTTATTAAATTCTTGCTGTTACGTTTTGTGTTTCTTGTTTTGTTTTAATAATGCCTAACGCGTACGTTTAGTTCTCGTGAATACGGCAACATGTTAATGTGCCTTGGAGAATCTCATAAGGCTACGTAGGATTTAGATCGGTAAGCTGTTTCATACCTATTTTTTTAAATAACTTAGTACTGAACTGATCTGAATAGGTACGGCGTCCACGCATATATTGACCCTAGTCAGCCGATATTTATTCATTTTAAATTCCACTGCTGGTTTTATGTTTAAGTATTTTCATGATTTTTTTTAGGAAATTATCGTTTCATTTAGCTGTACTAACATGATCGAGCGTGAATAAAGCTTATAAAACGTTGTGAAAAGATGAACTTTTTCCTCGGGATCGTTTTTCTTTCTGATCCATCATCAAAAGTAGCGTCTGTCTTCGTTTTCGGAAGCGTTTCAAAAATATTTATATTTATTAATGCGATCAGAAAGAACTCGGTCGTCGAAAATTCGGTTCGCTCTTCGCCGTTGCAGTCAAGCGGAAAGTCAAACGGACATTGGGATACCCGGCGGCAAACATTAGAACAGAATTAAATATAAAGCCGAACTTTCAGCTTGTTAAGTATTTGCGGCTTAAGAGAATCCACTACCCAATACCATCCTGCGGGTATCGTAAAAAGCAACAGATGGTAATTGTTACAGGAGATGGGTAGTACAGGAGTAGGATCTTTCTGATAACAAATCAAAATAATAAAATACCATAGTCGCCAAACCGCCTGCCAAGCATGGCAACTGTAGTATCCGCTCTAAAAAGGGGGAGGTCTACATTCAGCATTGAACTTTTGATAGGCCTTAATGAATGAATGAAGGCATAGGCAGAAAGTACCAAAAGTGGCGCATTTTTGACAATAACAAAATTTAGGCTACATCACCACTTACCATCAGGTGGTATTGTGGGATTATAGTTAAGTTAAACGCTGGCTTAGAATGGTAAAATAAAAAAGTAAAAAATAAATGACCTGTGATATTTTTCTTCGCTTTCATCATCTGATGCACTGCTATTGTGCTCCGTATCAGACCTGTCGCTACTCTCATCGCCACTATCTTTTTTGCCGTAAACTTTATCAGGATCTGGCAACCATGACAAATCAGGTCCATCAGAATCAGATTGTGATCCAAATTCATCTTTTTCTTCAGCTTCTTCTTTTTTCTTGTTTTTGAGTTTACGTTTCTGCTCCTTGTGTTTGGCTTTTACTTTCTCTCTAAACCTTATTTTATCAAATTTATCTTCTTCTCGCAGAACCTCTTTAGCCTTTTCTATATCAATACCACCAACATTCTCATTTATGAATTGCTTTGCTAATTCAGATTTGACATCCCTCTTTTCATCTTCTATTGCTTCTCCATCTTCTGAAAATTTCAATTTTGTGTTTACTTTGATTTTCTTCTTTAATAACTTCTTAGCCACCGCAGCTTTTGTCAATGGTTTCTTTTTCTTTTTTGATGTTTGTTTTTCTTCCTCTTCTACTATTGGATCATTAACATCGACGATAGTTTTCTTAACTTGAAGAAAGTCATCTTCCTCACTATCTGCATCATTATGAAAGTCAAATTTAGGCAGTTCTTTTGTAAGTTTTTTGTTTTTATTTTCAACTGGTATGACATTTTCATCATCACCTGAACTTTGATCTGTTCTATTGTCTTCTTCGGCTCTTTCTTTTAATTTACTAAGCACACTAACATTGTCTACATCTTCAGATGTTTTTATGGGTATATTACTTTTTTGATATTTATGTAAGAATCTTATCCTCGGAGGGACAATTAAACCCAAAGACCTTGCATAGGCATCTGTATCTAAAAGTTGTACATTAAATATTTCCTTATTTTTCATTAAGAATACAGACTTTAAATAACTGACAAAAGCTCTCTGTGCTGTTTGTTTAAGTTCAGTATTATCTGAAAGTAAGCCTTCAATTTTTCTTTGAGGCGCTACAACTTTAGATGGGTCAACTGCAATTTTATTAATTGGAATTTTATTTTTTCTTAGATCTTCTACAATTTTTTCTTCATGCGGAAGAAGCATCAACAAACCCTCGCCTTTGCCAAACACACCCCTTGCTGTGCGGCCTGCTCTATGAATATATGTCTCTACATCTTCTGGACAATCCAATTGTATTACCCAATTTACACGAGGAAAATCGAGGCCTCTTGAAGCCAAATCTGTAGCAAAAAGAACTACATTAGATTTTCTACAAAATTCATTGTAGATTTTCTCCCTTTTTTCTTGGTGCAATGTCCCGTACAGAGCCAATAAGCTAATACCAGGTCTTAATTTACAAAATAAGTCATAAGTATACTTGACTTGCTTGCATGTTGCCATGAAGACTAACACTTTTTGTTTTAAATGGTTTCTGATAAAGGACCACAATATTCCAATTTTTTCATCAATTTCACAAACAATATAACTCTGCTGGAGAAACTCAGGAGTAACAGTTTCAGCCTGTTCATGAGGTGCAACATACGTTGGAAAAGATAAACTAAGCCTTGCTAAATCTTTAACAGATTTTGTTTGCGTAGCCGAAAACAATAGTGTTTGCCTTTCAGGTGGCAAATTTTCTATGATTGCATTCATGGTTGCTTCAAAACCCATATCAAGGCATCTGTCAGCCTCGTCTAAAACCAAAATTTGAAGATGACTGCAGTCAAAGAGTGGATTTTCATCCATGTGCTGAAGAAGTCTCCCAGGTGTACAAATAAGAATATTGATTTGATCCATCCTCTTTCTTTCAAATTTGAGATTTTGCCCTCCTATGATTAATCCTGCTGAGAAGTCATGAAGGCAACCAACTTTTCTTAATGTTTCATAAATCTGATATGCCAACTCTCTTGTTGGAGATATGACTAATGCACCAACTCCATCCAGTCGAGTCCACTTTTTACAGAATAAGTTTTCTAAAATTGGGATCAAAAATGCTAATGTTTTTCCTGAACCTGTTTTAGCTGCACCTAATATATCTTTGCCTTGCAGTGCATACCCTATTGCCTGTCGCTGTATTTCTGTGGGAGTTACATAGTTGTTATCTTTCAATCCTTTTAATGTCTTTTGGGACAAAGGGAAATCTTTAAATGTTTTAATGGCATCTGGATTTATCTGTAACAAAATAATAAACAATATTAATGTTAACCCGTTTTACTCTTGTTAACACGATAGAGTAAATTACACTTATCACCATCGATATTGCCAATTTTGGCACACAAACATATAGATGGTGGCGGGGTAGAATTGAGGATAGATCGGGAAACCCTTGCTCGTTTGTGCAGTACTTATAAAGTTCAGAGTAGGTGCAAGGAGGATGATGTTGCTGAGAGGCTACCCTGTGTTACGTCGGTGTCATATTCAAAGATTGTTTTTGATATTCTATTTGGGGGTAATTGTTTACTTTGTTAATTAATAAAGTAAATTGAATGTAGGTAGTTTAATATTCACTTATGACAGTTTGTCTTTTTGTCACGCTATCAAGTTTGATTATATTAACAATATTCAACCTCTGCGTTTTATTCTATATACTAAGCATATTAGTGGCGACAAGTGGTGAATTGTTACAAATGGACATAGAATCAGTAAAATTCCATGAGTACAATCCACAAACAGATAGTTGGAACAATTATCTAGACCACGGAGCAAATACAAAGAGGTGCTGTAATTAGATTTCACTATGTAACAACGCGTGACAATTTGCGGGGTGAGGGGGTGTTAAGCCCCGCCCACTTAACTGTTTTCCATCTACCGACAAATAGTAAAACTACTCGCATCGTCCCGTATCGATATTGCAATGTAGTTTAGCTATCTTGACGACAGATGGCGGCCTGTTCACAAAATGATTATAAAATGTATAAAAATAAAATTTTGTTAATTAAAAATTCTTTGGAACTGAATGCAAACAAATTTCAGCACCTTTGTATAATAATTTTACCAATACTGAGTTTTACATACCTTTATATTTTTAGTTCCCATGACACAAAGTGTCGCCATCTAGTGTCGAATATATTTAATTATATTTGAAAGTCGACGCAAAAATTTTTCTAGAAATACTTTAATAAATTAGGTATAAAATTACTTACTAATGAAATATGATGCCACCCATAGCATCAGAGCGTCTATCTGAGTAGTTTTTACACTATAAAACGCAACCCGTTATCCTTTTCTTCTTAACACTACGAAAATACACCGATTTGCGATTTTCGACACATAAGTTCACAGTGACAGTATACTAACTAAAGCCACGCCCACTGTTCCCATCTCTATATATGGCAGTCGAACCAACGATCATAATAGGAGATCTGAATCTACAGATGCGCGCCCTGAACCAAAGAAGAGACGCAGGCCTAGGCATTGTAATCAGGAAAGCAATAAACGACGGTATCTGCTCGCTAAAAAACGCCGGCGCGCCGTCGAGGCCGGCCAACCAAGGCAACGCAATCCTGGACCTAGCCGTAATAACACACCAACAGATCGAGGCACAAGCCAAGCAGTTAAAAACGTCGAATTAGACCATCTACCATGGCTACGTACTGTAAAAATCGAACACAATACAGGGGAAAACAAATCTCGCAACACAAGGAGGATATGCGAGGACGAGGGGACGAGGGAAGCATACCAATAAACCACGTGGGAAGGCTTCCACAACCTACACGGGGAAATAATCACGGAGGAAGACTGCGAAAGATACGTCGAAACCATGGAGAAATCCATTACAGCAGCCCTCGACGAACACGCACCTTTCAGAACAACAACAAGACGAGAACATCTACCACCGGAAATAAATTAAATGGCAGGCGAGGCACTGCAGCCCCAACCTACAACGAGAGGCACGTGCCCTCTACAACAAAGTCAAAAAAGAAGCAGACCAAGCACTGTGAGAATATACCGAGAAGGGCTGGCTGAATAAGGTCCAGGATCCGAATGACAATAGGTCGCAAATGTGGCGCATCCAACGCAACGGGCTGCAAAACGGAAAAAGAGACGATCGACTCACTGACCGAGGCAGCAATAGTAAAAGAGGCAGTGGTAGCGGCGGAAGACGAGGGCACAGAGAAAACGACCCCGTTCCAGCCACTCGACCCAACATCAAAACACGAAGTCAAATTAGCACTGAGCAGGTTCAAAAACAAAAAGGCCCCAGTCAGATGGAATTAAGGCAGACGCCCTCAAACTCGGGGGAGAAGTCTTCAACGAGGCATTTGTGCCTCTCGCTAACACAAAAACAGTGTGTTGACTGGATGATTTCTGCATTTGGTGATGAAGCCCTATCCAAAATCACAATTTATCGCTGGTTTGCTGAATTTCAACGTAAACATGTCAAGCTCAGTGATGATCCCCGTCAAGGTCGTCCAAAAACTGCAGTCACCCAAGAAAACGTTGATGCTGTGCGTAAGCTGATTGAGGAAGATCGACATGTGACATACCGCGAAATTCAGGCAACTTTAGACATTGGCATGAGTCAAATACAAATAATCTTGCATGAACAATTAGGTGTAAAAAAGTTGTTTTCCCGATGGATACCGCATTCGCTCTGTGAAGAGCAAAAAGCGGCTCGCGTTACTTGGTGCGTCACAACTCTCGAAAGATTCCACACAGGATCCTCAAATGCTGTATACAACATTGTATCAGGTGACTAATCCTGGATATACGCGTACGAACCCGAAACAAAAAACCAGTCACGAGTTTGGGTGTTCGAAAATGAGTTAAAGCCAACAAAAATTGTTCGTTAACGGAGTGTTGCAAAAAAAAATGGTTGCCACGTTTGTCTCCAAAACCGGCCATGTTACGACTATTCCTCTTAAGGGACAAAGAACGGTTAATGCAGAATGGTATGCCAGCATTTGTTTGCTACAGGTCGTTTCTGAACTCCGTAAAGAGAACTGCAACCGCCGCATCATCCTACATCACGACAATGCGAGTTCTCACACCGCACACAGAACAAAAGAGTTTTTAGAGCAAGAAAACTTAGAATTATTAGACCATCCGCCGTACAGCCCCGACTTAAGCCCTAATAATTTCTATACTTTCCCTAAAATAAAAAATAAATTCCGTGGACAGAGATTTTCATCACCTGAAGAAACTGTGGACGCCTACAAAACGGCCATTTTGGAGACCCCAACTTCCGAATGGAATGGTTGCTTCAATGATTGGTTCCATCGTATGGAAAAATGTGGCATATTTCGCGGAGAATACTTCGAAAAGCAATAAATACATTTTTAAATAGTAATGTTGTGTCACTTCCTTGATTCCCGAAATTTTCAGTGCCGCCCTCGTATCAACTACTGTACGAGATGGGGGCTCAAATTCAACGTAGAGAAAACCGAGTGCATTATGTTCTCAAAGAAAAGTAAATAGCGGTAAAATTAAAACAACAGACGCTACCATACCAAAAACAGATCAAATACCTCGGCGTAGTCTTCGATAGACGCATGAAAATGAATCAACACACCGAAAAGGTAGTGAAGAAACTAAAACGGGTCAGAGGAGCCCTTGGTCCGATAATTGGATACTATGCAAAAACAGATCTAGAAACCAAACTGGTCATAATACAGGCCTGCATTCAGCCACTGCTGGACTACGGAGTAGTCCAACTGCTATCGAGGTACAGCGCGACGAACAGAATACAGAATGGCACTCAAGAGTGCTGCCCAACTACCGAAAAGAATATCCACAGAGGCGCTATGGGAGATGGCTGACATAGAAGCCTGGCACCTACGTGCCGAGGACATAAATCAGAAGATGTTGGACAACATTGCCCAGCTGGAAATAGAAGACCTAGAATCCCCCGGTGACGCCTACCTGGCGCACGGAGAATTCAATCCCCTCAGGACCAATCATAGAAAAGGGGAAATTGTATATGATCCCAAAAAGAAAAATTACAAGCGATGGCCTACCGATAACACGGGAGTCCCGCGTCCTCTTAGGATAAGATAATTAAGGCTAGCAAATAAGTACACAAAAACAAATGAAATACATAATAATTTTATTGTATAAACTTTATTATGAATAAGCAAAACACAGCAAACACAGATCCACCTACACATACACATAAGTTAGCTGACTCACCCTCGCACCGTTCCGTTCACAGGCCATGAGGATGCAAATGTAAATACACAAGTAGGCAAATAAATAATTTCAGATTCTGATTCTGATTGTAAATTGGTCAAAATATAACAATAAGTGTTAGGTAAGTCGGAAAAAATCTGTCATCTGCGAGCTATTTTTGCGTGCGGTGAAAAAACTGTGAGAGTTACACAAATATAATGTATGGTGGAATTGTTTCTCCTAAATAGTTCTACAAAAAAGTCCGCGACAGTATAATATAACTTTTATGTGTAAAAGGCCTATTACATTACACGATTTATCGGGCCCTGTCTATCGTGTGCCCTGCCTACCAGGCAGGGCGCTGCTTATTACACTTACGCTAGAAATCGTTTCTTGCCTCAGTCATTACTCGAACGTGGAAACGTTTGCACGTCTAGCATTATGGTGCCGACTTTATCTAAAAGTCAAAAAATTGCTTTAATGGTATCTTTGGCTGTCGGTACCGTGCAAGGCCAAACTAAAAAAGGGAAGGAAAGGAAAATGTGGGTGAAAAAATATTTGCTCCTAAGATTTATAAATCTGTAGAAGTACTTTAAAGCCTTCGCTTCTTATTTCTTTATTGGAATAGTCCTTGTGCTCTTTCCTCCAAAGATAAGGCATATCTCTGTAGATGTCGATGACTTTGAGAAGGACATCATTTTCTTTAGCGTACGACATAGTTACGAGCAATGATTTACGAGAGTAGATCAAGGCTCCAGAACTTTAAATACGTATTTTTTTACGTGGTAGAGCCATGCTGCAGCTATATTAACAGCATAGTTGTAGCACGAATGGGTTGGGTCGACAGGGGAAGGACCACGCTCTCACAGAATACCAGTGTAAAATAGCAGCTCAATGCTGCTGTGTTTCGTATGGTGAGTGTAGAGAACCGGAGACCCTTTTTACTGGAAAAGAGGTATTCTATCTTAGTCCTCACGGCTGACAACGCATCTGTATTTTAATCCGCAAACGAAGATAGATGTAGATGTCTATGGGCCACAGAAACCACTTACCATCAGGTGAACTGTGTGCTCGTTTGTCACCCCTATTCTATGAAAAAACACAGACGTGCAGACTCTGCGCTTGCGGCCACGCAACTGAGATCCCTGCCACTCTGTCTCTTATTACACTACACGATCCACAGCGCGGCATGAAAGCATGGCGGTCGGAACCACACACCTGACTCCCTTTTTCTTATTACACTACACTGTCCCTGCGGGCAGGGCCCGAGAAATCGTGTAATGTAATAAGCCTTTAAGCCATTATTACCAAAATAGTGAACCATAAATACAATAAAATTTGATACTTTATTTCCAATGCACATTTTGCAGTAACCAATGGATTTTATCAAAATAAATACTTTAATCGCTTCTGATGTTCAAAGTAAATAAACTTTGTCTTTTAAACTACGTAATTTGGTCAAATATTTTAATAGTATCATTACTATCGATATAAAATTGTGCGGTCCGGCGTGCGCAGGGCGGTCGGGCGTACTGCGGGCGAGGTGAAGGAAAACATCGCTCATCGCCGCGTGAGCAAATGTACCTCTTCACGCTTAAACCGCTGAACCGATTTAGATGAAATTTGGTATCGAGATAGTTTAAGTCCCGGGGAAGGAAATAGGATAGCTTCGATCACGGAAATCATCCCTAAAGAGGGTGATAGAATTTACTATGAAAGTGCGATTATTGATGGATCACATATGGTTTAAAGTATAATATCTACGTGGACGAAGTCACGGGCAAAAGCTAGTAATTAATAAAATTAAATCCAAACCCAAGCATACCACTGCAAAACTATAAGTTCATTATGTGTAGATCAAACCAAAAATTAATATTCAAAAACTGAAGGACATTGGAACACCTCAGTCCCCCCCCCCGCGACCATGGTGCTGCAAAGCACCCGAAACGTCGACAATTAAAAAGTTAAATTAAACGCGATAGAATCCGTAAAACTTAAGTTTCATTTAATTGGTGGTTTTGCTGGTGGTTTGAATACTTTGGTGTTATCATGTGATTATGTCCTTCACATTACACAGGAGTGCTAAGATGGTGTCGTGGTTTTCTGCCCTTGGTGGTGGTTCTTCTGGTGCAGGATGGTGTTCTTGAGAGGCTGCCTTGTATTATGTGGGGATGGGTAGTGTTAGTTGGTTTGCATACTTTGGTGTTATCATGTAATTATGTCCTTCACGTTACACAAGTATGTAATGAGGCCATCCACGCCTTTTTCTGTCTCCAGGGCGACGCCACTTAAAAGTAAGGCTTAGAAGTTAATTTGTTCAGAAAATGTAAAGGTTAATATTTCTTTCTGTACTATTCAGCTAAATTTTATATTAATAAGATTAAAAATAAATGAACCAGACCACAGATATTCATAAAAGTAGAAAAATTAAAAGAAAAGTTAAAGAGTAAACCACCAAAACATTGTTTTGTGTATTAATATAATTATTATAATTGTATAGTAATAAGCGAGCAGCTTATAGCTGATATGCCTATATCTATGTTGGTGTTTAATATTAGTCCAGGTCCACACTAAGAATACACTAAATTGGATTGCCTTTACACCATTTGTCCAGTTTGTTTACCTAAATTTGTTTAACTAATCACAGAGGGAGCATCTACCACGTCTTGAGGCAACTTGTTCCATATATTTATGATTCTGCTGTTTAGTGTGTGATGTCCCACATTAGTGTATGAGCGGGTGTGAGCCAATCTCATATAGTTAGGATGTCTAGGTCGGTAGATACTGCTGATGTTAAAAATATGTGGCAGATCTTTGTAATTATATTTATGTGTCAATATTTTGTAGATCTCAATAAGTTCTCCTCTGGTACGGCGAGATTTCAGCGTTGTTAGATTCAATATTTTTAATCTCTCTTGGTATGGCTTTTTTGAAGGCATAATGGAAACTTTGTGGCTTTTCTTTGTACACTCTCCAGCAAATCTACATTCTTAAGAAAAAGGGGTTCCAAATTTGAAATCTGTACTCTATCAGCAGTCAGACGTATGTTTTTTAAACCTTAAGCACTGTATCTGAAGTCAGATGCTAAAATGATTGTCTGATTGCATACAAAATGGTGTTTGCCTTTTTGACAATACTATGGATTTCGTCAGCCCACTTGAGGTTGGATGATATAAAGACACCTAAATCCTTGTGTGAGTTAACTGACTGTACTATTGAATTTCCAATGTTAGACATTGCTCTGGGACTGTATCGACGTAGATGCAAAACTGTGAACTTAGAAGGATTAAGTCTTATAACCCAATTTTGACAATATTACAAACTAACTTCTAAATTAAATAACATTGTATAATAAAAACTTTACCTCAATGTCAACAAGCAACATCTGGTGAGCAGAAAATTATTAGCCCTCATTGTGAATAAGACATATTACTGTATGGTCGAACTGTAATTGCTCTATACTGAATGTATAGTGCGATACGCTTTTACCATTTTTAACAATTGACGCTATCCATCAGGATCTCCTGTTGTATTTCCCACAGAATTGGCCTTATCCTGTTACATCACCATAAACTTACTGTTGTATTATCTACATATTCATATTTTTTTATAGACATGACCCATAGACATCTACATCTATCCTCTTTTCCAAATCAAAATGCAGAAGCACTATCAGCCGTGAAGACTTTTGAAGTAAAAAGGATCTCTGGTTCTCTACACTCACCATACAACACACAACAGCATTAAGCTGCTATTTTATGCTGGTATTCTGAGAGTGCGTGGGACCTTCCCCAGTCGAGCCGACCCATTCGTTCTACAACTATACAATTAATATAGCTCCAGCATGGCCCTACCACATTGAAATATAATAAATATAATATGACTAGCTGTGCCCCGCGGTTTCACCCGCGTCTACACGTGTCCGAGGTGCGCGACATGGCCTAGTTCAAGCATTTTATAACGGCTAGGGTTTAAGCGTCATTCACCCGCCCAGCCAAGTATTGAATTATTTTAATTTTACTTTATCTCTTAAACTATGCGTCCAAATAACATGGTATAAAGAACAAAGTTTATCTTCATAAAATTGTCTTGATGATGAAATAACTTTCGTTCGTAAGGATAAATAGGCCATGACTAATAATAACGCTCATAAATTATTTTTAAATTTTTAATATTTTTGTCACAAAATACCAAATTATGGCTTATGTATAAGAAATAGACATATGGTATCGCGGACTTTTTTTTAGACGGAGTAAAGGTCTATATTTTTCTAGAACATTGTATTTACGTATCCCTAACGATAACACCAGCGTACGCGGATAAATCATTTCGAGAGTGCTTTTTCTTCTGACTTGCTTAACAAATATCCATGTTTAAGGCTAGCTGAGTAATATAGCTTAATGCTAGATAGCCTATACTATTCCACATGAATCTGGCTATAATAAAAAAAAAGAAATTTTCAAATCGGACTGGTAGTTCCAGAAATTAGCGTGTTTAAACAAACAAAAAAACAAAAAAGCTCTTCCGCTTTATTATATTATTAGTATAGATTGTAAGCATCATTTTTCCAAGTGGTCCTTCCCTGGTCGAGGCGACCCATTTGTGCTACATTAAAATATAATAATAAATATAATATGATTGTAAGCATCATTTTTCAAAAAAAAAAAGTCCTGCTGAGGTACTAGCTGGTTCTCCCAGGACAGATATTTACCAAAGCAGTCAT